>CM022944.1:150284512-150694512 GCA_012931725.1 Litsea cubeba | reverse complement strand
CGCAGGAAAGCAGGCATGGCAGAATCACTTTTATCTACACTGCTAGAAGTGATTTTTGATAAGCTGGTCTCCCTCATCACGGAGGAAGACAGGCTGCAGAGAGGTGTCCACGAGGAGATGGAGCGACTGAGGACTACGCTGATAATAATTCAAGCCGTGCTTGAAGATGCAGAGGAGCAACAAGTCAAGGACAAGGCAGTGAAGATTTGGTTAGGAGCGCTTAAAGATGCAGCTTATGATGCAGATGACATATTGGACGAGTTCATGACGGAAGTTGTACGGAAAAAAATCGAGTTCGAGGACCACCACCACCACCACATGATGAACAAGGTACGCAACTTCTTATCATTTCCGCTTGTGTTTCACATCAAGATGGGCCATAAGGTAAAGAAGATCAGAGAAAGATTAGATGCAATTGCAAGTGAGAGGTCTAAGTTCCACTTAAGAGAGGGAAGGAGGGGGTCAGAAACCAGCAACCGATCGCAGAGCGACTCTTGTGTGGATGAATCAGAAACTTTTGGCAGAAAAAATGATAAAACGAAGGTGGTGGATTTATTATTCAACCCATGCAATCAGGATGTTGCGGTCATTCCCATAGTCGGTATGGGAGGTCTTGGGAAGACGACTCTTGCTCAATTAGCTTACAATGACCCAAGGGTTGAGAGACACTTCGAACTAAGAATGTGGGTTTGTGTGTCTGATGAT
Organism: Litsea cubeba; assembly: GCA_012931725.1. NCBI lineage: Eukaryota > Viridiplantae > Streptophyta > Magnoliopsida > Laurales > Lauraceae > Litsea > Litsea cubeba. The sequence continues at coordinate 150,693,807 of CM022944.1, read as the reverse complement.
TTTAATTTGAAAAGAGTAACCAAAGCGACCATAGAAGCTGCAACTGGTAGTCCTTGTGACGAGTTAGACTTGGATCTTCTCCAACGTCAGCTCCAAGAAAAGCTGGGATGCAACAAGTTTTTACTTGTTCTAGATGACATGTGGAATGAAGATCCTTTGGAATGGGATCGGCTGAAAGGTTATCTAAGAGGTGCACAGGGCAGCAGAATCATAGTAACTACTCGTAGCAAAAAGGTTGCTTTGATCATGGGTACACTTCCTCCTCTAGAACTAGCAGGGTTATCAGAAGAGGACTGTTGGTCTCTGTTCAAGAAACGAGCCTTTACTCCTGGAGAAGAAGACACGCATCCAAATCTGATTGTTCATGGAAGGGAAATTGTGAAGAAGTGTGGGGGTCTGCCTTTAGCAGCCAAGGCTCTGGGCAGTCTGTTGTGCTATAAGAGAGAGGAAACAGAATGGACATTTTTGAAAGAGAGTGAGGTTTGGAATTTACATGATCAGGAAAATGGCATTTTACCTGCTCTAAGGTTGAGTTATTATCATCTGCCACCACATCTGAAACAATGCTTCGCATACTGTTCACTATTCCCAAAAGATTATGAATTCCAGAAGGAGAATTTGATTCAGCTTTGGATGGCAGAAGGTCTCATTCGACCATCTAAAGATTGTAAACAAATGGAAGACATTGGCAAGGAGTACTTCAACGACTTGTTATGGCGGTCCTTCTTCCAAGATGCGAAGAGAGATGAATATGGGAATGTAACACAGTGCAAGATGCATGATCTAATGCATGATCTTGCACTAGATGTTGCAGGTGATGAATGCTTGATTGTAAAGGTAGTCGACGAGGCACTGAGTATTCCTAAAAGATCCCGTCGTTTGTCATTGATTCGTGGTGATGTGAAGAACGAAATATGCCCAGATGCCATAAATAAAGCAAAGAAGTTGCGGACTTTACTTGATGGAGATTACACCAAAATTCATCTCCCTTGTAGCATCTACTCACATTTAATGTGCTTACGTGTGTTAGACTTGAGATGGGCGTTTTGCACTGAGGAGCTATTGGTTCCAATTGGAAAGTTGAAACATTTGAGATACCTTGCCCTGTCTGCAAGTTTTATACGTAAAATACCAGAATCTTTCTGCACCCTTGTGAATTTGCAAACCTTGAAACTCTTGAATTGTGATGGTCTTAGTGAGCTACCCAAAGACATGAGGAAAATGGTTAGCTTAAGACATATTGAGATCAGCTTTCATGGATCACTGTTTCTTATGCTAGATCAATTTCGATCGATCAATGCGATGCCAGTGCAGATCAGAAAATTGAAATGCCTTCAGACATTGCCGATATTTGCAGTGGGCACAAGCGTGGGATGTAGAATAACAGAGTTAAAAGACCTAAACCTTCAAGGTCGATTATTCATTAAAAAACTCGAGAATGTGAAGGATGCAAATGATGCCAAGGAAGCAAATTTGAAGCTGAAGCAAAACTTACACACGTTGGGATTTTCATGGAGCAGTTACAACAGTGATGCTGTATTTGGAGAAAAAGTTGAGCAAATCCTCGAAGGACTTGAGCCACATCCAAATCTCAAAAGATTGATGGTGGACAATTACATGGGTATTAGATTTCCACATTGGATGAATGATTTGTTGCTCCCAAATCTGACTGAAATTTCGTTACTCAATTGCAGAAGATGTGAATCTCTGCCCTCATTTGGCAGACTACCTTTTCTCAAGGTCCTCATGATTCGTGGAATGGATGATGTTAAATGTATCGATACTGCATTCTATGGAAATAATGGCAAAGGCGGATTCCCATCATTGAAAGAACTCTCCATCAAAGATATGCCCAATTTGGAGGAATTTTTCCTAGGCAGTGAAAGAGAAATAGTTCCTCACCTTGTTAGCTTAACAGTCGTGAGATGCCCAAAGCTAGCAAACCTACCATGCCTTCCATCTATTGAACGTCTCTGGCTCATATTGAATAACGAGACATTATTAAGATCCTTGGCAAATCTTACTTCGCTCATGTCCCTTTCCATTGTAGGTTTTGCAGAGATAGAGTCTATTGAGGACGGGTTGCTACAAAACCTTTCACATCTCTCAAATTTGTCAATATCCAATTTCCCAGAGCTCATATATCTTTCAAAGGACCTCAAAAACCTCACTGCTCTATCATCTTTGATAATTGTCGATTGTCAGAAGCTGGTATCGTTGGAAATCCCTACTTCTCTTCGATGTCTAACAATTAATAATTGTGGAAGTTTTGAGACTTTTCTAGGTGAAATGCAGCATGTAACAACCCTTCAAAACCTAAATATAGGTTGTTGTCCACAGCTCGCTTCATTGCCGCAGGGTATGCAACTCCTCAACCTTCAACACTTTGTCATTTCGTGCTTCGATAAGTTAACATCCTTGCCTGATGCCCTACAAAATGCCACAAAACTGGAGATCCTAGAGATTAAAGGATGTCCGAGACTAATAGAATTGCCAGAGTGGCTGGGAAACCTCAAATCACTTCGGTATTTTGGCATTGACAACTGCACTAGTCTTACGTCGTTGCCTAGTGGGATGCAATACTTGTCACAACTCGAGCGTTTGAGAATTATGGGATGTCCTTGTTTGGAAAGACGATGTCAGAAGGAGAAAGGCAAAGATTGGCACAAAATAGCACACATTCCGGATATCACGATTGGATTCCCTGGTGAAAGTCCCCGGAAGAAATGTTGTGAATTCATTTCTGCGAGGACGAAATTCTCGAATCGTTTCGGTTAAAATTTCCTATTTCGAAGGAACTGCTTCTGAAACAGATGATTCGTCCCAGCCCAACTGATGTTCGATGTGCAGAAGGAAAACATGAAAATAAGGGTTTTTTCCCCGTAGTTTGGATTTTTAAGATATAAAAGCGAGAGAGTTTTGATCGACCGTTCCTCATCGAGCAGCAGCGAGAATATGCAGAGACTTCAATTTTTTTGCAGAGACTCCTCATGGTTTCTTCTTCCTCCCCTCGTGAGGCTCTCAATCCATCTACAAGATTTCGACTCCGCAAAATGGAGGAGTCTGCTACGAAATCTCTTGACAATCTTCAAAAGATGAAGGTATTTCTATTTCCCACCTTGAAATCCACCTGCATACTATTTCAGGTCCCTGTATAATTAATTATATTTGCGTCTCATGGTACAGTGATCCAAGAAATAGGCCTCAGTGGTCTCACCATGGATGGCCAATAGCCCAAATGTCTCTCAGATTAAAAAGTTGCCTGAAAATGAATGGTTAAAATATAAAATGTGTCTTCATTGAGGGCCCAAAGACTGAAGGGTTAGGATGTCCATGAATCTTCAATAAATCCAATCAAATTAGTTGTCTTGATCCTTGAACTGTAGAGCCCAAGTTTATAATAAAAAAAAAAAAAATTAGCTGAAAAACTGTGTAGTTCATCTATAGTATTAAATGACATTTGATAATACTGTAATGGATCATGTATGCAGGCTAATTTCAACAATCCTCAGGCTAGTTTTATAAACTTATTCATGCTTCTGTTGAAATTTATGTATGCAGTATGGATCAGTCACATTTGTCTTGATTGGTGCATTTCGGTGGGCCTCATTGTGACATGTCACCATTACATGGGTACAAGATTCACATAGGTTTTGCCTAAATCTTTGGTTATTGGTGAGTAAAATGAATGCCTTAAGTCTATGAATTAGGCAATGATGGAACTGCCATCCCAAGCAATGTATGATGCAAATGAACCATATGTCCTTTGTTTGAGAATTCTTTCTTTTTCCTTTTTGATGGTGCATTGGCCTGTAAATATCACCTTCCCATTTGCTGGGCTACACCTTAAAAGTGGCCAATTGCAGGGTATTTGGCCATTGATGTTGGGCAATTATCTGGACATTTTTCTTGCTATCCACCTGTTTGATTCTCCAAAATTCTCAACTAATGGCAGTGATTATCCTATGATGTGACTCTTGGTGTTAGGACCCTTGGTTGAGTGGTCTTTGACTGGTACATGGATGCCACACAGAAACAGAGTACTTGATAACTTGGATATGCATTGGTTCAGTACTGGGTACCAAAGTACTGTATGGATCTGATTTCAAATGGTTAGTCTTTGGTGACGATGTTTCAATTTTACTTCCATTAGTGGACTTTTTAGGTGTTCTCCCATGAAGAAGTTTTTTCTGAATTAGAAACGATTACTCTACTGCCACAGGAACTCTTGGCCAGAAAAGGTGCAGAAGGAACATTTTCTCCTCCAAAGGCAAGCATTATCTAATTCCTTGTAGTTTCTATCTATCAACAGGGATACATTCTAGATATGGAAAAGAAAATGTCATTCTGTTAATGTGAACCTACTACATTGACGTAAAAACACAAGAACATTAAGTGTATATTCTCACAAAGAGATGTGAGGATGTTTTAGCGATGTCTACAGGAACAAGTCTTTCCTCAGATACAATTGATTTCACAATCAATTTTGGCCTCGTGGGTTGGACTAAGACAGTGTTATCCTCCTCATTTGATCCTTTTTTTTCTCTCCTCTGCTGCCTAAAATAGATGTTAATATGGATAACCATACTGTTCTGCCAATACATTCATAGACAATTTTGATTTTACTGCATCCAAATGCCAATCCTTTGTATTGTAGCATTTTTTTTGGACCGATAATTCATTCCAATTCATGTTTTTGTTCCAGAGATGTTGGGTGCTCGATGAGTCTGATCCAGCCAAGTGCAAATGTTGGATCCAGGCTGCATTTCAATTCCAAATATCCATATCACCAATGCAGCCAGAACTTTGTCATCAGTTCTGGGAATTCCATGTGTGGACCACATCACAACCTAGGTGTGCCACGCTTCTGTCCGATCCAGCACCATGAGCTAATGCAGCAGCGCAGAACCACATCCCGCAGCTGCTTCTGAGCAGAACTTACCCTTGGGATTTCCTCTTTTCTTATTTGCTTAGTGAGACATTTACTGAAAGTTCAAAAACAATGTAGATCTAGGTTGTTGAAAGAGCATGATTAACTCTATTATTTCATTGAATCATACGAGAGTTTCTTTATTGAGACCAGGAGAGAACGGGAATCAGGTGATAAAGATGATCGCTCTAGGTGGAATGGTGGATAGATTTATAATTTATTCCCTCTCTTATGGAATTATTGGAGATCTATATGCATGCTTCTAAAGCATGGGTGTCTAGGAGTTGAACATGGATGCAATGGAGAGCAATGAAACCAATCAATGACTTATATTTTGTTTCTATATGTTAGTGACACTGTCGGGTTTAAGTGTTATGCTGAGGTTATATACTATGATCTCCTACCATTTCTTTTCAATCATCTTTTTGCTGATTCCTAACTGTGATGGACTGGAGGGCACTCTGAATATTTGAGGTGGTAAACTCAGCTATTTCCATCTTCTTGTCCCCAGTGCACTAGCAATTTTTATGATTTTCTTCTGTTTGGATGGCATTAATGGTTATTCCAGTGGGAAATCTATCCTATTTGTTTAGTTGAGTTCCATCAATTTGATTTGTGGCATTGTTTTCAAGAGCTCTGAGACTAGAATCATTATGTATTGTGAATCTGGATCATTTTGTGCACAGGGCTATTCTTGGCTAATAATTATTTTAGGAGCTAGGAATAGCCAATTTCTTCTCTCTTCCAAAATGGGCTGAGCCAAATGCTGAGATGGTCATCTCCCTGACCTGCAGAACTTAGATGGTCCTGTGAGCAGTGATGCCCGAATACTGCTTTGAACACAGCAGGGGTCATGCCATAGATATGGAAGGGCTTGGATTTTATGCATAAAAATGAAGTGTCGAATACAAACATGTCACAGAATTGTTGGCAACCTGCAGAACTTAGATGGTCCTGTGTGTAATTTATCTACAAAGTAATCATTCAACAGTCATCACCTAAGAAGAACGCGCTCCCGCCTGAGTTGTCTACAATTGTTGGCAACCGGACCATTATTGGCAAACCAGATTGCTGAAGCCTTCCCAACTGGGGAGAAGAATAACAAAAAAACACCCAATGTCAATGCTGAAACCTTTATGCAACCGCCACTATATTAGTATTGAACCGCTGTATGTGCTTATTTTGCCTTTTTTCTATTTATTTTTCATAAAGGCCCCCTTTTTTTAGCTGAAATGCAAAATGTACTGAAAGATGAGGAAATAGTGCAGAGCTAAAGAAATTCAGCAACAGAAGTATGGCAATGCATTGTAGAAGGCATAAACAGCAGCCACCAAAACACCAAAGCAAAAACAGGGAAGAAACAGAGGAGATTGGCCACAATCACCTACTAGAGCAGGATCTTCTCAAATTCAACCATGATAAAAGGCTCTCCAAAGACCGGCCTGCCATTTTGTTTGCTTGAAATTGAATTTTTAGGAAGTCATTGCAAAGCAGGTTCCTATAAAGAAATACTAACCAAGTGAGATCGAAGGATATAAGGTATAGGTGAAGATGGGACCCTGACTTTGCTATGACTTTGATTTACGAAAGTGATTGCCGGGTATTCATTTCTTATCTCCCCTTAATTCATTTTCTATTAAAGTAATGGCCATTCGTGGATCTTTACCTCTGTTTCTTTAATTTTAATCACTTTTGAAAAATATTTCTTAGAATTCCTAGAAATTCAATTCTAAGCAAACAAACGAGACTTAAGGAAAAAGAAATATTATGAAGTTGAAAAATTAAACTAAATCTTTATTTTCAATTTCTGAGGGGATGGTGAAAACTGTTTAATTGGTAAGAAGTTCCCGAAGTAGCCCATCTACATGGTGGCCCACAACCGTGGTGGTCCCATTCACCACAAACATGTGTCAATTGTAAGGTAGAGAATAAACCACACTCGTCGGATCAAAAGGCATAAAATGCACTTGGAAGGAAGATAACTGGACAAAGATAAGTAGATAATGACCTGCATAGAGATGACTGAATGGGCCCCCACAAGGTCAGTTGAGTTACAGCACGTTGGAATTAGATTGTTTCCCTCATATGTAAAGTTGCACAGACAGGTGAAAATAAAAATGGGTATGTCATGATACAAGTTATGGGGATCCAACAGTAGTTTATGTTAAGTTTTAGGAAGGCATTAAAATAGCTCACCCATTTTTATTCAGCCATATTCACTAACAGAGTCCAGATGGTTTATCCACCAGACCCTTGGCTATATGGTCTTATATGTTGACTTCAACTGTTCTAATGTTGTGCCACAGGAGCATTCATCAGGGCCCATTTTGATCTTGTAAGCCAAGTTCAAGTAGATCAACCTTGTTCAATGATCAAAACAGGGCTGTACAATGCCCAGCTTGTAGTCCCAAATGCAGCTGCTAGTATTGCGATTGGTGTATGTGAATGGCTACCATAAGTTACCAGTCAATGTTAGGCTACTGGCATGGGTGAATAAAGTCAACAGCCAACGCCAAGTCAATGAAGAAATTAGTGAAACACTAGCAGTCTACCAGCTCTAAGGTTGGGTTAGCATCAGATTTCCACGTTGGATGAGTGATTTGTTACTCCCAAATCTGATTGAAATTGCATTAGTTAATCGCAGAAGATGTGAATCTCTGCCCTCATTTGGCCGACTACCTTTTCTATAGTTCCTATAACTATTTGTGGAATGGATGCTGTTAAATGTATTGTCAACTATTTCTATGGCAATAATGTCACAGGCGGATTCCCATCATTTAAAGAACTCTCCAAAGATATGCCCAATTTGAAGGAATGTTTGGTAGGCCGTGAAAGAAAACTATTTCCTCACCTTGTTAGGTGAACAATTGTGAGATGACCAAACCTAACAAACCTACCACGCCTTCCATCTATTGAAAGACTCCAGCTTACACAGAGTAATGGGACATTACTAAGATCCCTGGAAAATTTTACTTCGCTAATGTCCCTTTATATTGAAAATTTTGCTGAGCTAGAATCTCTTGAGGATGGTTTGAGACTAGAATCATTATGTATTGTGAAACTGGATCATTTTGTGTACAGGGCTATTCTTAGCTAATAATTATTTTAGGAGTTAGGAATAGCCAATTTCTTCTCTCTTCCAAAATGGGCTGGAGCCAAATGCTGAGATGGTCACCTCCCTGACCTGCAGAACTTAGATGGTCCCGTGAGCAATGATGCCCGGATACTGCTTTGAACACAGTAGGGGTCTTGTGCATAAAAATGAAGTATTTAATATCCGTGTTCTATAGCTGGTGAGCCAGCATACAGGTATCTGCATTGTTCTTTGCAATGAGAAGATTTTATGCTTGCTTATGCAAAGCCTTTCTCATCAACTGATCCTCTTTGCTCTGAACTAAGAGCCTTAATAGGTTTTCTGCTTTTGTGTGTAATTTATCTATAAACTAATCATTCGACAGTAATCACCTAAGAAGAATGGCGCACCCACCTAACTTGTCTACAATTGTTGGCAACCGGACCATTATTGGCAAACCAGGTTGCTGATGCCTTCCTAACTGGGGAGAAGAATAACAAAAAAACACCCAATGGTCAATGCTGACCGCCAGTATATTAGTCTTGAACTGATGTGTGTGTTTGTTTTACTTCTTTTCTATTTATTTTTCAGGAAGGCCTCTTTTTTTTTTTTTATAGCTGAAATGCAATACGTGTTGAAAGAAGAGAAAATAGAACAGAGCTAAAGAAATTTGGTCCCCAGAAGTATGGCTATGCATTGTACATGGCATAAACAGCAACCACCAAAATACCAAAGCAAAAACAGGGAAAAAAGATAGAAACAGAGGAGATTGGCCACAATCAGCTACTAGAGCAGGTTCTTCTCAAATTCAACTATGATAAAAGGCTCGCCAAAGACCTGCTTTTGGAAGGGGAGCAAAAGCTTATTTAAGGGCCCGTTTTGTTTGCTTGTAATTTAATTTTTAGGAAGTCATAGCAAAGCAGGTTCCTATAAAGAAATAATCACAATGTGAGAGTGAAGGATATAAGGTATAGATGGAGATCGGACCTGACTTTCCTATGACTTTGATTTACTAAAGTGATGGCTGAGTATTCATTTCTCATCTCTCCTTAATTCATTTTCGATTAAAGGATAAATTATTTAATGGCCATTCATGGATCTTTACCTCTGTTTCTTCAATTTTAATCACTTTTGAAAAGTATTTCTTAGAATTCCTAAAAATTCAATTCCTTGCTAACAACCCAGACCTAAGGATAAAGAAATATTTTGAAGTTGAAAAATTAGAATAAATCTTTATTTTCAATTGCTCTGAGAATATTTTAGATGTAAACAAAATAACAAAATATAATAAAATGGTAGGGAGAACAGAGCACTCAAAGTCTCATCAACTATAGATCACATATACTGATTGTCCTAAAATAGGATTGCAAATATAAATTATTCTCCATTACTATCTTTGCTTGAAAAAGCAAAGATGTTAACCGAGTATCGTATCCACTTAGACAAAAAGACTAAGTTGTGTAGGTTCCTAAATTCTTAAACTAATCATAATAGAAAACAAAGTGTTGATTCTTAAACTAATCCTATTAGAAAATGAAATGTTGATTTGATTGATTGTAATTCCTAAATTAACAAATTAAAAGACAGATTTTGAATCAATTAGAGAAAAAATCTCAGGGTACGAATCCACTCTAACCTCGCACAATGGCAAGTATAGACCTAGGGTTTCACTATCAATGCTAAAAAGATTCTTCTAGTTACAAACCTTCACAGAGTCACAAATAAAGATATGTGGATGTAAATCGGGGCATAACCTATCTCTATGGCATAGATTATCCTAGATCTAATAAACACATTCATGGAAGCATCGTTATATAACTTAGTATTTAAATCTACAAGATTAAAATACCAAAAGAAAGAAATATTGCATTAATAAAATCCAATGGATGGATTAGCATCTTGTCATATAACCAAAAGCGTTTAAAGCCCTAGAACCTATACATAACCAATATACAAGATTAGGGCTTCATCGCAACCCTAAGATAGAGATTTAGTCACACATGGCGAGAGGTTGACGAAGAATCTCTGATTAAATCCTCATTGACGCTCTTCCAAAGCTCCTAAACTAGGCTCCAGATCTTCTCCCCATATATGAGTGTCTCTAAAAAACAAGCTTAGGCTTTTATTTATAGGTTTTTGGAAGAACAATCATTCAAAATTCGTCAAAACGTGCCGGGTCGGGCGTCTGGACGCCCAAAGGCAGACTTTCGGGTGTCTCTGTGGCCGGGCGTCTGGACGCCCGAAGCCAGTGAACTCCAGTTGCGTCGCGATGACTCCATTTTCACTCTGTTTTCTCCATCTTCTGGTTCTTCACCTAAAATACCTGAAAACAATAACATAATATAAATAAAGATCTAAACTATCATCCCAAGGTTTAACAAAGTCTTCGTTGAGGGTCTAAATGGTGTATTTTAGGTTCTCATCATACACGGAGATAACTATTAGGATAATGGATAGGGAAATGGTGCCAAGTTTCAGATTTATAGCTGCATTAAACGGCGGTATACCTGCAATTAATGTATCACCTCCCCACATAGCAGTTAAATTCCTGCTGTTCCTTTTCTTCTAATGTCCTGAGAAAGGTCCAGTGAAAGCATGATCACATATTCACATGCATGTAGACACACACAAATATGCTCAATAGAGATGTAAACACATATAAATAATAATAATATTAATAAAAATAATAATAACCTGACTTTTCAGGTCGGAATCCTTATAATTTTTTATGACCAAGGGTATCCCTCGCTAGCCTAGGGGTTACCTGAACGATCGGTACCAGGAAGCAAACTCAAAGCTCAAAACAACTGAGCCACTGCCTTGGCGGCTTGGGGTCCTTACATTTAGTCGCTAATATTTTCAATCAACATTTCATATGTCCCATCAAGATGAGTTTTTGGTTATAATCTTGTCAACATTTAATGTGTCCCACTATTAGATGGTTACGATCAATGTAGGACTTTAAGACTAGGCCCGTCAATTTAGCCCTGAGGCAAAGGGGCCCGACTCGGCCCTCAAAAAGCCCTTAAAATGAGGGATTTTATTTCTAACGGAAAGCCCTAGGGCCGGGCTTGGACAATTTCCTTGAGGGCCGGCCCGGCCCTGGCCTCGGCCCCGGCCCTCCTACTTTTATTGATTATATATATATCGGTAATATTCGGGTGAGAATTAGTTCTCACATATTATATGAGAACTTTTTTGTGGGGCCCAATTATGGGGCCCATTTGAGATATATATATATATAGAGATGCTCCTATGAGAACATCTCTCACCTTACTATGACAAGATAAGTTTTTGGCATTGGATATGGATTTGAGGGAACCTACCTTATCTCTCATAGTAAGGTGATAGATGCTCTCATATGAGTATCTCCCATATATATATATATATATATACACATATATATATATACACACACTAAAATAAGGCAATTTCATACCCACATATCCATTAAAAAATGTCCTAAAAATTCATACATACATAGCTTGGTTCATTTCATCTATATTTAATTATTTAGTTATGTATTGTATTTATTACATAATCAATAAGTGTTGTAGGGTTGCTCCTCTCTTTATTTTAGTTTTATTGCTTCTTATTTAGGTTTTTTATATTATTTTTATAAATCCTTTGTTAGTGCAAAAAGGGGTGTACTCCTTTCTATTAATAATGATACACCTTTTCAAGTCCTTGTTTTCAAGTCTCTCTTAATATAACGCTTCAGTTTCAGCAAAAAATAATAATAAAATAAAAAAATGATACACCTTTTCCTCAGGAGTTACTTGGGATGTCGACCAATTCATAGAGGTACTTTGTATGTACATGGAACTTTAAGGATATGGGGTGATCTTAATACCCTTTTAATTAGATAATTATAACTTTAAATTCTTAAAAGTCTAAACTAATAATATTTTTTAAGTGCAGTTATTTTTGTGATTGAAATCCAAGAATGTGTAATAGTCAGATTAGTGTTTAATTAAAAAAAAATGTCAATTGATAAAAGGTATGTGAGTGTAAATGGTTTAAAATTCTCAAAGATAAGAGACATTGCTGGAATGACTTCATATGTGGAAATTCATATGAAAGTCATATTAAAGGTGTGAAATAGATCATACTCTTTAATCATTTTCCTTCTTTGAAAAAATAAATAAAATTATATGTCTAAAATCAAAGTCACCAAAGCTTATACGACTTTATCCAATAAAAGAAAGTTTTTAGAGATAACTTATATTGTTCCGATGTTTTCTTAATGATTCATTTACAATTACAATTAGGTCAGACAAGATAACCGATGTTTTGTTAATATATTCGTTGCCGATGCTCCAAAACATATACCCGAGTTGAACATGACCAAATTCTAATAAAGTTTTAATTTCAGGTACGAGAACCCGAAAGTTCACATCAATTTGCATTTTGATTGGGTGGGCTGGGCCCAAGATAAATACCCCTAATTTCAAATCAACTTGGGACCACTTACGAGTTTAATTAACGTAGGGCCCGCTATTAGTTATTCAAGAATGGATTGAATCTCCACCGCTATTGTCATCGTATTCCATCATTTCAACACATGGATCGCTGAATCGTGGCCCCAGATCAACAGAGATGTGGGCCGAGCAACCTGTGATCGTGGATCCACAGCTTGAGGAGTGATGAGACCCACTTGAGCATCAAAAGCGTTTAGTGGATCGTTATCTTGATGAATATGCAGAGACTAATCTTTGGATGATTTGTCTGGGTTCTCATGGGAATAGAATTATTAGTAGGGACTGTTTGTTTCAAGTAATTGAATTCCCATGAATTCTGAAGACTTTGTATTTCTATACTGAATAATCAAATGTAAAATGACTATCAAATAACCTTCCTTCTAATAAACTTTGAATAAGGGAAAATGAGACCCGAATACCCAACTAGTACCCTTGTAATTCAAATCTTAGGAGAGTCATGATCCCATCTACACCGCTGCCTTTATATCCCTTTACATCGCTCATGTATTTCACCCTTCACCTCCTCTAATTATCATATAACTATATGAATTCTTATGTATTCTATGCAAAACATACATACCCGCAATGAAGAAGGTAGAAAATTACACTTTCCCTCTCTTAGTTGAATAAATTCTAGCACAATAACCCATGCTAAGCAAAGGCATGTCCTATAATTGAAAAAAAATATTTATGTTAAAAAGAAATTTAGATCACACAAAATGAAAATCATCCTTAAAGAAAAACAATATTTGGGATAAAAATTGTAAGAGCACAAAAATTTACAGACCTGGGGGTAGTGTTTTTGAGACTCACTAAGGAGGACGGAGGTTGAAGCTCCTTTTTGGTGATGGAAGAACCGCTGCCTGAAACCTAGAAAAGGGGGGAGAAACAGGTCAGAGGACCCTGGCTGTGGCAGCGCAGGGCTCTCCGATGCCTAAATCAGTGTGAGAACTAAGCAATATGATGGAGATTTTTAGGGAAGAAGATGGCGCACCAGCATGTGGTGTAAGTGTTGGCCCCTGCTTGTTCTGAAGCTGTAGTTTTGTTTATATAGAAGAAGAGAGGAGGCAATGAGGTGGTTAGTTGTCCCATCATAGCTCACTCTATTCTAATAGCTATTCCATCGTAGCTTGTCATGTCCCATCTGGCCATATCCTGGCGCATTGGGAGCTGTGGGTGGCGATCTGTCAGGAGATATGGGCGATGCCCTTGTCTTGTCGCACGTCCTGGGACGTGGTGGAGTCCTCGTAGAGGTATGGCCGTCGGCCCCTGCCTTGGCCAGTTCTAGCGCTATGACCGAAGTGCGTAACCGAGGTCGAGGCATGTTTGCCGAGGTCGGTTGGAGACCTGGCAGGGATGCCGAGGTGTATGACCGAGGCCGAAGCGAGAGACCGAGCTGGGGACTAGAAGCTGCCGAGCTCGAGGACTTGCCGAGAAGGACGAGGCCGTGACCAGGCGGTGCTGCCGTGATGGAGCTAGGGTCTCGGTTTTGCTGTCAGGGTGAAGCTCTGACCGAGCTGGAGCATACAAGCGTATGGCCAAAATGGGAGCACTTGGCCGGGCCGGGGGAAGCCGAAACCGTATGGAGGAGCTGGTGCGGGAGTTTCGGATGGAACTTCTGATCGGAATTATGGCGAGCGGGAAATATCCTCACACAATAGCCCCCAGCTTCTGAGCTCATTAGACTTCTCTTTTGAGGTCGGAAGCTAGGTATCAAGGAGGATAACACTTGTGTCTTTGAGCTGTTTCTCGCTTGAGATTGGTGGTCTTCAGTCAACTGGTTCGTCATCAACTGAGAGACGGAGACATAACCAGCTGGCTCGTCGCGAGAGGTGTAGTCTTGTTGGAAGTATTCTGCTACTGCTACTGAGAAGGAGGCGAGCTATAGACTGGTACCACTGTTAAGCTGGAGGTTGGCACTACTGTCGAGCTGAAGGAGGAATTTTCTTGCCGAACTGGAGGCCGGCGCTGCTGTCAAGCTAGAGATTGGCATTGCTGCCGAGCTATATAGAGAGCTTTGACCGAGGCATAACCAGCTGGCTCGTCACCAGAAGTGCGGTCTCGTTGGCCGGTCATCTGGTACTGTTACTAAGATGCTATGTGGCCGAGACCATCATGAGGCTGAGCCAACGTGAGGCCGTAGCCAACACGTGGACGGACCAGCAAAAGGTCGTAAATGCGGTCGAGACCAACTTGAGGTCGTGCCAGCGTGAGGCCGTAGCTAGTACGTGGACGGACCAGCAAGAGGTCGTAAATGCTTTCGAGATCAACTTGAGGCCGAGCCAGCGTGAGGCCGTAGCCAGCACGTGGACGGACCAGCAAGATGTTGTAAATGTGGTCGAGACCAACTTGAGGCCGAGCCAGCGTGAGGACGTAGCCAGCACGTGGACGGACCAGCAAGAGGTCGTAAATGCGACTCGGTGCTGCTATTGCTTGTGCCAGCACGAGTGCAATATTTGGCGCGTAGCTGAGACCAGTATGAAGCCGAACCTGCATGAAGCGCTTAGCTAGCACGAGGGCGACACCAGCATGAGGTGGGGGCGCGTAGCCTGAGACCATCATGAGGCCGAACCTGTGTGAGGTGCGTAGCCAACATGAGGGCGACACCAGCATGAGGCCGAACCTGCGTGAAGTGCGTAGCTAGCATGAGGGCGACATCAGCATGAGGCCGAGTCCGTCATGAGGCCGAACCTGCGTGAAGCGCATAGCTAGCACGAGGGCGACACTATCATGAGATGGGGGTGCATAGCCTGATACCATTATGAGGCTGAACCTGCGTGAGGCGCGTAGCCAGCACGAGGGCGACACCGGCATGAGGCCGAGAATCTGGCACTGCTGCCGCGATGCACGAAGTCGAGACGCAAGAGATAGAGATCTGGTGCGCGGCCGAGATGTAAGAGCACGGGCTCTGGATGAATGATGGCGGTAAATGACCGTGCGATCAAGGCTGACAGTAAAGGACCGTGCCGTCGAAATGACGGTAGATGGTCGTACGATTGAAGCCTACAGTAGAGGGTCGTACTGGTGTCATCGAAGCCAACAGAGCCATCGAAGCTAACAGTAGAGGACCGTGCCGTCGAATTGACGGTAGAGGGTCGTGCGATCGAAGCTGACGGGCGGTCGAAGCTAAGAATGCCATAGAGGCTGACGGTGCCATTGAAGCTGACTGCGCCATCGAAGTTGACAGTAGAGGATCGTGCCATCGAAGCTGACGGGCAATCGAAGCTGATGGTGCCGTAGGGGCTGATCACGCCGTCGAAGCTGACAGCAAAGGATCGTGCCGGGAGACGGTAAAGGGTCGTACGATCGAAGCTGACGGGTGATCGAAGCTGAAGGATGATAGGAGACATCTAGCTGCCTTCCGAGCTGGATGAGGCTTCTGCCGAGCTGGGGGCTGCTGCCGAGCTGGAGACATCCGCCAAGCTGGAGACATCCGCCGAGCGGGAAGCTGTCTGGTCGTCTTCGTAGAGGTCAAAGTGTTCCTGAACTTGAGCTTCGTCTGCTTCTTGCCTGACGAACTAGTTCACCCTGGCGATTAATGCCTTCATTGAGACCACAAGGTGCAGGACCAAGTCTCTCCGAAGCTCGTTACCTGGCAGGAGAGCTTGTTGGAAAGACGTGATTGCTATTGTGTCTGAGGCATCTTTGATCTGGCTGTAGACAGTTCAGAATCTTCTGGCGAACTGCGTGATGTTCTCGGTATCCTTCATTCTGAGTGCCATCAGGTCAGAGCCCGACCTAGGGATGACTCTGCGAGCCTGAAACTTCGCCATGAAGGAATTCTGGATCTGCTGCCAACTTGTGATTCATCCTTACGGGAGTGCACAGAACCACCTTAGGGGAGGTCTCCCAAACTGGAGGAGAAGACTCTACAGTTCAGGTGGCTTGCATCACCCCACACCAACATCCTCTGAGTGAAGTGCCGGAGGTGTGCTGCTGGGTCGGAGGTCCCATCGTAGACGACGAACCTCGGGACACTGAAATCTTCTGGGAGGGAGAAGTTTCTTATTTCTGGAGAGAAGGGGAATGTGCCGAAATCGTTAGAGTTCAGCCAAACTCGAGCGAAACCGACCATCTCCATGTTCTGTTGTACTGCTTGCTCGATGTGTCGGTCAAGCCATTCTCTGAAGTCGTGGTTGTTACCCGAGCTTTCGCCATAAGCTCGGTCGCTTCTGTTGTTCTTCAGGGTGCTCCATTTGGAAGGTGGAGTCAAGATCGAACCCTTAGAGGATGAAACCGATTGAGTATCCTGCTGTTGGATGCTCACTGGACCAGATCTTGCTCCGGCCCTTTCCTGGAGGGGGATCGTCGGCAGCTGTGTTGACAATGTCAATGGTTCCTTTCCCTTTCTGGTTCTGCGAGGCATGGTGTTAGGAAAGATGGCTTTTTGTAGCCGTTTCCCACAAACGGCGCCAATTGTAAGAGCACAAAAATTCACAGACCTGGGGGTAGTGTTTTTGAGACTCACTAAGGAGGACGAAGGCTGAAACTCCTTGTTGGTGATGGAAGAACCGCTGCCTGAGAAAATGAAAGAGGGGGGGAGAAATAGGTTAGAGGACCCTCGCTGTGGCAGCGCAGAGCTCTCCGATGTCTAAGTTAGTGTGAGAACTAAGCAATAGGATGGAGATTTTTGGGGAAGAAGATGACGCACCAGCATGTGTTGGCCCCTGCTTATTCTGAAGCTGTAGCTGTGTTTATATAGAAGAAGAGAGGAGGCAAGGAGGTGGTTAGCTGTCCCATCATAGCTCACTCTATTCTAATAGCTATCCCATCGTAGCTTGTCCTGTCCCATCTGGCCATATCCTGGCGCCTTGGGAGCTGTAGACGGTGATCTGTCAGGAGATATGGGCGGTGCCCTTGTCTTGTCGCACATCCTGGGACGTGGTGGAGTCGTCGTAGAGGTATGGCTGTCGGCCCTTGGCTTGGCTAGTTCTAGCGCTATGACCGAAGTGCGTAACCGAGGTCGGGGCATGTTTGCCGAGTTCGGCTGCAGACCTGGCAGGGATGCTGAGGTGTATGACCGAGGCCGAGGCGAGAGATCGAGCTGGGGACTAGAAGTTGCCGAGCTCGAGGACCTTGCCGGGATGGACGAGGCCGTGACCAGGCGCTGCTGCCGTGATGGAGCTAGGGTCTCGGTTTTGCTATCAGGGTGGAGCTCTGACCGAGCTGGGGCATACAAGCTTATGGCCGAAATGGGAGCACTTGGCCGGGCCGGGGAAAGCCGAAACCGTGCCCTGCCGAGATGGAGGAGCTGGTGCGGGAGTTCCGGATGGAACGTCTGATCGGGATTATGGCGAGCGGGAAATATCCCCACACAAAAATATGTATATATATATATATGTAAATATACACTAAAATGAGGCAATTTCACACCCACATACCCATTAGAAATGGAGGAGCCTACCTTGGAATTGCTAAAGTTCTGCCCGACTGCAGTGGCAGTTTTTTTTTTTTTTTTTCTTCCATAAGGCTCTGATCAATCAATAGTTAGTAATTCATTTGGAATCTACAGATAAACTTTCTATTAATGTTCATATTTATTTAATTTCAAACCTTTACTTTTTTATATATTGATTGGACAATCCAGGTCATTCAATCTGTGTTGTATATAAATTAGCAGCAGAAATTCGAAAAGGGAATGAACCACCTTCAAGAGTCATGATTGAAGGGCATGAAGGGCTGTCAATGGATTCATTATCTAACAAGAATCTTCAATGGTCGGAAATAAAAAGGCTGTAATGTTGTTTTCTTGAGCATTCGGTTTGTATAATAAAATGTAATAAATGAGGCCATTATCTAAGAATCCGAACCATTAATATATTGGGTTCCACATTTGAATAGATAGGCCAAGGACGATTACTTCCATTTATGTTAAGGGCTTGGTCTACTAAGTTTTAGTTGAGGACACACAGATTGTTGGCAGTGGAAGCAAAGCTGAGTATTTTGCTGAGCAGGATCCTTTTGTCTGGCTCTTGCTTCCTCTTTATTGTTTTTTTCAATTTTTGGTTGTTTCTACTATCTGTTGTCTTCAGAAACAAAGAGAAAACAGAAGTAAACAAAATTAGATTTAAACTAAGTGCCGGCCGACCTTGTTCCATGATCCATACAGGGCGATACCATACCCAACCTGTGGTCCCAAATATAGCTTCTAGTTTTGTGATTAGGTCATATCTATTGAAATATGTGAATTACTGCCGTTAGCTACCTGACACTGTTCGGCCATAGGCCGGCATTGGAGATCGATTAAAGACAGTAGCAAAGGACAAGTGCATGAAGAAACAGGGAAAGCACTTGTTTGACCCACTTCTCATCTGCCCAAGACTCTTGAGATCACTGCCATCAGAACAAAATACAAACCACCATCTTTTTTTGTTGAGATTCACTTGCAGGAAAGCAGGCATGGCAGAATCACTTTTATCTCCACTGCTAAAATTAGTTTTTGACAAGCTGGTCTCCCTCATCACAGAGGAGCACAGGCTGCAGAGTGGTGTCCACAAGGAGATGGAGCGACTGAGGAGTACGCTGACAACAATTCAAGCCGTGCTTGAAGATGCAGAGGAGCAACAAGTCAAGGACAAGGCAGTTAAGCATTGGTTAGGAGAGCTTAAGGATGCAGCTTATGATGCAGATGATATATTGGATAAGTTCATGACGGAAGCTCTACGGAGAAAAATGGAGCCTGAGGACCACCACATGATGAACAAGGTACGCAACTTCTTATCACTTCCGCTTGTGTTTCACATCAAGATGGGCCATAAGATAAAGAGGGTAAGAGAAAGATTAGATGCAATTGCAAGTGAGAGGTCTAAGTTCCACTTAAGAGAGGGAAGGAGGGGGTCAGAAACCAGCAACCGACTGCAGAGCGACTCTTGTGTGGATGAATCAGAAACTTTTGGCAGAGAAGATGATAAAGCGAAGGTGGTGGATTTATTAATCAACCCATGCCATGAGGATGTCGCAGTCATTCCCATAGTAGGTATGGGCGGTATTGGGAAGACGACTCTTGCTCAATTAGCTTACAATGACCCAAGGGTAGAGGGCCATTTCGAACTAAGGATGTGGGTTTGCGTGTCTGATGATTTTGATTTGAAAAGAATAACCAAAGAAATCATAGAATCTGCAACTGGCAGTACTTGTGAACCATTAGCCATGGATCTTCTCCAACGTCGGCTCCAAGAAAAGCTGGGATGCAAGAAGTTTTTACTTGTTCTAGATGACGTGTGGAATGAAGATCCTTTGGAATGGGAACGGCTGAAAGGTTATCTAAGAGGTGCACAGGGTAGTAAAATCGTAGTAACTACTCGTAGTGAAAAGGTTGCTTTGATCATGGGTACACTTCCTATGCAACAATTAGCAAGGTTATCAGAAGAGGACTGTTGGTCTCTGTTCAAGAAACGAGCCTTTACTCTTGGGGAAGAAGACAAGCATCCAAATCTAATTGTTCATGGAAAGGAAATTGTGAAGAAGTGTCGGGGTCTGCCTTTAGCAGCCAAGGCTCTGGGCAGTCTGATGTGCTTTAAGAGAGAGGAAACAGAATGGACATTTTTGAAAGAGAGTGAGGTTTGGAATTTACATGATCAGGAAAATGGCATTTTACCTGCTCTGAGGTTGAGTTATTATCATCTGCCACCACATTTAAAACAATGCTTCGCATACTGCTCTCTATTCCCAAAAGATTATGAATTCCAGAAGGAGAATTTGATTCAACTTTGGATGGCAGAAGGTCTCATTCAACCATCTAAAGATTGTAAACAAATGGAAGATATTGGCAAGGAGTACTTCAACAACTTGTTATGGCGGTCCTTCTTCCAAGATGCGGAGAGAGATGAATATGGGAATGTAACACAGTGCAAGATGCATGATCTAATGCATGATCTTGCACTAGATGTTGCAGGTGATGAATGCTTGATTGTAAAGGTAGAAAAGGCAACGAGTATTCCTGAAAGATCTCGTCGTTTGTCATTGATGCCTAACATTAAGAACCGAATAATCCCAGATGCCTTAAATAAAGCAACGAAGTTGCGCACTTTGCTTTTTGCTGCAACTCCCACCTTCATCGAGTTCCCTCAAAACATCTACTCACATTTATTGTGTTTACGAGTATTAGACTTGAGATGGACATATTGCACTGAGGAGATGTTGGTTCCGGTTGGGAAGTTGGAACACTTGAGATACCTTGACCTGTCTTTTACTTTTATACAAAAATTACCTGAATCAATCTGCACCCTTCTGAATTTGCAAACCTTGAAACTCCCATGTTTTTTTCTCCAAGAGCTACCCAAGGACATGAGAAAAATGGTTAGCCTAAGACATATTGAGATCAATAGACCAGCATCAATGATTGATGTCCCGGAGCTATTTAGATCATTCAGTGAGATGCCAGTGCATATTGGAAAATTGAAATGCCTCCAGAAATTGCCAATATTTATAGTAGGCACAAGCTTGGGATGCAGAATAACAGAGTTAAAAGACCTAAACCTTCTAGGTGAATTATTCATTAAAAAACTCGAGAATGTGAAGGATGCAAATGATGCCAAGAGTGCAAATTTGAAGCTGAAGCAAAACCTTCACATGATAGGATTTTCATGGAGCCGTTGTGACAATGATGCTATAGTTGGCGAAAAGGTTGAGCAAGTCCTTGAAGGCCTTGAGCCACACCCAAATCTCAAAAGTTTGCTGGTGGATGAGTATGCAGGCATCAGATTTCCACGTTGGATGAGTGGTTTAGTGCTCCCAAATCTGACTGAAATTGCATTAGTTAATTGCAGAAGATGTGAATCTCTGCCCTCATTTGGCCAACTGCCTTTTCTCAGAGTCCTAACGATTTATGGAATGGATGCTGTCAAATGTATCGACAATGCATTCTATGGAAGTGGATTTCCATCGTTGAAAGAACTCACCATCAAAGATATGCCCAACTTGGAGGAGTTTTTGGTGGACAGCGAAAGAGAAATATTTCCTCGCCTTGTTAGCTTAAAATTTGTGAATTGCCCAAAGCTGGAAAACCTACCGTGCCTTCCATCAATTGAAAGACTCGAGCTCACACAGAATAACGAGACATTATTAAGATCCTTGGTGAATTTTACTTCGCTCATGTCCCTCTGCATTGAAGATTTTGCAAAGCTAGAGTTTATTGAGGACGGGTTGCTACAAAACATTACACATCTCTCAAATCTGTCAATAAGCAACTGCCCAGAGCTCAGATATCTTCTGAGGGACCTCAAAAACCTCACTGCTCTAGCATCTTTGAAGATTGTCAATTGTCAAAAGCTGGCATCATTGCAAAGGCCCACTTTTTTAGGTGAAATGCAGCATGTCACATCCCTTCAAGACCTGGAATTAATTGATTGTCCACAGCTTGCTTCTTTGCCGCAGGGTATGCAGCAGTTCATCAACCTTAAAAGCTTGAGGATTGGGGGCTTAACATCCTTCCCTGATTGCATGCAAAATGCCACAAAACTTCAAGATTTACGTATAACTGCATGCCCGAGGCTAATGGAATTGCCAGAGTGGCTAGGAAACCTTAAATCACTTCAGTATTTGAACATTTATAACTGCACTAGTCTAACGTCGTTACCTACTGGGATGCAATACTTGTCACAACTCAAGCTTTTGAGCATTACGAGATGTCCCCGTTTGGAAAGACGATGTCAGAAGGGGAAAGGCGAAGATTGGCACAAAATAGCACACATTCGATTTATTTGGACTGGATTCCCTCGTGCAAATCCCCTGAAGAAAAGTTCTGATCAATTAATTTCCCTGAGGACGAAACTCTCGAGTCTTTTTTGTTAAGATTTCCTAATTCGAACGAACTGCTTCTGAAACAGATGATTCGGCCCAGCCCAATTGATGTTCGATGTGCAGAAAGAAAACATGAAAATCTTAAAAGGGTTTTTCCCCATAATAGTTTTGATCGACCGTTCCTCATCGAGCAGTAGCGAGAATTTGCAATTTGCAGTGACTTCAAATTTTTTTTTTTTGAAGACTCCTCATGGTATCTTCTTCCTCTCTCGCAAGGTCCTCAGTCCATTTACAAGATTTTGAAGAATCTTACATGGTTCGCCGCAAAATGGAGGCGTCTGCAGTCTGCTACAAAATCTCTTGACCATACTCAAAAGATGAAGGTATTTCTATTTCCCACCTTGAAATCCGCATGCATACTATTTCAGGCCCCTGTATATTGGGTCTCATGGTACAGTGATCCAAGACATAGGTCTCAGTGGTCTCACCATGGATGGCCAATAGCCCAATTATCTCTCAGATTAACAAGTGGCGTGAAAACATAAAATGAGTATACATTAATCCTTGGAAGGCCCAAAGACTGAAGGGTTAGGATGTCCATAAATCTTCAATAAATCCCATCAAATTAGTTGTCTTGATCATTGAACTGTAGAGCCCAAATTTAAAAAATCCTTTCGCTGAAAAACTGTGTAGTTCATCTAAAAAAGATTTAAATGGCATTTGATAATACTGTAATGGATTATGTATGCAGGCTAGTTTCAACATGCTACTGTGGAAAATTATGTATGCAGTATATGGATCAATCACATTTGTCTTGATTGGTGCATTTCGCTGGGCCTCATTGCGACATGTCACCGTGACTGAGGTACAAGATTCACGTATGGTTTTGCATAAATCTTTGGATTTTGGCAGACTAAAATGAAGGCCTTAATAAGTCTATGAATTAGACAATCATGGAACTGCCACTGTCATCTCAAGAATAGTAGGAAGCAAATGAACCATATGTCCTTCCATCAATTCTTTCTTTTTCCTTTTCGATGGCGCGTTGGGGGATTAGCTGGTCAAACCATTTATGCCTGTAAATATCACCTTTCCATTTGCTGGGCCACACCTTAAAAAGTGGTCAATTGCAGGGTGTTTGGCCATTGATGTTGGGGCAATTATCTGGACATTTTTCTTGCCATCCACCTGTTAGATACTCCAAAATTCTCAACCAATGGCAGTGATTATCCTATGATGTGATTCTTGGTGTTACCTACTGGTAATAGGCTCCTTGGTTGAGTGGTCTCTAACTGGTACATAGATGCCACACAGAAACATAGTACTTGATAACTTGGACCTGTATTAATTGGTTCAACACTGGGCACCGAAGTACTGTATGGATCTGATTTCAATTGGTTAGTCTTTGGTGACAATGTTTTAATTTTACTTCCATTAGTGGACTTTTTAGGTGTTCTCCCATGAAGAAATTGTTTTGAATTAGAAATTAGTACTATACTCCCACAGGAATTCTTGGCCAGAAAAGGTGCAGAACAGCAGAAGGAACATTTTCTCCTCTTAAGGCAAGCACTATCGAATTCCTTGTAATTTCTAGCTATCAAAAGTGGTAAATTCTACATATGGAAAACAAAAATGTCATTCTGGTAATGTGAACCTACTACATTGAAGTAAAAACACAAGAACATTGAGTGTATATCTTCACAAAGAGATAGTTTAGAGAATGTTTTAACAATGTCTAAAGGTACAAGTCTTCCCTCAGATGCAATTGATTTCACAATCGATTTTGGCCTCGTGGGTTGGAGTTCAAGAGGTGGCCACATCTTCCCAATGGTGCAAAGGTATTGTATTTTTATTTTTATAGGTTAACTTTTATGGATCATTTGGATGTATCCCAACTTGAAGTTACTTTGAATACTTTTTGTAGGATGGATGATTATCTGTTTTGTTAGAAAGTTGGGAAAGTTCAGAAACTGGAGCACACCACATTAGGTAGGATATTGTTTTTGAACCTTGCCACTTTATATCCAAATCAGTAATAAACACTGCTAAAGCTTGGAATGCAGAGAGTACAGTGTTGTCCTCCTCATGGATCCTTCTTCCACTCTTCTCTGCTGCCTAAATACATGATAAAATGGATCACCATATTGTTCTTTCAAATACATTCATCATCAATTTTGATTATACTGCATCCAATTATCCAAATGCCAATACTTTTTGTTGCAACATTTTTTTTCAACGATAATTCATTGCAATTCATGTTTTTGTTCCAGAGATGTTGGGTGCTTGAAGAATCTAATCCAGCCAAGTGTAAATGTTGGATCTGTTAGGCCTAGTGGGTCCAGACCAAGTGGGTTCATGGTCATGGATAATTTGGTAATTGTACTGGGACTTTCTTATTGACTAAGATAGGGTTTCTTGGGAGTAAGAAAGAGAGCATTATATATTCATGTAATGTGTAACCCATGAGATATAGACTATACTGCATATCATACAAAGTGAACCTAACGGAGAGTCGAGTTTCTTTTCCGTGGACGTAGGCAAGATTGCCGAACCACGTAATTCTCTTGTGTGTGATTGTTTGTTCTTGTGTGGTTAATTGATTGCTCGATCGCATTAATTCACGTTTCCGCATACACGCGCACAACAGGATCCGGGCTGCATTTCATTTCTGAATATCCGTATCACCATTGCGGCCATAACTTCATGGTCCATTGTGGAAATTCCATGCATGGACCATATTGCAACCTACATGTGCCAAGCTCCTGCTCCATCCAGCTTCATGAGCCCACGCAGCAGTTCAAAACGGCATCTTGCTGCTTATTTTGAGAAGCAGATACCTTGGGATTTTCTCCTTAGTTGAGTAAAAGAGATTTACTAAAAGTTAAAAAATGATGTGGATCTAGGTTGTTTTCAAGACCATGGCTACCTTTATTACTTTATTCAAACATACAAGAGGTTCTTCATTTGAAACAGGATAAAACAAGATCAGGTGGTAATGAGAATTGCTCTAGATGGGATAGATCTGTTCTCTCTCTCTTGTTGAATTATTAGCGCATGCTTCCAATACATGGGTGTCTAGAGAGTAGAACATGGAAGTGATAAAGGGCAATGAAACCAATTGATGACTTATATTTTGATTAGAATGCAATTTTTAAACCAACTGCTTCTTATGATTTATCAAATATTAGGTTTGAAATGTTAAACCGAGGTAAACTACTATGATTTTCTGCCATGTCTTTTGACTATCTTTTAGCTTATTCCAAACTGCAATGGATTGGAAGGCCTATATGAATCTTTGAAATGGTAAACTTAGCTATTTCCATCTTGATGTCCCCACTGTACTAGTTATTTTCATGATTTTCTTTGGTTTGGATTGAATTCTTATGAATCTGTCCTATTTGCTTAGTTGGGTTCCCATTGATTTGATTTGTGGCATTGTTTTAATTAGCTCTGAGGCTGGAATTCATTAGGTATTTGGAATCTAGATCATTTTGTGAACAGGCCTATCCTTGGCTCGTAACTATTTTAGGAGCCGGGAATAACCAATTTTCTTTTGAATGCTCTTTTAGTTGGTTGCCGTGAGCTGCGTAAGATGGAAGTTTCTAAAATTATCATTAAGGATATTCATTTTCTACCATTCAGTGGTTGTCGGATGTGGTGGAGGAAGTACAAGATATCTTTTTGTCAATTGAACGCTGTCATTTATCATATGTTACGTAAGGCCAATGGTTCGGCTGATATATATCCTCACTAAGGAAGGAGTGCTTCGTCCTTCTTTATCCTTTGATGTATAGTTTGTTATGAGTTTCCTCTTGTAATTTATTCTTTTGGGTTTTCCCTTTTATTAATAAATTTTACTATTAAAAAAATAATAATAATTTTCTCCTCTTCAAAAATGGCCAGGAGCCAAACACTTAGTTGGTCACCCTGACCTGCATAAGTACTCCTTTCTTCTCTTATTTCCTTTTTTCCTTTTCTTGCTTCACTAGACTCAAAATCCTTTTTCCTTTTCTGGACTTAAATCTGAATTTGAATTTCAAAGAATCTTCGAACACCAAAAGAGGAGAATTTCTGAATTTGACAACTCTTGTGGACCCCACCTTGGGATTATGCTCCCTATGTGTGGGTCCCACATGGTGGGTGTCCTTCAATTTTCTTTCTCTTTCATTCTTCAATTGATTTATCTCTTCCATGCACGGGTCCCAATTTTTAAAATTCCCTACAAAAATAAAATAATGATGAAGAAAAATATAATTTCATGTAGGAAAGGAATGATGCAATAATGTGTGGGACCCAATTCACTTCGTATGGTTGCACGTAAATGCACCACGTTCATTGATTTTTCGTGCTTTACACCATGGTGCGAAGAAGTCACGTCATTTACTGAGCGAATAAAAAGTTATGAGCCATGATACTTTGATAATGCAAAAATGATAATTCCACCAAAATATGCGGTTTTATGAGATTTTTGATGATTTTGACTTAAATTCAAGAGGATTTTACCCAAAAAATCCTTTAAGACTTGTAAAAAGCCAAAAGCACCATCAACATCTTTTAAAGACCACAGTAGTCTCAAAGGCCCTATTTGGTATTTTTTTAACTTTTTATTTAAGTGGGGATATCCCTGCTCCTTTCCCTTAAACAAACCCCAAAACCCTTTCCCCCTTTTTCCTATTCAACTTATTCTCTCTTCCTCTGTCTTTCTCCCTTTCTCTCCCAATCTATCCGTACCGGCAGCGTTTTGTAGTTCTTCATCTCCTCTCCATCAACATCTTTTAAAGACCACAGTGATCCTCTTCATCAACTGTCTCCTCTTCAGGTATCTGCATTTCGATTCTCGATTCGAGGTGATTGTCAGGGTTTCTGCATTTCCTTACTCCTCTAATCTCTTTCGAATGCACTCACTTTTTCTTACATTTGTCCCCTCATTTTTGGATTCCCCTCATTTCGAGATCAGGGGAAAAAAGAGTTCTTCTCATTCTCAATCATGGTTAGTGTTTTGGACTGGGACTTTCTCTTTCTATTTCTGATTCAGAAACTCTAGTTGTTTTTTTTTTTTATAATATCGTTTTGCGTTTTGATTCTCTTCGTTTCACGATGAGAAAAAAATATCTTGTTTTTCTTGTTCCTGATTCTTGGGTTCTTTTTCTGATGGTTGTATAGAGAGAGTGTGTGTGCATTTTCTGTGATCTTTATCTCGGAAGGGACCAGACGCTGCCCCAGTTAGGGTTTAGGGTTTTGGATGGGTCTTCGTTTGAATCGATCATTTGTTTATTATCGAAGTGGTTGATCTTTTAATTTTTCTTACATTAGGTTGTGTTTGGATTGATTCGTTTCGATATGAGAGGAAATCTTTGTATTTCGTTAATGGAAAGTTTGTTCTAAATGTCCATTGATTCTAAGATAGAGTACCAATTCGATTTTTAAGTGTGTGTCTCTTATATTGAATTTGATTGTTGGATACTGTAGGAGCAAACACCCTACCCCCACACACCCCCAAAAAAAAAGGCATTTAAGTGATATTGTTTTGGGGCCTACAGACTCACCCATCTACAGGAAAAAAAAAAAGGTTCTAAAGCAGGTAGAATATTGGTTTGTTGGTAAGTTTTTGTGTTGGTGTTGTTTGCTTGCTTCCAGTCACTTAATGGAACTAAAGATATAACATCTAATCTTAAGTGTGTTTGGATCTGTGTTAATGAGGCGCTGGTAATTCCATGTTCAAGTGTTTGGATGCCTATAGGTAAGTTTGGTTGCTGTGAAATCCTCATACTTTAATAACTTCTCAATTGCTAGGGATGGGGGTTGAAGCTTGTAATTCTAGGCAATCATATATACATTGCAGCCTTGGAGACCAATTGTTTGGTGACAATATTAGAGATGATATAGGAACTCATGCTGGGTCAAATGTAAATGGGATGCAGCTAATGTGGTAAGCAGATAGTTTAATTATTTTCTAGTCTTTGATGTGCAGAGTAAACTTGCGTGTTCAAAACATCAGAAACTCCTACAAAGTACATAGTGCAATATCTGTATGTTGTGCCATTTGCATCACAGTGATGAACTGCTTTTAGGAGACTCGGTTCATTAGCATGCACTATATAACTGATGTTTCATACATGCAGATGGAAGAAAAAAGACCTCAAGGAGACATGGCCTACATATATGGTTTGTCGATCGAAGGTGAACCAGTCGTTGGATGGACTCACCCAAGTGAGAAGGTGGTGAGTTTATGTGAAGATCGCCTTAAAATGTCACCCCATCCAGAGGTGGACACACAAGGGCTGTGCATAAGATTAAAGTGGATAGAGCATAAGTTCTTGCCTCCGGAGAAGAAGGCAAAATGTATATTTAGTTGACACAGTATGACATGCTTTTGGAAAATTAAATGTGCATAAGGTTTCTAGTCAGAGTCAAATATTATGTGTATAGACAGTTGTTAATTTGATTTACCTATACTATTTTGACAGAATATGAATGTAATTGGCAGGGAACTTGCTGTTAAATGTTAATTGATGGATGTGAATGTGAATGTGCATGTCTACCATTGATGGAGTTTTGTGTGATTGTCAAGGAACTTGTTGATTGATGTGAATGTGAAGGTGTATGTCTACTTTTGATACAGGTTTTCTTTATGTCTTCATATGCTGTAGAGATGCATTTCTTTTATGGACTAGACAGGAATATCCACGCAAGGGATGTCTTGTAGGCGGAGATATCCCCGCCAATGACAGTGTTTTGGAAGGGGATATCCCTGACCGTGTTAGTGCTGTGAGCGGGGATATCCCCACCCACCAGAGTACTGTCTCTCAAGGTGGTTTCAGGTGGGACGGGGATATCCCCACCCAAATTAGTGCTGTGAATAGGGATATCCCTGCCTCTGTTAGTGTTGTGAGCGGGGATATCCCCTCCCACCAGAGAGTACTTAGGGTGATGTCTTTCAAGGTGGTCTCAGTTGGGACGGGGGGTGATGTCTTTCAGGTGGTCTCAGTTGGGACGGGGATATCCCCGCCCAAATTAGTGCTGTGAACAAGGATATCCCTGCCTCTGTTAGTGCTGTGAGCGGGGATATCCCCGCCCACCAGAGTACTGTGGGTGCTGTCTCTCAAGGTGGTCTCAGTTGGGACGGGGATATCCCCGCCCAAATTAGTGTTGTGAGGGGTTGTGGAGAGATTCGTCCGGATCCCAGAAAAGGCAAAGGGAAAAAGGGAGTTCGGCAGTCTTTTAAGTTGTAATGAACGATGAATGGGGATATCCCCGCTCAGCATGAACTGCGATATCCCCGCTCAGCGCTAAAAGCTAAAAAAAAAAACCAAACAAGGCCTTTGAGACTACTGTGGTCTTTATTAGATGTTGATGGCGCTTTTGGCTTTGACAAGTCTTAAAGGCTTTTTCGGGTAAAATCCTCTAAATGCAAACATGAAAGCACAAATGAATAATTTTGTAAAATTCCTTGAAATCAATGCAATTTATCCTAATTAAGTCCACAAATTCACATTAAATGATGAATTTAAAGTGTGTTTTTGTGGACTTATCACCAGAGTTGGGCCAAGGCTCAGCACGACCTTGAATGCAATGAGTACTCAACATGTATGAATCTATGTGGTAAGTTTGTTATAGTGATCTTGAATGCAACTTTTTTTTATACCGTCGGTCCACATAAATCATGTTGGTGTTCATGTGGGGTCGTTTGTCTTTTACGCATGGGATATGTAAATACAATTTACACATGTAAATGACGAATATTCAAATTTTAAGTATGTAACGTTTACACATGCATTTTTTTTACAACGTTTGTCTAATAACACCATTTTCGCATCATTTACATATGTGATTTATTTTACCATGTTTGTTTCAATGATATGTGTAAATGTATTAGATGATTTTGTAAATAATACTTATTATTCATTAAATTAAATTACACTATAATGATTTGAAAATGAGACAAAAATGTCCATTTTATATCAAAGTTTTTATTTACATTTTAGATACTTCAAAAGGAATTTGCCATTCAACATGAAATATACTTTAAAAAAAAATATATTTCTATCAATGATCACCTTTACAAAAATGAATTCCAACATATTGAGTTAAGAAAATATGAATTTATATTTTGATGGTTAAGCAAATAGCATTATTATTAATATTTTTATTAATTAATATTTAATTCAATATTGATCTTAATTCATTATTCAATTTTCAAAAAAACTTAACCCATGCATCTCACAGGCTTTATGCTAATATTAATCAATTATAGAAAGTTCTTGAAATGAGTATTTTGTGGCTAAGTTTAATCATATTAAAAGTTTCACAAATTTGTTATGGTTAGATAAAATCACATTTATAGATGATTTTTGAATAATGCAATAATGCTATATCAAACACATTATTCTTCTCTCTTACATTCATATATACGTGTTTAAAAGATTTTTAAAGTATTGCAATAATAAATAACTTTAGAAAAATCATTGAGATATTAGAAGAAAACTGAAATAATAAGGTAATTAACTTGGTAAAAGTTGATATAGAAAAATCATTGAGATATTTATCTTATAGATTGTCCCTTAAAATTCTTACTATCAATATAGTTTTTGTCCTATAAATTTTGTCACTTAAAATCATTGGAGTCACTTTCATTTTCTAATATGTTTTTTTTTCTTACAAATTTTGTCCCTTAAAATCATCCATTTTGAGACCTCTTTTATTATTATTTTTCTAATGCGTTGAAGGTGGGTTTTGAACCCAAAACCTCTTTTACAGAAATGCCCCAACTTTGAGACCTCTTTTATTATTATTTTTTTGCGTTGGAGGGGGGTTTCGAAACCAGAACCTCTTTCACGGAAATGCCCCAACAACAAACCGTTCGCCTAACGGGTATTCTTCGGAAGCGCGTGTGTTTTGGTATTCTCCATTTCCCCACCTGGACAGGTGTTCAAATTTTGGTGTGAAAATGAGCTCATTTTCACACCATTTACGCATCCGATTTACACGCAAGATGCGTAAACAATTATAGACAAATATGACCGATGCGTAAATATTACGCATATTCACCATTTACATATGTAAATGGGTGTAGACAACGACCCTAGCAGTTGTGAGATTTTTCATGAGGCCCTCTTACTGCATAACACAAATGAATTTTATTTCTGCAACTAGATCGCTTAGTAAATCCAAACCGCACAATCTTGTAGTGGCAAGAGCCAAATTTCATTCCATTTCGAAAATGGTCCGCTATTAGATTGTTTATCAATTTATCTAACAATTAACTACTAATCGGCAATGTCTCCTTATATTTGAGCGGTTCAACTCATGCAATGCTACTACTATGATGATCAGTCTTTTGGAAGGTGGATGAAATCAATGTCTGAAAGGTGGTAATGTGAATCGAAATTGGACTCTGTAGTCTTAAATTTCTTTAGCTAACCATTTTTACCAAAACCTCAAGGCGTTAGTAGAATAATGTAAACCGAAATGGGACTCTGTAGATTGGTTACTTTTGGCCTAATAGTATTACTTATTAAAATAGGAAGTCGAAAGAATATTGGTTATTTACAGAGATGGCCACTTACATAATTCCTTTTGTCTGGCCTGGTGTCCTTCCATCTTCCACGTAACATTTTATAGGGTTGTTAACGAGCTGGATCCGGTTCATACTGGCATGCGTCCAGGCATGCGTCCACATAACGAATTACGATTGAGGAATTAGAATCTGGATCCCGATCGTGGTCTCCATAAGCTATGATTTAAGTACTCCAATTTGGAAATGGCAGGGCTCAATGTGTCTTCCATTTAAGCCCATTAAGTAATTTCATACTATGATTCGAGCTTTATAGACCCAGTATGAAATTTCTAAAAAAATAAACTACTAAGAAATTCCTCTTTCATTAGACTGCTAGTAGATTTGTAGTTCATAAAAGCAACCATCAAAATCACTGTAACAAGCTTAGGGTGATTAATCCAGCACAAATTTCAATAAATTTATGAAAAAATAATGAAATTTCCTAGCGGTCGGGCCAGGATGGGATTTTCCATTCCCAGTCCCATTCTGGCCGGGCTTTAAATTCATAGTCCAAGCCCAACCCGCTAAGTTCAAGTTTTTTTTATAAACCTTATATTTTCGGGCCTGTGACGGGCCGAGTATCCATTTCAAGATACTCAATTGACAGGTGTAACCACAACGGCTATGTTCTCATTGACCACAAAAATGTGCCAATTGTGAGGTGCCACTCAGTTGGATAACTAGAAGATCTATACTAAATGAAGTTCCTACGAAGAAAAGCGGACAACAATGGCCAGCATAAGATAGCTCACAGCCTCACAGGGCCTTACACTTGGGTAGGTCTCATAGGATTTCCACACACATTATGATCGAGTTTTTTCTGCACCCAACACAGATTATATGGAGCGGAACTGGGAAGTTGCCAACAGCAAAAACGGGTCCTAAATAATGAGGTAGTATGAATAGAAGTCAATACAGAACGTCAAGTCAATGAAGAAACAGGGAAACACGAACCATAGATAAACCTCTGTTTGTTCTCCACCCACCTCTCTTCTGCTCAAGACTCTGAGATCTCTACCATCACAACAAATTACAGACCACCATCATCTCTTTGTTGGGATTTCCTTGCAGGAAGCAGGCATGGCACAATTACTTTTATCTCCACTGCTAAAAGTAGTTTTTGATAAGCTGGCCTCCCTCATCACAGAGGAGCATAGGCTGCAGAGAGGTGTCCACAAGGAGATGGAGCGACTGAGGAGTACACTGACAACAATTGAAGCCGTGCTTGAAGATGCAGATGAGCAACAAGTCAAGGACAAGGCAGTGAAGCCTTGGTTAGGAGAGCTTAAAGATGCAGCATATCTGCATATGATGCAGATGACATATTGGATGAGTTCATGACGGAAGCTCTACAGAAACAAATCGAGTCTGAGGACCACCACCACATGATGAAGAAGGTACGCAACTTCTTATCACTTCCGCTTGTGTTTCACATCAAGATGGGCCATAAGGTAAAGAAGATCAGAGAAAGATTAGATGCAATTGCAAGTGAGAGGTCTAAGTTCCACTTAAGAGAGGGAAGGAGGGGGTCAGAAACCAGCAACAGACTGCAGAGCGACTCTTGTGTGGATGAATCAGAAACTTTTGGCAGAGAAGATGATAAAGCGAAGGTGGTGGATTTATTAATCAACCCATGCCATGAGGATGTCGCAGTCATTCCCATAGTAGGTAAGGGCGGTATTGGGAAGACGACTCTTGCTCAATTAGCTTACAATGACCCAAGGGTAGAGGGCCATTTCGAACTAAGGATGTGGGTTTGCGTGTCTGATGATTTTGATTTGAAAAGAATAACCAAAGAAATCATAGAATCTGCAACTGGCAGTACTTGTGAACCATTAGCCATGGATCTTCTCCAACGTCAGCTCCAAGAAAAACTGGGATGCAAGAAGTTTTTACTTGTTCTAGATGACATGTGGAATGAAAATCACGAGGAATGGGATTGACTGAAACATTATCTAAGAGGTGCACAGGGTAGCAGAATCATGGTAACTACTCGTAGCGAAAAGGTTGCTTTGATCATGGGTACACTTCCTCCACACAAATTAGCAAGGTTATCAGAAGATGATTGTTGGTCTATATTCAAGAAACGAGCCTTCACTCCCCAAGAAGAAGACAGGCATCCAAATCTAATTACACTTGGAAAGGAAATTGTAAGGAAGTGTGGAGGTCTGCCTTTAGCAGCCAAGACTTTGGGCAGTTTGATGCGCTTTAAGAGAGGGGAAGCAGAATGGATATTTTTGAAAGAAAGTGAGGTTTGGAATTTACATGATCAGGAAAATGGCATTTTACCTGCTCTAAGGTTGAGTTATAATCATCTGCCACCACATTTGAAACAATGCTTTGCATACTGCTCTCTATTCCCAAAAGATTATGAAT
The DNA here is from genome assembly GCA_012931725.1 of Litsea cubeba. Classification (NCBI taxonomy): domain Eukaryota; kingdom Viridiplantae; phylum Streptophyta; class Magnoliopsida; order Laurales; family Lauraceae; genus Litsea; species Litsea cubeba. Next base: position 150,659,650 of record CM022944.1, on the reverse strand, counting down.
TCCAGAAGGAGAATTTGATTCAACTTTGGGTGGCAGAAGGTCTCATTCAACCATCTAAAGATTGTAAACAAATGGAAGACATTGGCAAGGAGTACTTCGACAACTTGTTATGGCAGTCCTTCTTCCAAGATGTGAAGAGAGATGAATATGGGAATATAACACAGTGCAAGATGCATGATCTTGCACTAGATGTTGCAGGTGATGAATGCTTGATTGCAAAGCTAGACAAGGCGGTGAGTATTCCTAAAAGATCCCGTCGTTCGTCATTGATGCCTGACATGAAGAACCTAATAGTCCCAGATGCCATAAATAAAGCAAAGAAGTTGACACTATACATCTTTTTGGAAATTACATCTACATTCAGCTCCCTTGTAACATCTACTCACATTTAATGTGTTTACGTGTGTTAGACTTAAGATTGATCTCTTGCAGTGAGGAGATATTGGTTCGAATTGGTAAGTTGAAACACTTGAGATACCTTGCCCTGTCTTTAATTCGTATACATAAAATACCTGAATCCATCAGCACCCTTCTGAATTTGCAAACCTTGAAACTCTCGTATTGTCCTAAAAGTCTTGAGCTACCAAAAGACATGAGGAAATTGGTTAGCTTAAGACATATTGAGATCAGTAGTCGTGTTCGTGTATCACTGATTGACGTGCCACAGCATTTTCAATCATTCACTGAGATGCCAGTGCAGATTGGAAAATTGAAATGCCTTCAGACATTGCCAATTTTTATTGTGGGCACAAGCGTTGGATGTAGAATAACAGAGTTAAAAGACCTAAACCTTCGTGGTGAATTATTCATTAAAAAACTTGAGAATGTGAAGGATGCAAAAGATGCCAAGGAAGCAAATTTGAAGCAGAAGCAAAACCTACACATGTTAAGATTTTCATGGAGCAGTGACAACAGTGATGCTGTAGCTGTAGAAAAAGTTGAGCAAATCCTTGAAGGCCTTGAACCACATCCAAATCTCAAAAGGTTGCTGGTGGACAAGTATATGGGTATTAGATTTCCACGTTGGGTGAATGATTTGTTGCTCCCAAATCTGACTGAAATTGCACTTGCCAATTGCAGAAGATGTGAATCTCTGCCCTCATTTGGTCAACTACCTTTTCTCAAGGTCCTCACGATTCGTGGAATGGATGATGTTAAATGTTTCGATACTGCATTCTATGGAAATAATGTCACAAGCAGATTTCCATCGCTGGAAAGATTTACCGTAGAAGATATGCTCAATTTGGAGAAATTCTCCCTAGGCAGTGAAAGAGAAATGTTTCCTCACCTTGTTAGCTTAACAGTTGAGAGATGCCCAAAGCTAGCAAACCTACCACACCTTACATCAATTGAAAGCCTCCAGCTCACACAGAATAACAAGACATTATTAAGATCGTTGGCAAATTTTACTTCGCTCGTGTCCCTCTGCATTAAAATTTTTTCAAAGCTAGAGTCTATTGAGGAGGGGTTCCTACAAAACCATACACATCTCTCACGTCTGGCAATATTCAATTGCCCAGAGCTCAGATATCTTTCAAGGGACCTCAAAAACCTCACTGCTCTAGCATCTTTGAACATTGTCAATTGTAGGAAGCTGGTATCATTGCAAAGCCCCACTTCTCTCCATGAAATGTTTATCCATTTCTGTAATGGTCTAACATCCTTGGAGTTAGGAGGTTTGACCTCTCTTCGACGTCTACAAATTCACCAATGTGAAAGTTTAGGGACTTTTCTAGGTGAAATGCAGCATGTCTCAGCCCTTCAAGACCTGGATTTATATAAATGTCCACAGCTCGCTTCGTTGGCGCGGGGTATGCAGCAATTTCTCAACCTCCAACGCTTGAGCATTTGGTGCTTAGATAAGTTAACATCCTTGCCTGATGGCCTACAAAATGCCACAGCACTGCAAGAGCTAGAGATTAGAGAATGTCCAAGACTAATGGAATTGCCAGAGTGGCTGGGAAACCTCAAATCACTTCGGTATTTTGTCATCCAGAACTGCACCAGTCTAACGTCGTTGCCTACTAGGATGCAATACCTATCACAACTCCAAGAATTGATGATTATGGGATGCCCCCATCTGGAAAAAAACGATGTCAGAAGGAGAAAGGCAATGATTGGCACAAAATAGCACACATTCCAGATATTACGATTGGATGATGACGGTGAAAGTCTCCTGAAGAAATAACTTTGAATTCATTCAACCAAATCTTGGTGATTTTCCTATGATGTGATTCTTGGTGCCTTTGGTTGAGTGGTCTTTTAACTGGTAAATGGACGCCACACAGGAACAGAGGACTTGATAACTTGGATATATATGGATCTGATTTCAACATGGGGTGCCAAAGTACTCAATGGATCTGATTTCAAGTCTTTTGTGACGATGTCTCAATTGTAATTCCACTGGTGGACTTTTTGGGTGTTCTCCTGTGAAGAAATTGTTTTGAATTAGAAATGATTACTCATATTTTTCGCCTATTCCCTCAGAAAATCTTGGCCAGAAGAGGTACAGAGGGAAATTTTGCTCCTCCATAGGCAAGCTTTACTTTAATTGCTTCTTGTAATTTATAGCCATGAAAGGGGCAGAGTCTAGATATGTGAAACAAAAATGTCATTCTGTCAACATGAACCTACTGTGCTGAAGTAAGAATGCAAGGTTGTTAAGGTGTATATTCTCAAGAAGGCATGCTTTTGAGAATGTTTAGCATTGTCTACTGGAACAAGTCTTCCCTCAGACATGATTTTGGCATATCAGTTCGGGGTTCAAGTAATGGCTACACCTTCCCCGTGGTCCAAAGGTACATGATCTTGGCATATCAGTTGGGAGGTCAAGTAATGGCCACACCTTCTCCGTTGCCCAAAGGTATTGCATTATTTTTGGTAGCTCACTTTTATGTTTTGTTTGGATGTATCCCAAATTGCAATTAGTTTTAATGCTTTTGGTAGGATGGATGGTTATCTGTTTTGTTAATCAATTGGAGATGTATAAAAACTTTTTTTGTTTTGGTTAAAACATCTGGATGATCTTGATGTACAGAAACTTAAAACACTGCATTAGGTAAGATACTGTTTTTAAACCTTTTCTATCGTGGATCCAAATCTGTAATCAATACTCTAAAGCTTAGAAGGTGCAGAAGTCAACACAGTGATATGCTCCTCATTTGATCCCTTTTTTTTTTCCTCTCTCCTCTGCTGCCTACAATGCATGTTAATATGGATAACCATACTGTTCTGCCAATACATTCATAGACAATTTTGATTTTACAACATCCAAATGCCAATCCTTTGTGTTGTAACATTATTTTTTTGAACGACAACTCATTCCTATTCATGTTTTTTGTTCTAGAGATGTTGGGTGCTCGATGAATCTGATCCAGCCAAGTGTAAATGTTGGATCCTGGCGGCACTTCAAATCCAAATATCCATATCACCATTGCGGCCATAACTTTGTCAACAGTTCTGGGAATTCCACGCGCGGACCATATCACAAGCTAGGTGTGCCATGCTTCTGCCCCATCCAACACCATGAGCCAACTCAGCAGTTCAGAACCGCATCCTGCTGCTTCTTTCGAGCAGCACCCACCCTTGGGATTCTCTCTTTTCTTATTTTCTTAGTAAGACATTTACTGAAAGTTCAAAAACAACGTAGATCTAGGTTGTCGCAAGACCATAGCTAACTCTATTATTTCATTGAATCATACAAGATGTTCTTTATTCAGAACAGGAGAGAACAGGAATCAGGTGATGAGGATGATTGCTCTAGCTGGATAGATCTGTTCTCTCTTATGGAATTGTTGGAGATCTATATCCATTCTTCTAATGCATGGGTGTCTAGGAGTTGGAAATGGATGCAATGAAGAGCAATGAAACCAATTAATGACTTATATTTCTTTTGTATATGTTAGTGATACTGCTGAGTTAAAGTGTTATGCTGAGATAAATATACTATGATCTTCTACCACATCTTTTCGATCATCTTTTTGCTGATGGACTGAAAGGCCAATCTGAATATTTGAGGTCGTAAACTCAGCTATTTGACTATTTCCATCTTCTTGTCCCCACTGCACTAGCTATTTTTATGATTTTCTTCTGTTTGGATGGCATTAATAGTTATTCCAGTGGGAAATCTATCCTATTTGTTTAGTTGAGTTCCATCAATTTGATTTGTGGCATTGTTTTCATGAGCTCTGAGACTAGAATCATTATGTATTGTGAATCTGGATCATTTTGTGTACAGGGCTATTCTTGGCTAACAATTATTTTAGGAGCTAGGAAAAGCCAATTTCTTCACTCTTCCAAAATGGGCTGAGCCAAATGCTGAGATGGTCACCTCCCTGACCTGCAGAACTTAGATGGTCCTGTGAGCAATGATGCCCGAATACTGCTTTGAACACAGCAGGGGTCATGCCATAGATATGGAAGGGCTTGGATTTTATGCGTAAAAATGAAGTATAGAATACAACATGGCACAGATATGTTGCATGTTTTGAAATATCTATGGAGAGATATATGGAGAGATGGAATCAGACTTTCCTATGACTTTGATTTACTAGAGTGATGGCTGAGTGTTCGTTTTTCATCTCCCCTAAGGAAAAAGAAATATTTTAAATTCAAAAAATTAGAATAAATCTTCATTTTCAATTGTTTTGAGAAAATTTTAAATGTAAATAAAATAAAATATATATAATAAAAAGGTTGGGAGAACAGAGCACTCAAAGTCTCATCAATGCAACACAACTTAATTCATGAGGGCTGTGCACACCAAAAAAGGGCAAAAAAAAAAAAAAGAAAAAGAAAAAAGAGCAAGAAAAGAAAAAGGGTTTAGAGAAGCGCTGCTATAAACTGTGGTATACCTCTAACTACAGTATTACTGCCCCACATAGCAGCGAAATTCCTGCAGTTCTTTTTCCCCTAGGTTCCGGGAAAGGTCCTATGAATGCATGATCACATGCATGTAGACCCAAAAAAAAAAAAAAAAAGCTCAATAGAGATGAAAACAAAAACACAAAAGTATATAAATATATATATATAATAAAAATAATTATTATTTGACTTTTTAGGTTGGGGTCCTTACAATTAGTTGCCAATATTTTCAATCAACATTTCATGTGTCCCATCAAGATGAGTTTTAGTTGCCAATCTAGTCAACATTTAATGTGTCCCACTATTAGATGGTTGCAATCAATGTAGGACCTAATGGATGCAATTTTTAGGGATCTCGATTAGATTCGTATTTTACCACGAGACTTGGGACTCTTGTGCATTTCGAAATTCCGGATGGTATAGACGATCGAGATTAAATAAGATTTGCTTCCACATGAAGATGACAATAGATAAAAGGAAAAAAGGAGAGAGAGAGAGAGAGAGAGAGAGAGAGAGAGAGAGAGAGAGAGAGAGAGAGAGAGAGAGAGAGAGAGAGTTTGGATCGGTCTGATCTCTGGACTCTTTATGCGAAGAAAGTCTAGATCTTTGGTACTATTTATTTAAGGGTAAATTAGCGAGAGATCCCTGAGTAATGTGTTATAAAGGCTCTAGTACACAGCATTATCGTCTAAGGCCTAGAGTCCCTTGTGTCAGACCAAAGAGAGATGAAGACAGATGATAGTTTGTGAATTCAATGATCCCTTTGAGGGTCACGATCTTTCATTATATAGAGATAAAGTTTACAAGAATGTTTACAGTGATTGAGAGAATTAACTAAATTAAAGTAATCATAATCTAATCATAATCTAATTAACATCTAATCAAATCTCCTAATAAGGCATAAAATTAATTACATATCTGTACAAGAGATACTTGTTTTGACCCACAAGTTGGGCTCAATTTGTCATGGGCTGAGACCCACTGAACTAGGCCCATTGGCCTAGTTGACACCCCCCCTCAAATTGATGCGGGTGAATCCACGAGCATCAATTTGCCAACTAGGAATTGGTGTCGTGGCCGAGGAAGTCCCTTGGTAAATATATCTGCAATTTGAAGTCCGGTAGGAACATGAGGAAGAGCAATTGCGTCACGCACAAATTCATCACGTATGTAATGACAAGCCACCTCAATATGCTTTGTGCGTTCATGAAAGACAGGATTTTCAGTAATCCGTATGGCACTGGTATTGTCCGCATAGAGAGGTGTAGGGCCAGATTGTGGAAATCCAAGCTCAGAAAGAAGAGCCCGAAGCCAGACAATTTCAGATGTGGCAGCCGACATGGCACGATATTCTGCTTCTGTGGATGATTTGGAGACTTTATCTTGTTTCTTACACTTCCAGGAGATCAATGAGTCCCCTAAGAACATGCACCAACCCGTGGTAGACCGTCGACTATCAGGACATCCAGCCCAGTCAGAATCTGAATAAGCTATGAGAGAAGTCGAATTGCCCACAGGAAAGAAAAGGCCACGAGATGGTGTATGAAGAACATAGCGAAGAATGCGCCGAACAGCAACAAGATGGAGATGGCAAGGTTGTGTCATGAACTGACTAACCAGATTCACCGCATATGAGATATCAGGCCGAGTGATAGTCAAGTAGATCAGGCTGCCGACTAAACGGCGATACATTGTGGCATCAGGGAGAAGATCACCCGTATCTTGTGCGAGTTGAAGATTGGCCTCAACAGGTGTATCTACAGGAGTGGAGTTTTGAAGGCCAGCCGTCTCAATAAGATCCATAGCATATTTGTGTTGATCTAGTATAAGACCTTTTTCTGACTGATGAACCTCAAGGCCTAAAAAATATGTGAGTGGCCCTAAGTCTTTCATATGAAAAGATTCATGTAAGGATGCCTGTAGATAGGTGATCATGTCAGAATCTGTCCCAGATATGATGATAACATCGACGTATACCAAGAGGACAGTAATCCCTTTTAAGGAGCGATGAAGGAACATAGACGGATCAGAGGCACTTTGAGAGAACTGTAGAAGAAGGAGAGCATCTATAAATTTCTCAAACCAAGCACGCGGAGCTTGCTTTAGATCATATAAAGATCGTCTTAAGCGTGTGCAATCTCCCGCCGAAACACCCGTAATGCCTTGGGGAAGTCGCATATAGACTTCTTCCTTGAGATCACCATGAAGAAATGCATTCTTGACGTCAAATTGGTAAAGAGGCCATGAGTGGGAAGCAGCAATGGCAAGAACAGTACGGATTGTTGTCATTTTTGCAACTGGAGCAAATGTTTCTTCATAGTCAATGCCATATTCCTGTCGGTTGCCCAGTGCGACTAACCGTGCTTTATATCGATCCAACGAGCCATCAGACTTAAGTTTGACTGAAAAAACCCATTTGCAGCCAATAGGTTTTGCAGATGAGGGACATGGAACAATATCCCAGGTATGATTCTCCTGTAATGCAGCTAATTCTTCGTGCATAGCTTTTTGCCAACAGTCATGCTTCACCGCCTGTGAGTAAGAAGAAGGAATAGCAATAGAGGAGAGAGTAGCATGCAAGGAGGTGTGAGTGAACCCATATTTTTCCGGAGGCTTAGAGAGACGGGTAGAGCGTCGAAGCTGAAGTGGAGATGGAGCATCATGTGATGAAACGTGGTCAAGATCAGGTGCCGGTGAGGGATCCGGAGGGGGAGGCAGTAGTGGAACATCCTTATAACGACGCCGTTCATAGACAAGGAGTGGAGAAGAGATTGGGTCAGAAAAATCTGGTAGATGAGAAAATGATGGTAAATCCGAGGAATGGTTAGGAAAAAAACTTTGATTTTCGAAAAATGTGACATTTCGAGAGATGCGAAGACGGTTGACCACAGGATCATAACAGAGATACCCTTTTTGGTGAGATGCGTAGCCAAGGAATGCACATTTGGCGGACTGAGCAGTTAATTTAGTACGTTCAGTCGAAGGAAGATGACCAAAACATACACAGCCAAAAATGCGCAGGTGGGTATAAGAAGGATCTTTACGAAAGAGACGAAAGTATGGTGTTTGATTTGTGAGGCGATAGGATGGTAAGTGATTGATCAGGTGAACTGCAGTGGCTAACGCTTCGGGCCAAAATCTTGCGGGAACTGATGATTCTAGGAGAAGAGAACGAACAGTATCGAGGAGATGTCTGTTTTTGCGTTCTGCAACTCCGTTCTGTTGAGGAGTGTAAGGGCACGATCGTTGTGATAAAATCCCGTGTTTTTGCAAATAAGTTTGAAATTGATGGGACATATATTCCCCTCCGGAATCAGATCGGAGAATTTTAATGCGAGTAGAAAACTGATTTTCAACATACGCCATAAATTTTTGGAAAATATCAAAGACTTCAGATTTAGAGTGTAAGAAATAAACCCATGTAAATCTACTATGATCATCAATAAATGTGACAAAATATTTGAAATGTGTATGAGAAATTACAGGTGTAATCCCCCAGACGTCACTATGAATAATGTCAAAGCAATTTGAAGCCATAGTAGATTTGGAAGAAAATGGAAGGACTTTGCTTTTTCTAAGTTTGCAAACAGAACACTCATCAGAAATGTGACTAAAAGATGTTTTATTTTCATTAATACTACCAGTGTTCAACATCAAAGATAACAATTTTGAATGAGGATGGCCTAATCTATTGTGCCAGAGCCTCCAAACATCTTGAGGAGAAAAACAAGAAAAAGCAGAGATTTGTTTATTCTGAGAGGAAGGCATCACAAGAGGAAACAGGCGTCCACACTTAGGCCCCTTCACGATCACCGTCCCCGACACTTGATCCTGCACAACACAACCAGAGCGAGAAAAGGAAACATTACAATTATCATCAATCAGTTGTCCAACAGACAGAAGATTTGTAGTAAGATGAGGAGATAGAAAGACTTTTGTGAGAGGTAAAGAATGAATGATATCACCAGTAGCTGTAATAGGAAGCTTTTGACCATCAGCAGTATGGACTTGCAAATTCCCTTTGTATGGTTGTAGGTTAGAGAGATGAGTGGTGGAGGAGGTCATGTGATTGGAAGCTCCAGAATCAATAAACCATATGGAAGAAGAGGAATGTTGGTTACCTGATATGCCAAGTGCAGAAAAGGCATTGATGATCATTTGTTGAATAAGCTCAGGGGTGATCTGAGGAGCAGTAGTGGAGGCAGGAGGTGGCGAAGGCATGACTGATGCCGAAGAACTATCACTGGAAGTAGTAGCATCAGCAGTGTTGATATGATATGCTCGTGGAGTGCGATTTTGTGGCCGTCGTTTGCATTCATTGATAACATGACCATTGGATTTGCAGTAATTACAAAACTTGGTCTTACACTGTGAGGCATAGTGTCCATAACTCTTACAGCCAAAGCATTGGATTTTGCTGAGATCTCTTGCAGGAGTTTGTCTTTAAGCAGCAGCATTAGTATGATGAATAATCCCTCCCAGACCATGAGAGACACCAGGAGTGTAACTGGTAGTGGCAGCATATGCTACATCAGGAGAGTTTCCGGAGGACTGTTGCTTCAGAACATGCTGAGTGAGCTGACTTTGTTCCTCTCGCAAGAGTTCATTAAGACACTCATTCAGGGATGGAGATGGAACTCTGCTCATCAGATTGGAACGAATGATCTCATATTCAGATCTTAATTTCATGAGGAACTGGTCTCTATGAGAAGTTGCCTGTAATTTTTGAATCTCAGAAAGAGCTGCCTCAGATACATTGAAGTATTTGATTTCATCATATTCTGCCCATAAATTGAGAAAACCCGTATAATAGTCCTGGATAGAAGAGGTGCCTTGGGAATACTGAGCAATCTCTAGTTCAAGCTGATATTGACGGGCAGAATTCCCTTGGTGATACACTTGTTTCAGATAATCCCACATCTCCTTGGAGGTTTTGTAAGGTTTGAGGTTCAGGATATATTGTGGTTCAACGGAACCAAGAATCCAGGTTTTTATCTTGGCATCCTTAGTATTCCAAGAGAGTATTTTTTCTCATCTACCTTAGGTCGTGGATCCCATCCTGAAACAAGTCCCCACATTTCATTTCCTTCAAGATAGACTTGAAATTGATACGACCAGGAAGTATAATTCTTTCCATTAAATTGGATCAATTTAATTTCATGCTTTTCCATTTCAGTCAAACAGTATATCTATCAAACTGTGCAACAAAAACCTCACTGTTCTTAAATCAAACTGATGGATCAGATCACACACCAATCAGATCACAAATAATATGACTGATGGATCAGATCACACACTAATCAGATAACAAATGATGGATCAGATCTCAAACAATCAGATCAAGTGGCGAGAACTTGTTCCCAGAATACAGAGAATGAACAGTGCACAAAAAGGATGCAAACCCAACCCAGACGACCCTGTCGTCAGTGTGTAATTCTACACGTGGGGCCCACCAAGTGATCTGTATACAGATCTGAAGATGAAGATGGGTGAGCAGCAGAATTCTGCACTTACTGGAAGTGGTCTCAGACAAAACGGATCCAAATCAAAGATTTTGGACGGCTGTGATGAAAAGAAATTGACAAAACAGATTTTCCACAAAAAATGGTAGATGGCCTACCTCTGATGGATGAAAAAATCTGAAAAAATTGCCAAAATAAAGAGCATAACTGGTCGACCAAGATGCTGGGAGCTGTTGATGAGGTTGGTGATGATCAGTGGTGGGCCACAGATGCCAGCAGACGATCAGCGTGGAAGAACCCTGCGAAACAGATCCGTGATCTGTTCTGATGCCAAAAAAATATCGAAATATCTACAGAAAGTCTAGAATATTCAGACAATCAGAGGGATTGTGATATCCTGATGTGATGAAAATGATCTGGGGTGGGCCACGAGAGATCACAGGATGATCTGGCGACTTCCACTGCTTGGAAGATGAAGAGAAAAAGTTCAGAGAGTCTCTCAGAGACTATGACAGCTTCCAATGTTTGGAAGATGGAGAAGAAACACTCAGAAGTTTGGCTCTGATACCATGTCAGACCAAAGAGAGATGAAGACAGATGATAGTTTGTGAATTCAATGATCCCTTTGAGGGTCACGATCTTTCATTATATAGAGATAAAGTTTACAAGAATGTTTACAGTGATTGAGAGAATTAACTAAATTAAAGTAATCATAATCTAATTAACATCTAATCAAATCTCCTAATAAGGCATAAATTAACTAAATTAAAGTAATCATAATCTAATCATAATCTAATTAACATCTAATCAAATCTCCTAATAAAGCATAAAATCAATTACATATCTGTACAAGAGATACTTGTTTTGACCCACAAGTTGGGCTCAATTTGTCATGGGCTGAGACCCACTGAACTAGGCCCATTGGCCTAGTTGACACCTTGTGCATGGGATTAATGCAGGCGGTGGTCCTTAAGCATGCCACGTCAGATTTTTTTATGACTGATTTGCCCTTCTACTGGTTTTTAGCTCCAACTCATCGTCTTTCCCGGATTATTTTCCAATTTAAATGTAGTCAGATGAGTTTCGATCCAATTTTAAATTGGAGGGAACAACAACTGATGGAATTTTGCCTAGTGTGGCTTGCTTGGTGTTGCTTTTTTGTGTCCTCTTCCCTCTTTTGTGTGCTTTTGGCTGTCCAGATAAATATACAATTCAGATAAATTGAACTCATCCCAATCCAAAACAAAGTCAAATAAAATCATAACAAGTCAGATAAAATCATAACAAATTTATTTAAATTCACTTCAGACACAGATAATTTCATATTAGATTCAGATAAATTTTTATCAAAGCTAGATAAATTCAAACCAAATCTAGTCAGATAATTTTATATCAAATATAGATAGATTCATATCGAAGTGACATAACTTGTTTTCAAACTGGTTATGATTTCAAACACAGATAAATTCATATAAACTCATGTCAAAGTCAGATAAGTTCACATCAAAGTTATATAAATTCACAGTAAACTCAGATAAACTTATTTCAAATTCAAATAAATTCACTTCAATCCAGTTTAATTCATATCACACTCAGATTAATTCAAAGCAAACACAGATAAATTCATATCAAACTTAGATAAATTCATACCAAACACAAATAAATATATGTCAAAGTCAGATAACTTCATGCCAAAGTCAAATAACTCATACAAAACTCAGATAAATTGACAGCAAACTCAGAAAAAACTCATTTAAAACCAAATTGAATACATTTCAAAGTCAAATAAAATCATGTGAAATCCAGTTAATTTCATACCAAACCCATATTATATCATAAGAAACTCAGATAAAATCGTGTCAATGTCAGATAAATTTTGTTATATTGCAATTTCAAAAGAGACAAAAATATATATTGATGGTAGGCACAAAAAGCGTTCTCTCTTGAGCTCTTTTCTTCTTTCTACCCATATCTTGTTTGCCCCATTTCAATAAAGAGAGTCGGGTTTGGTATTTCAATCTGTGTAGTTTTTTTATTCTGATCATAAAAATAACGCTGAGTTTCAACAAAGAAAATCACTAATTCAATTCCAATAAAAAAACTACTAATTCAAACATCAGGATGTAACCAAAAGCCCCACATAAAGGCCAGTCAAATTTGAAGTTCTGAACCCCCCAAAATAAATAAAATGAATGCTCTCAAAATAAAATAAAAAAATTGGCTTCAAACAGAAATGGGTGTGGATTGAGAGAGAGATGGAGAAATGGGCGTTGGTTTGGGCGACAGAGAGAGGGAGGTCCGTCTGATAGGTGTGGATTTAGGCGATGGGTAAAGAGGGCTCCACTAAGGCTCGGGTTCGGAGAGGGAGATATTTGGGCTAACGCTTGGGTTTGGAGAAAGAGAGATTATCGATGAGTTGATTTTTCTTTTTTCCGCCGTTTCCTTCGTCTTCGCTTTTGGAATCTTGATTTTGCTAAGGTTTTTAAGCGAAGAATGTTTGGTGATGTATAGAGTATATAAAGAGAGGGTGTTTTTGTCCTTTTGACTCACTCAGTGTTAAAAGAGGACCGCTGCCTCTATGAGAAAATGTCTTGGACCCTAGACTATGAAACGTAATGTTGAGGGACCTGCCGCCAAACGCCCCTTATCTTAAATATCTCTCTCAAGTCAAAATTTGATCAAAATTAAAGTCAAAATTGAAATTGATTACAAGATTGAGAGCTACAAATTGGAAACCGTTCGAGACTAATGGAATTGCCAGGGACTGGGAAACCTGACATCATTTCTCTATTTCATCATTTGGAACTGCACTAGTCTAAAGTCATTGCCAACTGAGATGCAATACCTAGCAAAACTACAATATATGTCCATTGTACAATGTTCCCACTTGGAAAGGCGATGTGAGAAAGAGAAAGGCGAAGATTGGCACAAAATAACACAAATCCCAACTATTGAGATTGGTTGGGATGGAGAACATCTATCGAAGTTAAACACAACAAGATGCTACAAAACTCTCCTCCCTGACTGTTGGACTATCCAATAGCAGTTCTTGTACTCTGTTGCCTAATTCAACAATTTCCTCACTAGTTCTATCAACTTATCATACTGCTATGGGAATTATATACAGAATTGGCCAATCACACTTGTCTCGACTGGTGTACTTAGAGGGCCTCAATGCAATACATCACCACCAAGATACAAGATTCACATCAGAGTTGTGGCCTAAATCTCTGGATTCTGGTGAAAACAATGAACACCTCAAGTTTCAACACTGAAACAATTGGGCAACAATGAAACTGCCATCCCAAGAAATGTGGGAAGCAAATGCTCCCCTACGCACACTTTTTTCTTATAGTTCTTTCTATTTTTTTCCTTATTATTCTTTTTTTTTCTTTTTTGGGTAGTGGTGGTGGCAGATTGTGGGTCGGGCAGCCCCCCCCCTCCCCACATATAATACAGCACCAAAGTTCAACAGAAAATGTTCACATTGCAAGGTGCTGTTTCTTCTTCTTGCTCATAATGTTACAAACATGCTTACATATTTACCCTCAAATCTAATCAAGTAAATGTCTCCCTTGTACAATCATGTGTGTGTGTGGAAAATCCTCAACTGAGCACCATCCAAGAGCACCTATTTGTTTCTCAGCACAGGGGGGCTCCACTAGGATCAATCCAACCCCCGCACACTCATCATTAAAGCCTTGTCCCAACTATGTTGGGTCAACTACACGAATTTTGTTTCTCTATTTTGATCTATCTTGAACCAAATCATCAGATAAGTTATACTTCTTCATATCTATTTTTACTACCTTTATCCACATATATTGGATTAAAATCCAAAAAAATGATGCCTTCTACCATTAAACTTGAGGACCATAGATCAAAGGGTTAGGGTGATCTAATGGGGTTGATATAAAATATCTCTCCATCTCATTTGGATCTTTCAATCATCCACCTCTCTCATGATCAGCATGGCCCCAGTGGGTCCCACAAAGGAGGTGCTTATTGATGGTGCTCATGAGTCATAAGGGATGCTCAGGAGAGGGTGGCCAATGGTAATAGAGGCATAATGTAATTACCAACATATAACTATCTATTGTTAAAAGAGATCACAGTTCATGTGCATTAGAATCAATAAATTGAAGAAGTTTTACATACCCATGAACAAGATAAGTAACCATGTATCTAATCTTCAGTATCCAAATGAATGTATTTTGACTGTAGGGATTAGTACTTGTATCCTATAACGCATGCCTCATCTATTGCATATAAATTCAATAGTGTGAAACTAAACTATTTTCTTTTTGCTGCTACATCATAGTTCACGACTGACTTCAGGCACATAACAAAGACAAGGTACGCTTCTGATCAATTTATGCATATACAAATTATTCTGGTTCATCTTCTGATGCAGTTGTCTTCCTTTGATATCAAGCCTTGTGCAAATCTTAGCAAGAAAAGTCCCAGTTAACCAAAGTCGAGCAGCAGAACAAATTCATTGGAGAAGCCAAATGAGTTTTTAATGCACAAAAGAACTATGACAAAATAAGACTTGGTATCTCAATGAAATAATCTAACCAATACTCGAGTTCCTTATGGTGTGATTGAAATTATCCAACTCCTCTGAATGCGCTCCGTATACCGCTTTGATGGTATCCCTGCAACAGCTGCAAAGGAGATGTTCAAAAACCGATTGAGAGCTACTCAAGGAATGCAACTCATGAATAAAGGATGAGGCAAAAGAACTGTGGAGATTTTATTTTACTATGTTTTGAAGGAAATCAGGGGCCTGGCAAATGTGTCTTTCTACCATATTGCAGGATGGTGGAAGTGGAATAGAGGCAGATTCTTGGGCTAAAGAGAGCTACGAGAAATACTTTGGTAATGGGAAATGTATTACATTTGTAAGGTGTCTCTTCAGATCTTGCTTTGCTGTAAGAACGGACTATTACCTTAATAGAGTCATCTCTTTTCAACATTTCTTCTCTTTATTAACAAAATTATTATAATGTTGCTTCTTAAACAAAACAAAAAAAGATGTCCTTAGAGAGTCTAACTTGGTTATAGACACTAGACAGTTCTGGCAAAAGCCAAAGCACCTA
This sequence comes from Litsea cubeba, assembly GCA_012931725.1. Taxonomy (NCBI): domain Eukaryota; kingdom Viridiplantae; phylum Streptophyta; class Magnoliopsida; order Laurales; family Lauraceae; genus Litsea; species Litsea cubeba. The sequence continues at coordinate 150,644,223 of CM022944.1, read as the reverse complement.
GGTACAATAAGTTAATCTCAAGTTGGAATCCATTACTATTTTTTTCTTCCAACATACAGTCATATTATTTTGTGCATACAATATTCTGTTGTTCACCCATTGTCTCAATGAATGGATCCTACTGCCTATGTATCTTTCCGCTCTAAATTCTTTCTTCCTTTTCTTTCTTTCTAGAACTCTGTTTTTTTTTTTTTTTCAAATGGTTGGTGCTGTGTATATTTTTTGCTCAAAATCTAAGTAATATGTTTATCATCATCCCTGAAAGAAAAAATAAAAGGTCTCTGAAAGCCAAATAGGTTAAAAAAAAGGTGGTAACTGGTAATAATGTAGCGCACCTACATGCTTCCTTGTTGAATTTCTTCCCATTAATGCCATATAATTCTTCAAATACCTTTGGTTCCACACGACAAAAATAGGGTCGGTCTGCAATACAAGTTGATATGGTCACAAACTTTGAAAAATGATGAAGCTAATGACAATGGCAACAACAGAAGGGGTGCTTACCTTGGTAAATGGAGCATGTACGCGTGGTTTTCTCGAAGTGTATGCACCATCCATCTGTACCTATCATGCTCCTATAAAGCTGCAATTCACAAATAAAGTGCAAAGAAATACTTCAAGAAAGGTTTGCTGAAGGCTGAATGGTTTGTAACTTTTTGTATTGTTAGCTCACTGTAGATATAAACATTCTACAACCACTAAATATCAGAGTACTTCACACAAGAACATTAGATATTTTAGTAGAATTTCAACATTACTCAAGAAAATGAAATGACCAACATCATAATCTAGAAATAAGTCTCAGGCATCATTGATAGTATGATATAGACATCATGATCTCTAAAAACAATATGGATAGTGTAAGCTTTAGATATTACATTTCAAGAGTTATTCCATTGATATAATTACACCATACAAAGAGCACAATTAATGAGGTAATGTTGGAAAGAAATCACAATAGAAATTTATCCATTGACTGAACTTTAGTTAACTAACCTAGATATTCATATAATAAATATCTTAATTGTCCTAACATAATATAAACATAATCAATATCATAAATTTTATTCTTTATTTTGTAAGAACTCTAACCTCTTGTAACGACATGTTTCTTTCACAAAAGGATTTGTGTAATTGGTTACATAGAATACAAAACCTTGATCTCTTAAAATGTAAAGTTGATGCATCGCACGAAAAATATCAATCATGCTGGGATAATGGTTTCCACCCGTTTATAGAGTCCATCACCACCGCGGCTCCTGCTAGATCAGATTTGTTATGATCTTTTCCATAGCATAAAGGGCAGGACCATGTGACTTGAACAAAAACACTCGATTGGAGAGGTCAAATAAAAGGAGGAGATCATGGGGCTAGAATTATTGAACACATTAGGGAGGTTTGTAAATTGATATATGAAGGCAAGGTTTTCATTTAGATAAAAATAATGTGTGTGTGTGTGTGTGTGGTGTTGGGTAAAGTAGATGGGAGATGGAAGATGGAAGGCTCGATGGTTATGCTTTGTGGGAATTAAAAAACTTGTCAGCGCATTCTCAAATTGATACCCATCTAGATAAATGTTCATGGTCCTCTGGACGTATAAACTTTCCCGCATCACCTGATCTTATTATTCATAACAGCCACAAAAGATAGAAAAAGGAAGCGATACTGTGCCAATTCTAGCTATCATTAGTTGGTCTCATAGTGTACAATAGTTAAAAAAGGGGTAAAATTTGGATGTATACGAGTAAACTACAGCTGGCTAATGTAAGAGAAAAAAGAGGAAAGACATTTGAATAGGTTTGGGCATGCATACGGACAACCAGAAACAGCTCCATACAAGGTGCTTAAATGCTACAAATCTAAGGAACTGGGAGAAGGGGGAGCCCAAAAAACTAAATGAAACAATAAGAAAAGACATGCCAGAGAGTGGACTTACATAGAACATAGTTTTATATACAGTTTAGTGGAAACGTAGAACTCAAAGATGACCCATAGCCTTTATTGGTCATAGTCCTTGGGAAACCCGAAAAATCAACTATATCCTGGATGCTCAAATTACCATAATTGCTATCCTTAATCCACTCACCATTAGCATTGATAGAGGATGATTCCCATGAAATCCTCAAAGTGCCAACTCCCCTCCATCCATGTGTCCCAACTACAAGGGAAAGATAAAAAAACATTTGGCGTCAAAGAGACTCTCTCCACCCTAGCCAAACGTTTCACTCCTACCAATTGAGCTTCTGAGTTGAGTCAGAACAGCCTGAACAATTCAACTCCACTTTATTCCTCAATGGACTGAAACTACCGCCCATTGTTCTAGTTGTAGACATATCTATGTAAGGAAATTACTTTTAGGTCTTTTACTTAGACCACAAGTCCTTACCTTTCCATAAATTGTGGTCATTATAGGAATTCCGTTTTCATAGGATACATGCTATCTCTTAATCATATAAGGTTTCCTAAAGAGATATATTCCATAACAAACTCTACCTTGATGGACGGTTGAGATTAAAACTAATGGAATCCTAATTGGAATATAATTGGTCCTCTCTCCACCTATAAAAAGAGTCTTTCTTCCATCATAAAGATTCATTCACAAAATTCAACACATTAAGGCTTATAGGCAAGGAGAGAGAAACTGAAGTTATTCCCTAAAGTTTTCTTGGCGGATCTCAACATCAACATCAGACAGCAGGATCGGAAAGCTCTCTGCATCAAGATGTCTGGAGGTAATCTTTAATTAAATCCTACTAGTGATAATCATGATGTTCTCGATCTTAGGGTTCATGTTAATAATAAACTAACATGTGGTATCAGAGCATGGTTATTAGAGAACACATGATCGTCCATTAATAATAGGATCACACCCCCTACATCATAGTTTGGTGCTCCGTCGTTGGTTTGCCATGCTTAGGATGTGAGGCCACATGGTTGTGGGGTGGGCCCCGAGGTTGCCGTGCAATACGAGTAACGCACATGATCGTCCAATGTCACTGTACTAAAGTAATAATAGTTGTATTGCACGGCATCATATAAAACCCATGTCACATGGTCTCCATGAATGATTATATAATGTGTATAATCCAACACTCCAGATGATGAACCGCCTGGAGTCTTCTAGGAGGAAGTAATTTCTGTGGGCCCTTTAATTAATGGATGACAAATACAAGAATGGTGTTCTTGGAATCGTCTGGAGTCACGTGATAGCTAGGAGGCTGTTGACTATAAGAAGCACCTGCTGCAAACCCGACCGAAAGTGCAAATCCAACCAAGTGCATTCACTTGGAACTAGAAGTATCATTGAATCTTATGCAAATTATGGCAACTAGCGAAAGTAATATTCACTTAGAAGTAGAAAAATCCTTGAATCTCCTACACATGGAGGGAGGTTTCAACTTTCATCGATTTATTAAAATTGATCTTCTATCATACAGTCACATATTTAATATTTCTCCCTTGGTTTTAAGAGCCTGGATCCTCTTGAGCCTCAGACTCGGAGAATTCCAAAGTTGGTAGTGGAAATATGGAGTGAACTTGATCTCTGATGCACGAAACAGGCGGGACCCACACATGCGGGGTATCCTGTGCACGTGCATGGCTCTCATACGGGCATGAGAATATTTTTCCTCAATAAGACAAGAATTATTTATTTATTCCGTATTACGTTTCAGCCCTAAAGAGCCGGAGGACTGCCCTCCGGGGCTCGGCCATCTTTATCAGTATTTTTCATATAACGAATGATCAATTATGTCTACATGTAATATATAATGTTATTTATTCATACTAAGCTAATTTTGATCACCAAAGTTGTATACTTAAGGTTAGGTCTCACCACAGTGACCCTAACAATTAAATACTGATATTTGGCCTTAATAACACCATCATAATGTTTACTTTTCTCATTGTTCAAGCGCATGAAGAATTTAGTCGCCCACAGGCGGATTATAATCATACGTTTGAATAATAATTAAGGAGTGTTTGTTCATACATGGACCAAAGATATCCACAGATATCTTACTTGTTCTAATTAAAAGTAACATCACTCAATTACAACACTTTGAATATGATGACCTTAGATGGTATAATGTGTAGAAATTATGGTGACTACCCACAGGAGCACCCAAATTTCTTTTTGTCGTATATATTCATATATTATGCATGTGTTGTCTTATTTTAATTAAAGCCTTCTTGTTATATCTCTATTGCAGTTATTGTACCCACTAATCTGAATTCGCATGCTACCTCCGTCACTAAACTCAATGGAACCAACTTCTCCGAATGGAAAGAGCAAGTTGAGTTCACATTGGGGGTACTTGAACTGGATATGGCTCTTCGTAAAGATAAGCCGGCTCCACTCACTGCCACAAGTAACGCTGAGGAAAAGACCCTCTTTAATGCTTGGGAGAGGTCTGACAGACTAAGCACTATGTTTTTGCGAATGACTATTGATGCCAACATCAAAACATCCCTTCCTACACCTGAGAATGCTAAGGACTTTATGAAAGCTATTGAAGATAGGTTTAAGACTGCAGACAAATCCCTTGCTGGGAAACTAATGGCAGATCTTACAACCATGAAGTTTGATGGCACTCGCTCAATGCATGAGCATGTCATTGAGATGACCAACCTTGCTGCTAAACTAAAGAATTTGGGACTATCGTGGATGAGGCTTTTCTCGTTCAATTTATCCTAAACAGTTTACCTCCTCAGTACGGGCCTTTCCAAATTCACTACAACACTATTACGGAAAAGTGGACAGTGAATGAATTGGCCAACAAACTGGTTCAAGAGGAGGCCAGGCTGAATCAACAAGGTATTAAAGTAGCTCATCTCGTTCAAGGAGCTGGAAACAAAGCTGGGAAAAAGAAAAATTCAGGCCAGAAAAGGGCACCACCCAAATCTAATGAGGCCAGTCAAAACCCCAAGAAGAAAAAGAAGGAAAACTTATGCAAATTTTGCAAGAAACCTGGACATTTTCAGGCAGACTGCATTAAACGTAAAGAATGGTTCGAAAAGAAAGGTAACCCTCTGGGTTTCGTAAGTTATTTCGAATCACATCTTACTTATGTTTCTTCTGATACTTGGTGGATTGACACTGGTGCTAATGTTCATGTTTCCAATTCAATGCAAGGATTCCTTACGATCCAAACCATAAACCCAAGTGAGAACTTCCTTTTTATGAGCAACAAAGACAAAGCTCCAGTTGAAGCCATTGGCACTTTTCGTCTTGTTTTAGATAGCGGTTATCAGTTAGACTTATGTCAAACTCTTTATGTTCCGTCTATTTCCCGTAATTTGGTTTCTGTAAGCGCACTTGATAAAGATGGTTACTCGTTTGAATTAGGAAATGGTAATTTCAGTTTACTTAAAAATTCTAGTCGTATTGGTTCTGGAATTTTATTTGATGGGCTATACAAGTTTCATCTTAATAATCAAATTGCTGAAACCCATCTTACCCTGCATTCTAAGGAAACCAAACGAAAGTCATCTAAAAATGACTCTTATTTCTTGTGGCATAAAAGACTGGGTCACATATCCAGTGAAAGAATCAAACGATTAGTAAAAGATGGTGTCCTTCCGGATCTAAATTTTACTAATATTAAGGCATGTGTGGATTGTATTAAAGGCAAATCAACAAAACACACAAAGAAAGGAGCCACAAGAAGTACTCAGCTTCTTGAAATAATTCATACAGATATTTGCGGACCCTTTGATGTTCCAACCTTTGGGGGAGAAAAGTACTTCATTACCTTTATTGATGATTACTCACGTTACTGTTATTTATACTTGTTGCATGACAAATCTCAGTCTGTGAATGCTGTACAAGTGTTCATTACTGAAGTCGAAAGGCAACTAGATAAAAAAGTGAAAATCATAAGGTCAGATAGAGGTGGTGAATTTTATGGTAGGTATGACGAAACAGGACAACATCCTGGACCTTTTGCAAAACTTCTCCAAAAGCTTGGAATTGTTGCCCAATACACAACGCCTGGTTCTCCATGGCAGAATGGTATAGCTGAAAGGCGAAATCGTACATATATGGAAATGGTTAGATCCATGATAAGTCATGCTGACTTACCTATATCCTTGTGGATGAATGCTCTACGCACAGCTGTTTATATCTTAAACAGGGTTCCCAGTAAGGCAGTTCCAAAAACACCCTTTGAACTGTGGAAAGGATGGAAACCTAGTTTAAGCCATCTCCAAATTTGGGGTTGTCCAGCTGAGGCTAACGTCTACAATCCACATGAAAAGAAATTGTACCTTAAAACGATCAGTGGTTACTTTATAGGTTACCCATAAAAGTCCAAAGGATTTAGGATTTATTGCCCTAACCATAGTACGAGAATTGTTGAAACCGGTAATGCTAGATTCTTTGAAAATGGCGGAATCAGTGGGAGTAATAAAACTCAAGATGTGATCATTCAGGAAATCAGGGGTACCTATCCATTTACCCTCTATTCCGAAAGATGTTGAAAATCATCCCGTTGTTGAACCATTTAACAATGAGGAGAATCCAATCAATGATCACCAACTCCATCATGAGATTGTCGCCAATGAACATATGGATGAAGCACCAGAGGAACCAGCATTAAGAAGGTCTCAAAGACAAAGGAGATCAGCTATTTCCGATGATTACATGCTTTACCAAGTAGAATCTACAGAAGGGACAATTAAAGACCCGATTTCTTATTCCCAAGCCATTAAGGATGTTAATTCTAGTAAATGGATTGATGCCATGACGGATGAATTGAAATCTATTGATGAAAATCAAGTATGGGAAGTTGTTCAATTGCCTCCAGGACACAAACCAGTTGGCTGTAAATGGGTCTTCAAGACCAAACGCGACTGCAAAGGCAATATTGAACGACATAAAGCCAGGCTTGTTGCCAAAGGTTTTAATCAGAAAGAAGGCATTGATTATACTGAGACCTTTTCCCCTGTGTCCAGGAAGGATTCTCTTAGAATTATCATGGCATTAGTAGCTCACTATGACCTCGAGTTATATCAAATGGATGTGAAAACTGCCTTTCTTAATGGAGACTTAGAAGAAGAAGTCTACATGCGTCAACCTGAAGGCTTCATAATTGAAGGTCAGGAAGACATGGTCTGCAAACTTAAGAAATCAATATATGGACTGAAACAAGCTTCGAGGCAATGGTACCTAAAGTTTCATGAAATCATTACTGCCTTCGATTTCACAGAAAACATGGTTGACCCTTGCATATACCTCAAGATCAGTGGGAGTAAGTTCATATTTTTGGTTCTGTATGTTGATGACATACTATTGGCTAGTAGTGACCTTGGTTTATTACATGCTACAAAGGATTATCTCTTTAAGAATTTTGAAATGAAAGATATGGGAGAGGCTTCCTATGTGATAGGAATAGAAATATTCCGTGACAGGTCACTTGGTATTTTGGGGTTATCTCAGAAAGCATATATTGACAAAGTTCTAGAGAGATTTGGCATGATGACATGTTCCTCAAGTCCTGTTCCACTGCATAAAGGAGACAAACTTGATCTTACGCAGTGTCCACAGAAAGAATTGGAACGTAAAGAAATGGAAAAATATCCTTATGCTTCTCTAGTAGGGAGTCTGATGTATGCACAGGTCTGTACAAGACCTGACATTAGTCATGCTGTTGGCATGCTGGGTAGATTTCAAAGCAACCCGGGAATCGCTCATTGGAAAGCTGCAAAGAAAATGCTGAGATACCTCAAGGGAACAAGAAATTATATGCTCACATACAGAAAATCAAGTCACCTACAGGTGACTGGTTATTCCGATTCAGATTTTGCTGGATGTCCTGACACCAGACTTTGCACTCTTGGTTATGTGTATCTTTTATGTGGAGGTGCAATATCATGGAAAAGCCAGAAATCAGAGTTACTTTACACATCCACCATGATGGCTGAGTATGTGGCATGTTATGAGGCTGCAATTCAGGGAACATGGTTGCGTAACTTTATCTCTCAGTTTGGAGCTTTGAGTTTCATCTCTAAGCCATTAACTCTTTACTGTTACAATGAAGCTGCAACCTTCTTCTCCAAGCATGACAGGATATCTAAGGGAGCCAAACACATGGACCTTAAATATCTATCACTGAAGCAAGATGTTAGATTACAGAAATTTGTAATAGAGTCCATACGTACAGATTTCATGGTTGCAGACATATTCACGAAAGGACTACCTCCAAAGACCTTTCAGGGTCATACTGAAAGCATGGGTCTTGAAGATAGTTCTTAATTATCATTTTATGCCTTATAGTTCTCTACTTGTATTGGACATTTATTGAGCTCTTAATGCATATCTACATCTGCCATTTCTGTTTTTCCATTGTGTACATATTTATGTTTGGATGAATAATAAACAGAAACAGTCTTTAACCAAAGGCATTATGAGACCATTACGTCAATCTCTTATTATGGTCTAGTTATGCAAGTTGTAAATGGCGTAGTACATGGAAGTAAGCATGTTGCAAAATAATGTGTGCACGCCATGACTCTCATTCACAACCGAATTAGCTAAGACACTTATGATAACCGACTAAAGAAGTATTTAGCATATAATGCGCGCCTTATGATTCCTAATATGAAAACATTAATAGATCTTCCTATTGACCAAGTGGGAGACTGTAAGGAAATTACTTTTAGGTCTTTTACTTAGACCACAAGTCCTTACCTTTCCATAAATTGTGGTCATTATAGGAATTCCGTTTTCATAGGATACATGCTATCTCTTAATCATATAAGGTTTCCTAAAGAGATATATTCCATAACAAACTCTACCTTGATGGACGGTTGAGATTAAAACTAATGGAATCCTAATTGGAATATAATTGGTCCTCTCTCCACCTATAAAAAGAGTCTTTCTTCCATCATAAAGATTCATTCACAAAATTCAACACATTAAGGCTTATAGGCAAGGAGAGAGAAACTGAAGTTATTCCCTAAAGTTTTCTTGGCGGATCTCAACATCAACATCAGACAGCAGGATCGGAAAGCTCTCTGCATCAAGATGTATGGAGGTAATCTTTAATTAAATCCTACTAGTGATAATCATGATGTTCTCGATCTTAGGGTTCATGTTAATAATAAACTAACAATCTATCCACTATTATTCTCCCTTCAAAGCCTTGGTGCACACGCCCATTCCCCACATGGGGAAATAAATCTGATTGATTACAGAACCAGGAATGCAATATTGGCCCAATCCAGATAATTTTGGTCTGGAGTTGGAATTTCATTCAGACTATAGCTGAATCCACATTCATCGTCACTGTGTGATATTAACCCACAGAACTTACAGATAGATGGCAATTTCTCATACTCGTTCCCCATTCAAACTCTTCAATTGGATAGCATAGATGAGATTTTCCTGCACATTCACTATCACACGAACCTTTACGTTGTCATCCTCATAGACAGAACATGATTCAGAACTAATTCAATCATACCTACCTACCTTGACATGATCTGGGTCGTCGAAAATCTCTTCTGGGGTAGCAAAAGCAGGGCCCTTGTCGAGCTTGCAGCAAGCACCGCACCCCTGCGAGCAGCTCCAGAGCTCCTTCCTCTCTCTACCGAAGCCAGCGCTGCCACGGCTACGGTCCTTGGCCTCGGAGGCCTTCCCCTTCCCGTGCCTTGGCCCGCAGCTCGCTGGAAGAGCAATGGAGCAAGACATGGGCGAGTTTTGCTTGAGGAGATGTCGAGTCTCCGTTATATATTCGCTGCGGCATTTTAACAAACACTTGTACGACGGTCTTGTTATACAGCAGTGGATACTCATCCTGCTATTATAGATGAATACAAAGCAAATCGTATATACATTTTCTGGATTGTTGCTCAATATAAATGGGTCGGACGGGCCCATGAAGAACAAATCAACTTGGGACCGCTTACTGAGTTTTATTAACGTAGGGCCCGCTATTAGCTATTTGAGAATGGATTCAATCTCCACCGTTATTTTCATCGTATTCCACATGCAGAGAGCTCTATCATTTCTTCACGTGGATCACTGAATCATGGCCCCACATCAATAGAAATATGGCCCGAGCAAACTGTGATCGTGGATTCACAGCTTGCCCTGCATTCTCATGGGAATAGAGTTACTAATAGCCAATAGGGCATGTTTGTTTCAAGTAATTGAATCCCCGTGAATTCTAAAGACATTGTATTACTATAATTGGTTAAAACTGAATAATCTGAATATTCGAAAATGACCATCAAATAACTTTCCCTCTAATGAAAATTGAATGAGAGAAAATGAAAAATGAATATCCTGCCGGCGCCCATATAATTCAAATCCTAGAAAAAGTCTCTTCAATTTAAATCTTAGGAAAGTCAGGATCCCATCTATATCAGTGCCTTTATATCCCTTCCCAGCTAACCTCATATCTTTCACCCTTCACCTCCTTTAATTATCATTTTACTATGAATTCCTATGTATTCTATACAAAACATACATACCTTAAAAGAAGAAGGTGAAAATATTATAATTTCCCTCTCTTAGATAAATAACTAAGGGTAAAAAGAAAGCCCCCACACAACAAATTTCATCCAAAACTATACGTTTTTGTAAATGTGAGTGTAGGAGGAAAAAAAAAAAACCAACAACTACAACAATAGTCAGGGACATAGTTCCCGCCACAGTGAAAGCAAGACTCAACATACAAACTGCGAATTTTTGTATTTCTCCCTAATAATTTACATGATTGAGAAAAAATATTTGTAACTGAGTTTCCAACTTCCTAGATGCGGATTTTTCCATACTCTTCTTCATTTCTTTCACTTTCCAACAACTTGACAAAAGATTCTGTTACTGTGGGTGGATATGCACAAGCCCGCTCAGTTCATTAATCCTACTAAGCAAGGAAACAAATAATCATCTGGTTGCCAATATTTTCCTCACAGTAGGATCCATTTGATTCACTTTCAGTTCATTAACCGACCCAGAGAATCGTCTGGAAAATCGCCTCGACCTATGCACTTGCAAGCGAATTGCAGGTACCCTGCGAGCGACTGCCTGCCAAATCATTTGGACCGCATCATCCTTTTGCGATGGGTGCTGAAATTCAAAGTGATGCTCTATTTCCTTCAGCCTCTTCCACATCCGGGTCCATTCATCCCTTCCTATGCTTCTGATTAGGTTTATCAGGAACCCTTTCTTCAGAGCATCAGATGTGCGCACAAAGATGCAGAATTCTGAGTAGTCAAGCACATCTTCATAGGGAAGTTCTATTTCATCGCTAATTATAACAGGGACACAGTGACTAACAATGGCGTCAAATAGCCGGTTAGAAGATGGAGTGTCACCTGCAATGTTGAGGCAGAATTTAGACAGATGCATCCCTTGGCTTGCATTGCGGATCCCATCTGCTCGGACACTTCCAAAAGAAAAATGGACGTGCTCCTTATCTTTGAGAAGATAAAATAGCTCTTGCCGAATAATGCCTCCCTGAAGAGAATGTCAGATAAACAACCCAATCAGCTATAGCACCAATAGGAAGAATAAACAAGATTCATCAAGCAATTTTCAAGCATATCCAATAACATGAAAGCAATTAAATAATACCAACATCAGTTTTCTCTATAGTAGAAAGGTATGAGGTATCCGTTCTTGATGCCCTATGGGATGCATGATCTTACAGCTAATTGGATGACTTTTTATTTGTTTCTTAAAACAGCAGCTGGATGCTTAATTGATGCAAATATAGTACATGCAAAAAAGAGAATAAATAGAGGGTTTTGAAGACTGAAATCATGGTAGGAAAACTCGGCGAATGGACTAGTGACTCGGCTGAGTTGACTTGTATTTTTGGGAAGGATGGGTCAAAATTAGTGGATCCATTTCATCTTATCCTACCCATCTATTTTAATAAAGTTTAATAAAGTATATGATAAAATTATTTCATCGCCATTCTTTACATGTATTTGGGTCCTAACTTACTTCAGTTCATATTCGATAAACAAATTCTTTGGCCTGTTTGATAGAAACACTTTTAAGTCATTCTATGATAACAATTTCAAGGTGTTTAGACTTCATTTAGGCACTGTGAGGTGCCCAGAAAATGTATGATGAAAATAAAATCCTCATAAATAAATACAATTCCTACTAGAAAATAGAACTAAACAATAATATATTACATTGCCTAATTAAAGGATAGTGGTTCCATCCACCTGCCAATCACTTTTAGGCATTGAATCAATGCCTAGATAGCCCATTGACCATGCTTTCCCTGCAGAGGACTTGTCCTCGAGCTTCAACGCTTTTGCTCAACCTAGATAGAATACTTTTAGTTGTTTCAGTCTAATCATCTATAGTGAATTTAGCTTGAGGTCACGGTTTCAATTTCACATATATCTTTGCTTTTAAAATCAAAACAAATTCTATCAAATGGAGTGAAACCATGAACCTGCCAATCATCCTTCTTCAGTAAAGACAAAAGTAGTTTCATGTTTGTCCCTGGTAAATTGCATCACTGAGAGCAATGAAGGCCTTGTGATCTTTCTATGAAGGCCTTGTGATCTTTCTCATGTGCTCATCCATTTTCATTTAACAATTCCATTCATATTTTCTATGACATTTCTTAAATAGGCTTGTCAACAATAATTGAGTCTAGAACTGATGGCTTATCCATAACTTGTTTAATGGGTTGAGGAAGTGATAATGAGCACCTGTGTAGATCTTAGACAATTAACCTTGCCTTTATTGAGGATTTTTCCCCTTAGATAAGGAGAACTACCGTCTTTGTGACGACGGTGGCGGTGTATACACTATACATAGAGACTAGGTGAAAGAATGAGGCTCATCGTCAATGTTAATCCCCTTTGTATTCTTCCATAGAACTCGGTACCCATGGTCTATAGTTATACAGCCTATCATTCACCGATCTTGCTCATTTTCCCTCCACTTCAAATCAAGTAAATTCTCGTTGATTGATACCAAGGTTCTTGTAGTTGTTCCCAACTCATCAAGAATTGTTCTGTAGTACAGAGGATTCTCGCAACATTTTCTTTATGATCCACAACTTTCTTCACCAACTTGTTCATAAACTTGTAACAAATTGCCTATTTGTTCATACTTCTAAGTTGAAGGAGCCATCTTCTGTTCTTCTCATTTTCTTTTCCTCTACTTTTCCTCCTACTGAAAATCCAGAGGACATCTGGAGTACAAAGGAATTGCTCTCCCTTGTAAAAAAAATCTAATTCCCCGAAGTAGCAGAAGCTAAAGGGACGATACATGGTTTTGAGGTACACGGAAGGTTTTCCATATCTCATTTGCACATCATGCTATTAACCATCTCGTGGGTGTCATCCCTTGACAAGGTGCCTTGGAAGTCTCAATTCTACTTCAATGAAATTAAGTCCATATTGTCTTCGATCTGGGATATCTTTCAACACATTAGGTGGACAGCTAATATTTCTGCAGATTCTTTGGTAAAATTAGGGGTAGATAGGTCTACCGATTGCTTGTCTTCCATGTAATTTTTTCTTTCTTTGGTATATCTCTTTTACACCATTGTCCTTCACATATCTCTGCGATAGGATGTGATATATTCTGAGCTTTAGCTATTCTCTCAATATATTTCATTATTACCAGTAAAAATAAAGTTGTTATATTAGCAAGGACTCCTAGGAGGATGTGGTCAGTAAGGCGCTATTAAGATGCTTTCAAATAATTTTAGGTCATTAATCTCCATTACCAACTCTACTTAGCCATTTCCCAAGCAGTGCCAAGTTCACCCATTTAATATCTTGTGCTCCCAGTCCACCTTCAACAAACAGTTGACAAACTGTTTCCATCCAACTAAGTGATATCTGGGTTTGTTTTCTGTATCATATGATTACAAAAAAAAGCGCAGTGAATCTGTGCTCTGCTCTGTGCTTTCACTACACTGGACATTAGAACATGAAAAAGAAAATAAACTAGGAGGCTCACAAGAGCAGATTTGAGAAGGTTTATCCAAAGGACAGATACCGACCTCATCATGCAGAAAATTTCTTCTCAAATTTATTTATTAGCTGGTACCAAAGAACTCTAGATGGTTTCTCAATGACAAGGGGAAGACCCAAATATCATTCAGGAAGGAAGACTTCCTGCCAGTCATCCAAAATACTAGCAAGCAACTAAACTTGGACTCAGGGCATCCAATAGCCAAGAATTCACATTTTCTAAAAGAAACATGTGGAATGCTAGAAGAATTCCACAGTACGGGGGCAACCTCAATAAGATAATTATTTTAAGATTGGTCTCTAAATATGACGGTTCAAAGGAGCTGAAGATTTCAAGCCAATCAATCTTATGGGATACACATATAAGCTTCTTAGAAAGATTATGGCCTATAAAATGGAGGCGGCAATGACATGAATTGCTAGGTAGACATAAGGGGCATTTGTAAAAAGTCAACGTATCTTAGATAGGATGCTGATTGTAAATGAAGCAATACATATGAAACAAAAGCCTAAAGAGGCATTACTTTCCAAAATGTATATGAAAGAGGAGTATGATCATGTCATGTTGCACAGGATGGGGTTTGGAGCTAGATGGCATCTGTTCACAGGAAATTCGGCGAACTATACTAAAATTTAAACCCAAATCACATGAGAAGATAGAGAACAATGGGTTCTTTTATTTAGGGGACAGTAAGTACAATGCACTGAGTGAATGTTGACTTTCACAAGCAAAAATCCTGTCAAGCCTTCAAATGAGATTACAATTGAAAAGTGCAAGATTTTCTCTTTCTGAGAATAAAAGGATTCAGAGATCATCAATCTAAAGAGGCTATTCATGGTTTGATCAATCTTTCTTCAAGCTCTATGCTATCTATAGAGGATTTGGCAGGCCAAGCAGACCAATAAAATAGGTTGAGTTGGGCGACATTTTCAGTGGCTTAGGTGGAAGGCCAGTCAATCTGTTAGGTGCATTGCCTATGTGCCCCACGGGCTTGGCCCAAAATCGGATTCGTTGCGACACTGACATGCTCGGAGGCCCCCCACTCCTTTCACTTTGATAGGTTTGGACTGTGATGGAGATCACTTTGACTTTCAAGTCAATTTTATACTTCATCGGTGTCACTGGATCAAGATACTCCATACCTTTTTCCGTCTTAGTAAAGAAATCCCCATCAGGATTGTTCAGTGAATAACTTATAGTGTTAGCGAAAGGATTGGAAAGACTGCCAAAGAAACTGTAGGCTTCATTGGGTGAAAGGTTTTGAAATCTGGCGGAAAGGAGACAGCACATTAGAGTTTGCGGTGACATGGATATTTTGTGCCACATCATTGAGATGGACCACATAAAGGCTGCAATTATTGAGGATAAACACTGGTAAGAGGACACTGATAACGGTGGGACTTTCACTGGAATAGATATCCGAACTAGCTTAATTAGCCACATGCAAAGAAAATGGCTCACTTATCAAGTATTTAGCATTCCATTGGGGGGCACGTTCAAGAATGATAGCGAGACCCACTTGTATAGAGGATGGAAAAAGAAAATTTTAGCAACATGTAAAAGGAGGTAGTTGTTAAGGGGATACATCACTTATTAAGTCATCCTTGGCTAATCACCCAATGTATTATTTGCGCAAGATACTGGTCATAGTAGCAATAAGGTACGAAAGTTGTAAAAGGATGGGGGACAGAGTTGGGCAAGTAAAGGAGACCTCGTCAAGGATGAAAATAGCGGTAGCGGCGGGCGTAGCGGCCCGCCGCCAAACCGCTACAAAGCGGGCTATACGTAGCGTAGCGGGGATACGTAGCGGCGTAGCGGTGCGATTTGAAAAAATTGCCCAAAAAATCTGAAAAAATTCCAGAAAATTCTAGAAAATTGTAAAATGAAATAATATGTGGTTCTTTTGCAAAAGTAAGTAAGAAAAGGGGGCGTAGCTGTGCCCTCAATATATGAAGTCCTGTATCGCTGTATAAATAGAAAATAATAGTAATGATTAGTTTTTTTCACATGTATTCATATTTCTTAGTCATACTAACTTAGAAAGTAATGGAAAGCTCATAAAAAAAAATAGAATATGAAATAAAGGCATAAGACTTAAGAGTTAGGTCATTACTCATTAATGAACATTAAACAATTAAATATCAATACTTCAATATTCAAGGTTCAAATTCAATCAAGTGAATGAACTATGAAGTGATCAACAATCAACATTCAACACCAATTTAGAAATGACAGAGTAGAGAGTTAGTGAAGGAAATATGAATACCTTAGTCACCAGCACAATGAGGGTTCTTTATAAAATAATTTAATTAAGACCGGTTTGAAATCTAGTAGTAATAGGTAACTATATCTTTACTACTATACAATTTCAAACATAATTAAACAGGTTTAATATCTTATCTAGCAAGTTATGATAATAATAGACATCCAAGCACAAAACGGAAAGACAACCAGCAAAATAGTCTTAGGTATCATAGTCAAGTAGAATCATTTCGTCTTCTGGATTGACACTTCTCTAAAACATGCGCTTTGCGGAGGGGGTCCGAGGGTATCCCCCGGCGGGGAAAAAAAAAAAAACGATACGAATCGGCCGCTACGTTTTGTGGCGGTCGTAGCGGCCGCTACACAACGGTGCGATACCCTCTATTTTCTAAATAGCATGGCGGTACCGGCCGCTACGTAAATATTTTTATCCATGGGCCTCGTGTCGCTGTGTCTTAGACACAAGTACCAACATTGCAACGTTTTAGAAAATGGATTTTCCTAATTACAGTAAGATTTCCCCCTATTTGGTTTGATTCAAGAATTAAAGATGGGAATGCAAGTGAATATAACTAATCTAAATTTGAGGGACAATGGTAGACTTAAAATGATTAATCAACTCATGGTGATTCTACCGCATACTGGTATGGAATTCTAGATAGGAAGTAATCATGGAGGAGGAGAGCCACCTTCTCTAGCGTCTGCATTTATGCTCAATTATGTCATAATCATGGATATAATCGTATCTGTTACACTAGAAATGTGGGATATTAAGGCCTCTGGAAATCGTATGATCCCATTCTCTGATGACATGGAAGAGAGCAGCCAAAGGGTACCCCTTCCAAAGATCCAGGTATTCTTTAACCAAAAGTATGCTCCAAGAAGTCCACAATTGAACCTGAAAATACCAAAACAACCCCTGAACAGGAGGAAAAATAAATCTCATCCTTCTGAGTGAAATTGCATACATGGAAAAAATAGTCATGGCCTTCTGGAATTCCCTGACACCATGTACATGCCAGGCAGCCATTGTTCCAACGTGATAATGGTTGCCAACAATACTCTTTTTAATAAAGCTTCAATATGAGTGCCTGGACATTATGAAGGAGGGTGTACCTACTGCCTAGCCCCACCCAACCCCCACCCCACAAATCAGAGACTAGATTCTATTTCCTGCCTCCAATTGCCTTGTAAAAACGAATTATCAGAGAAACTTCTATTCCAATCTCTAAACCCACTTGTCTACACATTATTTAAAGACTAGAAATCTTCAAGACAACACAAGAAGAAAATGAAGACCTTTTTTTTTTCTTTTACATTTCAAAGATTCTTTTCTCCAATAACATTGTACGTCAGCTTCTCTAGCCACCTGGCTAAGCTCACTGGCACAACTGAGTTATTATATAGGAACATCTTTCCCTTTCAGATGACAGATTCTCAATACTTTCAGCCGAACAAAGCAAGCTCCGCATGAAACATGACAAGTGTCTTTTATTAAAACCTCGATCATCTGAATCATCTCTGCCTTGGCATATCTTCCAAGAAGACTAAAGTTAATAAATTTAACTCTCTTGATTGTCAGCCAGTTGCTTGTTCAGATTCTCATTGGAGACAAACAACTGACCATTTGTCAGAGGTCTTCAAAATGTGATGCCCATCTTGGGAATCAAGATGAGTGATTTTTAAACTTAAACAATCCCCGAAAAATGTAGGTGGGTACACAACTACACATATAATAGTGCTGGTTACTGGAAACAAGAATGTCTAAAAAGGGGGATTCATGTGTCGCAAATGTGTTAATAGTGAAGTAGATAATGCGAAGATGGCTGCAATAGTTGAAGAGCAGGATCTTATTTATGAGTGACCGATAAAAGAAATCTTCTTTATGAGTGGAAATTTCTAATAAGCATACAAATTTCCAAAAGGTTAAGAGACTTAATGAACTAAATAAAAAATGAAAAACAAGTATTTATTATTGTGCAGAAAAGGCTTACATGCATGAGATAAAACATAAAATGTAAAACTAGGAGCAACAAATTAAATTAGCCCATTGCCTTTACACACATCATTTGATGGGTAGAGAAACGAAAAGAAAATGTATTTTGACACTTTCACACTTCGAAAACTAAAAAATTGAAATATTATCTAGTATACTTATGCAATTGACATCCATACTCAAACCCATCTGCAAAAGAAAATGCTCTGCCCAATTCATATTTAGGGTAAACATTGTAGTGTTAGGTTGAGGGCATTTGTGAGAAGAGAGGAGTCTGCAATAGAGAGAAAAATTGTCTAAATTTCCCGTGAAACCCACAGTTTCATTGTTTGGTGTGACAAATTATCCTTGAGGAAAACAAAAAATAAATGACCTGATTTTCCTCGATAGAGAGAATTTTGATTTTCTATGGGAGGAAGGAATGCAAGATTCCTCTCTCCTATGGAGACAAAAATCTGCAGAACACGGAATCCTCTCGTTGCACATTATATCTACTCCCATATAGAAGAGGGCGGAAGGGAGAAGCATATTATGGTTAAAATATGAAAGTGCATTTTATCAATTGCAATGATAAGCTAAAGAATATAAAGGATATAAACTGTTATGGAAGAAGGAATCAAATAAATGGATTTGATTGGTAAGAATCAAATAGATAAATTAAAAGGGAAAAGATTGAGAGACGTCACACACAAACAATTGCAATAAAGTGCATGAGAAAAAGTTCTTACGTCTTTCCTGTAGATCGCTCCTTGGAAGTACAGCAAGGTCGGCCGGCTATCAAAACCAGAGGAGTCATTAACAAATGTTCTGATTACATGATTGTAAGGGGCAACAACATCTTTATCCACATTAGCAATATTTGGGGGATACCGTCCAAAATCTGCAATAATGAATAAGGCAGGCCACAATTTCATCCTTGCATCCAACATACTGTTAGGATGATGTGCCATAATGACATGATCCCGCCCGCCAGACCTCTTCCATTCCTTTTGAGCAGCCAAAAACTTTACCAACTTCTCCTGTAGCAACTTGTCTCTGCTCATTGTCTTGTGTGGCTTTGAATGGCGGTTATAACTCAAAGATGAAAAGAATGGCACAAAAACAACATCAGCTTCTTTAGAACTTTCGACTCTTACAGCAGTACAGGGACCAGGTCGATCCGGAAACCTTGAAGATAAAAGATCCAATGTAAGCCAGTACTCTATGCTATGTTGGAGATTCAGCCCACCAGGATGATGGGGGACCACAGAGCGAATATCCGGCCAAACACCTTTCTTTTTCCCTTTCCAATCTAACATACCAAAATGTAATTCAGGAGGCAAATCATACATGAAAACTTTCAGGACTGCTTTATCTGGATTGCATTTCTGGAATTCTTCCGACCCATCTTCATCTAATAAAAATGAGGACTTGGATGTTGGGGGGAGAAATCTGTTTTGGTTTGGGGATGGGGAACTCCCACTGTTGGTGATAGCTAAAATCTTTGGATTGGGTAACAAGCTTTGGTATATGAAAAGTTGGCCGCCCGTGGAACCAAGCAAGAAGAAGAAGACGCCAGAAAAGAGCACCAAAGACAGGACTGTGAACAAGAAAAACAGATAACTTCGGGTCACAAGTCCATGAGAACTCGCATTCCTAACCGCCATTGTGCAACTAATCAAATGAAATTCCAAAATTATCTTCTAAAGATCATTTCCATCCAAAAGAAAGAAGAATAGTACTTCATTAATCAAATATATTTGGGTCCAATCCAATTCATCCAAATCAGCAAGGAACCCACAATTCTCCCCAACCAAATACCAAAACCCAATCCAAAATCAACCTCATGATCACCAATAAACATACAAATGCACTACAACGACAAACTCCTCCTCAACAAATAGTCATCACCATCAACCAAAACAGCACCCAAACCCCAAACATTCAAAAGTTTCATTTTTTATTATCCAACTGAATCTATGTCCTCCCACATCATAAACAATAACCGACTTTACATCTCAGCAGAGGAACAAAAACCCCACCAAATGAAACTCACCCAGATAAATTCATACAAATTCCTAACAACCCATCAAAGGAAATCAATCAAAAAGTGAAGGAAACAGATGGAAATGAAATCTAAAGCGGCAACAAGCTGCTGCAACGGTATTATTATGGAAGGGGAAAAAAAGGAGGTTCGTCTGAGATGATTTTCTTTTGACAGTACCATGGATTGATCGGAAGAAAGGTAAGAGTGACGAATTGCACCTCCTTTTTTTCTCTTGCTTTCTCCATGCACGCGTAGGATTCGGTGCTTTCGGTAGAAGCGGGCACTGCTACTTTTTCTGGTGCTCGTGTTCGCAATTTCTATTTCAATACTAGATTCTTGGATGGGTGATACTAAGGAGCACACAAAAAGTTGCTCCTACAACTGTTGGAGCTAGCCAGCTAGGGTGTGGGAATGAGTTTTGGGGTCATGTTCGGGGTTTGGGTTGAGCCCTTAACTGTTTGGGTTGGGGGGAGTTTAACTTGAACCAACCCGACCCATTTAGTAATGGGTTTGAAATGGGGATGCGAATGGGTCCAATCCGAGGCAAAACCATAGTAGATTCGGGCCAAGGTTGAACCCGATTCTAAACTCAGATCCAAAATAAAACCTATGTGTTGCATCTAGATCCAACATCAACCGGAAGAAAAAATAGATATTCATTTTCATATGCATATCCATAATAATGATGTAAATGCGTTATTATAAATGGATAAAAGGGGGCTTTAAAATAATTCTTTTATATATAAGTGAGACCGATACATGTGTTAAATGATTAAAGCTAAATAGATTCTCAAATATTAATATTATTCAAACTATTTAGGCAATTAAAACTTATATATTAAGTTAATATGAGGTTGTCCTGGTTGGAAGATACAAGGATCTATAATAGGATACAAATGTTTCAGATCCTATTGCTTTGTTCCAACAACCATGCTACACGGCCCGGCCGTGTGGACTTTCCCTTGTTCCAAATGTTTTGATGGAACCTCAACCTCATTGATTGCCAAAATGCTAACTTCAAAGTTTGGCCAAAATGAACCATCAGTTGAGCAAAGTTTATAATTGAACCTCAACCTTCTTCTTCTTTTTTCAACCTTCTCCCAATTGGATGAACATTATGGTTTCGAAACATAAATTTTCAATGTCAACCCCAAATCCGGGTTAGGTTTGGGGCAGATTGGCAGTTTGGACAAAGAATTCTGCCCTCAGTTGGAGTATAAAAACCCGATCTTGATGGGCCCTACATCTATAGGTCATCGAACAGATTACCCCTTTGGGATGATCTTCAACATTAAACCAAAAGGATTGGTTAGGAACTTAGAATCAGATGATTGGTGTTAGTTTTAGCCTGTGTCCCATCCATGCTGGGCACACAACTCTTGATGGGTAAGGTCCCGAGCAATGTAGTTTCTGGTGCTAATAACATTTTCTCATAATAATAATAAGAAGAAAACGGCTATTGCATAAACAAGTTAAGGTTTGGGTTGACTTGGATGGAACCCACATCTGGTGCCAGTTAGAACTTAGAAGTATCTAACTATTTAATAATCAGTTCAACTACTGAGTTGGGTGCCTGTAGGGTCCCATCTCAAACCCACCTCTTTAGACCCATTCACACCCATTTGCTACCCCTTGGCTGATGACTTTAAAATTGTAAAGTTTAGATTATGGGCCCATGAATCTTTCATTCAACAGCCCTAATTAGTTTTCTTGCTAAAATGATTTCTTTTCAATCAATCATCATTTTAACTTTGACTTTTAAGCTGCTAATTAGTTGTCTTGCATGAGGATTTCTTTCTATTCTGCTATCCTAAACCTATAATTACCCTGTCATTGTGATATATAGGCCACTATTTCTGGAAGCTCGAAGTAAGGGTGAAAATGGGTAGGGTCAGGTTCTATATGGGTTGGGTTGATCTTCCAAGTTAACATATATGTGTCCAACCCAAATCCTAACTCGTTATAAAATAAGTTGGAACTTGGAAATGGAGACCTGAACCCTGAAAGGCTGAAACCCTAGGTCAAGTTGGCGGGTTGATCGAGTATCATGAATGGATTCAAGCTGAATTTGACCCAAGATTTTGGTTTTGATTAGATTTTTTCTTTTTTTGGTAACAAATCTTGATTTTGTGATGAGACATGGAAGTGGGCATTGGATTTGGGTGTTATTAACTATTATCCAAACCCTATTTTGTAATTTAGTTGAACTGCTACTATAGTTTTTTGATCTTTTGTTGGGCTCCTTTGTACAATGCAGATCATGCATGATACACTAGGTAATGAAGTAGATTTTAATTCTGATAACGAAACATGATTTTTTATTTCTTTTTTGGTAAAAATGAAACATGATTTTTTTTATGAAACACACACAATCACTGGCCAGTATGATACCGTTTGATGTGTACTAACTACCCAATGGCACTGTCCGGAAAGCTCAGTAATTACATGATCCTAGCTGTCCAATTGATATCCTCTTTCTAGATTTTCTACTTTCTTTTTTTTTTTTTCCATGGTTCTAGCCAATTGGACCCTTGAGAGACCAGATTCGCATGGGAGCGAGTCCGAACATATACCGGGGAGAGAACCGCCTGCACATGTAAGAAAGAGGGCCTAGGGATAGTTGGGTGAGAAAAAGACTCCCAACCATTAGGTTATTCTTTTATTCTTAGATTTTTTGAAAGCGGTTTCCAGATTTTTGGAGGGGCCATGGCCCCTACCAGCTCCCCTTGGTTCCGTCGGTGTTGTAATGAATTACTAAGGTGATGCTAACTATTCTTTTCACATCTTCTCTTGATTCAATTTCCATTAAAGGGAATTAAGGCCGCATATGGGCGGTTCGGATTGGTTTAGCACTCAAACCAACCATCAAACCGAACCTATCAGTTTTTTAATTAACCAATCCGATCCGACCGATGGAGAGGGCTTAGACCAAACTAAAGCATACAGTTCGGTTTGTTTAGTTAAACACTTAAATTGTTTATTTTTTTATTTTTTATTTTTTTAAATCAGAAATTGAAATTTTCAAAATGATAACACCCCCATAAGAAGCGCAAGATGCGCATGAGTTGTCGAATGCCAGTCAAATGAGACCTTAAAAATCTAAATACTCAAATACTCAAATTACATAATATACCGGTCCGTTCGATTTCGGATGTGAACTGAGGGTTCAAACCGATAACCGAACGATCTAAGCGATTTCTATGATTTTCAAACCGTAGACCAAACCAATTTACTATAAAACCAATCCGAGCCTCCCGATTCGATCGATTTGGTCTGATTTTGCGGTGATATCGGATTTTCTATGCAACCCTAAAGATAATGTTATTTGAAGGTCATTTCTTGATATTAAGATTGATTACATGATACAAACGGGACCTACTTAGACGTTGAGGTTCCTAAATAGATGGTTGTTATAATTGGACAAAACCCATGTGAGACCCACCCTAATCCATGATTAGATCTTTCAACCTTGCCCTATAAGGAACTGAGGTTTGATAGGAAAGCTTCACCTGCTGGAAAAGTACTAATACCAAATGCTGTGGATGGGCTGGCTACCTGATTATCAGCTTTGAAACTATCACAGGCCACCAACTTAGGAAGAGGGCCCTCTAACTGTTCTGGAGAGTAAGCTACCCTTCACATCATTTTCAATTCTTATTCTTCTTTAAGTAAGAAAGGGAAATGTCAATAGCATATAAATGATTGGATGGGGGCCCATTGAGGATATGGTACGAAAGCCAAATCAATTAGACAATGCTAACCATCTGTGATGGCCGGTCTTCAAACATGCATTTAAGCAAAGAAGAATAGAGTTGGAGTAGAAGGAACAAAGAGGACAAACTTGCTATCTATCATGGGTGGGATCCCACAAATGTGGGGATTTGTAAGGGCAGCTCTCCAACATGGCCCATCCATGGTGGGTGGGGTGCATAGACCACAAGCTAGATTTTTTTAAGTATTCTCTTTTAATTATTGAAGGTGTGATCTTCTGCAATCTGCACGAGGCTCACCTAAATGGTTTGTCTAGTCATTAGGACTGCTTATTGGCCCGGCCGAAGCTTGACCGGCCCAGTCAGTTTAGTTGTCATGCTTTTTTATTCTAGCATAGGTCCAATCAGAGGCTTGAAAATTCACCCTCTGGAAAAGCTATCAACAACAGAATATCAGGTCCTTCTGTGTTTAATATAACTTGGTGGTCGCAGAGACCATCTAACTGGGCCTTGCATAAAAGGCTCAAGCCCATCCTTCTAAACACAAACCAAAACACCCCCCCCCCCCCCCCCCCCCCAACATATCCATTTTTCAGACTTCTTCACACATGACTCATGTTACAACATTTGTTTTAACTACATGTGTACATATATGAAATTAATATGAATATTTTTCATCTATATATGTATTCAATTCTATTTTAACAAACAAATCCATTCTATATATTCCAATTCCATAAAAACAAATAAGCCCGTTTGAATTAATCAATTTCAATCTATTCCATTTTGAGGCAAACAGAAGGCTTATTTGCATCATCTACTTCTTATGTATTCGAATTTATGTGTTGCTTTATTGAATTTATATTTCTATATTATTTGATTATTTCTACTAAGTGTTAATAAGAAGGCATATTTGTCGCGTTTGCTTATTACATTGCTTTGCTAGATCCAAGTGCTAATAAAGGAGGAGAGTTGACCTTCTTATTAACACTTGGTGCCAATGTTGGTGTTGAAGAAAAAAAAAAATTTTTTTTTCCTTTAGACCTTGGCTTATGAGGGGGAAGGCAACGGCCTCGGTCCTTTTTGGCTTATTCTTGATAGGGTTAAGATGGGCTCTGGCCTGGCCCTGCCCTGCCCTTTGACGACGCTATATGAGATATCAAGAGCAAGCCCAGTTATGGGCCCACTCGCTATCTTCTCCTCTTCCTCCCCTCCCAATTGCTACAGCTCCTGAATACAATCTTTTACACTTATATATATCCACTTTATCAAAAGACAAGAATTTAAGCAAGGACAAAAAAAAAAAATAAAAAAAATAAAAAAAAAAATCTTCACAGACCGGACAAAAAATGAAAAAGGAAAACAAATGCAATAAATGCGGTGAGCGTGGATCGAACACGCGACCTTCAGATCTTCAGTCTGACGCTCTCCCAACTGAGCTATCCCCGCATTGAGTAAAAGTTAACGACTTAAACATTCTGAAAATAAAACTTGGTACTAGAGTTATGCCGGAAATCTTGTAGCCAATGATGGGTAATGGTGAATCCGGGAAGGGGGCCGATAGAATGGACGGCCAGGATCACTTAATAACGAGCTCTATAGACTCCATCCGAAAGGAGAGAGAAATTGTTATTTGGGAACTATGTATATTGTTAGTCCCTAGTTTTCAAATCCTATAAAATTAACCCTGAGGGGTAGTTCAATTGACTTAGGACCATGGTTTGCTTTCTAAGGCTGAGGGTTCGAAACTACGTTACCACATTGAGGCCGTATGGGATTTACTCGGTTCCCCCCTGGGCCCGTTCAGCCCAAAAGATTGAGACACCCTCTGTTATAAAATATATATATGAAAAAATCCCATATCATTGTACTACTAATCCAACTAGAAAAGAGCTTAGTGGGTTTGTAGAGTTTGGACAGGATGAAATAGAAGCCCATCAATCGCCTTTTTATTAAACAGACATGTGTAGGCCCGGGCCTCACAAACGGGCCCAACGGGCCATTTGACACCAAGTAAGCAAGAGTTTGAACTGTACTTAATTGACAATAGGATGGGTCTCTAAGGTCTTCTTTTGAAGTTCATGGGTTGGCACAGTTTGATTTTGGGTCTATTATATTTAACATGGAAAGGTCTACCAATTCAAATGTTGGGTTGTTCATGAAACAACTTCCTTTACAATGTTCATTCATGAGTTGGGCTAGGGCTACCTTCACATAGTTCTGGTATCACAACTGGCCTAAGTAGTTAACTAAAATTATGCAATCCAGGCGTACTGCCAAGCTAGTTGTTCAGCCCTTAGTGGACATAAGCACCGATCCGGCCCAAGATTTGGGCATAATTCAGGGACAAGGAGCAGGCCAGGGCCCATAACATAGTCATCTGGCATACCGCAAAAACAGAGCATGTAGGGTAATAATTCGGCCATGGTTACATGAGAATCAACTGTTAGAAACAGAAATTAAAAAGTGACATCAGATTGGCCACCATGAGCTTGTCTCTTTAAAAATTAAGACTGAGATCGACCCCATTTATCAGTTGGGCCTGAAATTAGGCTCATCTACATTAGCGATAAAAAGGGCGTACTTGGACTAGATCTTTTTCGAGGGTTTAGATGAAAAACTAAATCGAACCTCGATGCAGGCCCAGTCTACTTACTAATATTTAACCATCAGAACCCAACCAATAGGACTAAAAAGAGGCCCAAGAATGAGGCGTGCCGTGTCATATTGGGAGGTCTAACTAGGTGAAAGCTTGTCCAAGACCAGCCCATTTAAATATTGGCCCAACATTTCAGGCTCGATTATAGGCCACGGGCCTGAAACTTACGCCCCTTTTTGTTTTTGTCAAATATGTCAAGGCAGTTCGGGCCTTTATCACGTCTTAGCTAGCCTAGGGCCATCCCATTTGATAATCGAGCAGAACATAAGCCACGTGAAACCATGGGATAGAGCCCAAGCCCAGCTCAATGGAGACCTGGCTCAGTCAATCTTCGTACGGCTTGACCCATGAGCACCACTATGCAGTTTGAGCTCTATGCCCAGCCCGTTAGTCTTAGAAACCAGCATTCGGCAAAGGATCGAGAACTAGTGTGAACCAAGGAAATGCAAGTGTAAATAAGCTATAGGTTGGGAAACTCATTACTCGGAGAGAGCCAACACGATGACTAAGGTGAGTCATGTTTTTTAAGATTTTATTTTAAAAAGTAGTTTAGAAACTCATAAAATTTAAATATACATTTATTTACATGTATTGACAAATTCAAATTAACAAAATTAATATATACAAGAA
The DNA here is from genome assembly GCA_012931725.1 of Litsea cubeba. NCBI lineage: Eukaryota > Viridiplantae > Streptophyta > Magnoliopsida > Laurales > Lauraceae > Litsea > Litsea cubeba. The sequence goes on along the minus strand of CM022944.1, from coordinate 150,616,977 downwards.
AAAGACTGTTAGTAAAAAAAGAAAAGGAAAAAAATCTTGAATATTACATAATATGAAGTCCAACATCGAATGTAGAGGATCAAATAATAGGTCTCAAATTATTTTTCAATCATCATTTCTAAATCGCTAACTCAAAGCATGAAGCGTTAATTACTTAAAATAAATATCAATTATTTAAAACCAAATCTATCTATCAAATGTATTAGAATGCATACAACTTATCAAAGGAGGTAACTCAGCTTTCGGCAGAGCTTCAGGAGTTTCTGCATCATTCAACAAGCCACATTTCTTTAGGTGATAACTCAGTCCCAGATACTATGTTTTGGCAAGGGATTCTGCACGTAACTTTTCCCTGTCTTTTTTTTTTTTTTTTTTTTTTTTTTTTTTTTGCTACTTGGTAAATTGTATTAAGAAAGAGGGAGAAGATACAAAGGGCATAAAAAGCCCCCAAGGCCAAGAAGGCTACAACAAAAAAGCAACAGAGCTAAACATGGCAAAAGCAAAAGATAAGGCCTACAATGGGCAAAAACCACAAGGCCAAAAAGCAACAACAAGAAAAGCAATAAAGCTAAACATAACAAAAGCATAAGATCAGGCCATACCCAGAAAAACTAGAATAAGATGATTATATATGGAAACATTTGCTGAAGATTGAGAAGTAATCATACCTTTGAAGCGATCCTCAAGAATTACCTTTGCACGCATTAAGGTAGCCTTCCGATTATTATGCTTAGAGTCATTGCGGAGGAACCAAAAGGTAGAGATGGCATGTAAGAAGATTAATGCAACTGCTCATTTTCTTCCCGAGACATTTCCATCTACTCAGATAGCAATTACCAGATAATTGCAGCTGAAGAAGGAGAAGATTGGGCATCGCCATAAGGACGAAGTAGCCTGGACTAAAGAGCGTTAGCCAACTCACAGGAGAAGAATAGATGGAGATGTGATTCTTCACAAAGATGGCAAGTGTAACATCTAGAGGCCATGAAGCAATCTCTGATTTTAGCCATGTAGTCTGTAGGAGTTTTCCTAACGAGAAGGTGCCAAGAAAAGCAAGCCAACCAAGGATTCACAAGCTTGTTCCAGAAAAGACCTATCCGAGGAAGATCAGTAGCTCAGGTTCTCAGAAGGTGCCAAGCATCCTTAAGGGAGAGGGAACCAGAAGAAGAATCCATCCAAGAAAGAGTATCCATGGAAGAACTGTAAAAAACCAAGCTATCACTAGTGGAAATAAGCAGGAAGTCCTTCAAATTGTCCATGGAAGAACTTTTCCTTGTTTTGGCAAGGGAATTCACTACACCAAAAATGAAAAATTGGAACGGATTACCGTTCCTAATCCGTGTGTTCCTAATCCGTTCATCCGTTCCAATTTCCTATTTTTGGAACGGATTAACGGATTAGGAACGGTTTAGTAACAGATGAACGGATTAGGAACACACGAATTAGGAACGGTAATCCGTTCCAATTTTTCATTTTTGGTGTAGTGATTCTAAAGAAGCTTGGAATCTCTTGAGATCTAGTATAGCAAAAACTCCTTGGTTTGGCTTGATCTAGAACAAATTCGCCAGCCCACGTTTGGCTTGCGTGAGCTGGCATCTCATTCACAGGAAAACTCCGATAGACTCTTGGATAAAAAACAAAGGTTGAACTTTGGCTTCTAGACGCTATATCTGTTTTAGTTGTGAGGAATCAGACTTGCACCTTTTTCTCTTGCAACCTGGCCCAAACTGTTTTGGTCCTGGCTCCTTAGCCTTTGTGGAGCTCTTCCATCTAACCCTCTCTCTTGGATAGACTCTTGGATAAAAAACTCCGATAGACTCCGATAGACTCTTGGATAAAAAACAAAGGTTGAACTTTGGCTTCTAGACGCTATATCTATTTTAGTTGTGAGGAATTAGACTTGCACCTTTTTCTCTTGCAACCCGGCCCAAACTGTTTTGGTCCTGGCTCCTTAGCCTTTGTGGAGCTCTTCCATCTAACCCTTTCTCTGCAGCAGCTATATGGACGCCAATTGCTATTAATGTAGATGTCTCCGGAATAAAATGTGCAACTGCTATCTTCTTCCGCGCCATCTTTGTCTTATATTCCTTCGAAATGACTCGAAGCATAATAATCGGAAGCCTTCCATGGAGAGAGCCAAGCTAATCTTCTTGGATCGTATGAAGGGTATAGTTAGCTCACTGCTAGGTTAGAGAGTGTCTCTGCCTCTCCACCCTATTTTGGTTTTTTTTTTTTTTTGGGTGAGTCTAGATCTACCTTCATTTGTATAGCTTCCCTGGGCCTTCATCTTGTTTTGTACCTTTCTCAGCTCTGGGCCTCTTGGCTCAGTTTCTTTCTTTCTTTAATACAAATTTACCTTCTAGAAAATAAATAAATAAAAAAGAAGGTAACTCAGCTGAGTGTTCTCCATATTTGGCAATGTCCTTCATTTAGACGATGTGACTCTACAAAGTCAAAAGTCAAATCGCCGAGATTTCTCGCCTTGCTAACAAGTATGCCCTAGATTTCGAAAACCTAAAATTTGATTCAACCTGAATAAACTCTACCAAATTGAATCAACTCGCAGACACTTGACATGAAAGATACAAAAGTTATAAAATTCCTGATTTGAGTCTCAAGAAGCACTTAATTAACTATTACCGAGTCAACAAAATTCTGACCGTGTTTTGACTTAGTCATGACGTTTTTTTAGCCTTTCGTTGAGTTTAATTAAATTTGATCTAGCCAAGTCAGTTTGGCTGAGCCAAGTTGAGTCTTACGTAGTTTTAGAACACTGCTGACACATTTCAATGACGTAAGGCCTACTACTGCCATTACAGGTCAACATAAAAAAAAAAAAAAATTTGAAGCTGAATTGTAAATAATTATCGAAATTAATCACGAATCTTATAAGAACAAAGAAAATTAATGAAGTAAAATTCAAAGAGATGAGAATAAAGATAATGGAAGTTGGTAAAACAGTTTTACCTAATGTGGTCCATTAAAGTAATAAAGACCATAAAAGAAGGATGGAAAAGTGTTTTAAGAACCAAAAAGACCTCTGATTAGATATGCTCATGTCATCTCCACTCCTAAATAGGATGAAACTCACATTAAAGTCGCCCATATGTGGTCCTTTGATACGATTTCACTATCAACTTTTAGGTATGCATGATAAAGTGGGGGTGGGTGTCCCAATATCATTGGGTGCTTTTCTTGTTATCACATCAACTCATTGTAGGTGTATGGAGGAATTTGACACTGACTTTTACTACTACACCATCAATTGGTTTTGTGGGAGTTATACTTACAATTCAAATAAAATGCTCTCTCTTTTCACAATGCAAAGTCATGGCCTCATGAATTATGATCTTTAAAAACTTCTATTCATGGCTGTAGACTTTTTAAGTTAGTTATTGGTAGTTTCACAACTAGTTTGGCTCCCTGGAATTAAGGGTTTGTGCTTGGCATTGATGGTTCATCTTTTTGTAAGCCTTATTAGTATACTTTTCATGGTTTTGAGAGAGCTGGAATCAAGGGTTTGTGTTTACTTTGATGGGTTATATTTTATAACCATTATTAGTGCTTTCAATGTTTGAGTCTCTCTCTCATATGTACGCTACCTGCTTGTTAGAGTAAAATCAAATCCCACCAATGATGACATGTCGACCTAATCTATTATTACGAGCAAGTTTATCTTTTTAAACTATTTTTCATTATAATTATTATTTGTGTTAAGATGGGATCGAAGACTTATAGGGACACAATTGGGTGATATAGTCTTTAGGGAATGAGGCATAATTTTCATATGAACTATGACCACAGCCTATGGTTGGTGGTTTCCCATATTTTGGATATTTTGGTTCTAGTAGATGATTTTGAAAAGATTAAGTTTAGTTACGTTCCTAGTTTTTTTTTAACAGGGCCACTCATATATGGCAGTCAGCTTGGAAAAATCATACTTAGGTGATGTTGTATGGCTAGATGGATTTCTAAATCCCGCCCCTTTTAATGTCTTGTTGTTTTGTTTGTTCTCTTGAATGTAATTTCTGTATTAATTTCTACCCAGAAAAACAAAAAAAAAAAAAAAAAAAAAAAAACCTTTGGAGAAAGTTAGACATTATTTAACATTGACATAGAAAACATGAGGAAATACAGAGAGAGGAGAAAGGTAAAAATATTTCCAGCAAAGGAAAAAAAAAAGGAACAAGATGATGAAAAAAGGAGTATTGGCCATCCTCATGATAACCAGAATTTCTCACATTACTTTCATTGGGGAGAGGACAAAAATCTATTTACAAACAAAGATGGGAGAATTGATATTAACTTGCACATATTTATCATTGATGCTTCGCTCTTCAGCCCTTAGATCAGTACTATTTTCTAATGCTACCTATAGGAGAATGACAAACATCCCCTCAAGATTTACTTTACCATATATATGAAGAAGACGGTTAAAGTAGCATATGCACTTATTACCTGCGAAAATTATATTCAATTGAAAGAAGAGATTGTAGTCTCTGCTTAATAATACAATGTAGTATTAAAATGTGGAGACATGAGCTTAGATACTTCTAACGAATGGTGGATCATTTCTGTGTGTTACATGTGATTTAATTAATATTTTGACTTTATCATATGTGGTAGGTACATACAGTTTTGTGTGGGGAAAATCCCAAGAGAATCCTGGACAAGGTGCTCCATCCCGGGCCCCCGCATCAGCAAGCCCATCCCGGCAAGTGTGGTCTCGTGCTCCACGCTTCCTATGCTCAACTCCCCTCACCTCGGCAGGATCCACTCCGGCCAAAGCATCCCACTTCGGCTGCCCAGCTCGGCGACAGTGCCATCCCCTTCCACTTCGGCAACAGTGCCCTGACCCTACATCTCCGCCAGGTCTCACCCGGCACGACACTCCATCCCGGCCAAGATCCTCATATCGATGAAAGTAGTGAGCACTGACAGCTGTCCTCCCATGGACGCTCAAGCACGCTATGGCCCGTGCGACAAGACAAGGGGATAGCCCGTATCTCCTGACAGATCCCCCTCCACAGCTCCCAAGGCGCCAGGATATGGCCTAACGGGACAAGACAGGCTACGACGGGACCAGACAGGCTACGGCGCCTCCCTAGTTCCTGACAAAGTGGGCTATGACAAGACAGCCAACTACCCCTTTGCCTCCTCTTCCTCTACATAAACACAGCTACAGCTCCAAAGGAGAGGAGGACGCCATTACCACTCTGGTATGCCATCTTATTCCCCAAAAATCTCCTCCCTCTGCTTAGTTCATACACTAACTTAGGCATCGGAGAGCCCTGCGCCGCCCAGGCCAGGGTCCTCTGACCTACGTTTCTTCTTCCTTTTCTCAGGCTCCAGGCGCAGGCATCGATGTCCCTAATCTCACTCGGGTAAGTCCTCTAAGGCACCCCCCCTTATTGTGGGTCGTTATTTTTTGCACCTACAATTGGCGCCGTCTGTGGGAAAGCAATATCCCAGCCTTCCCAACCTTCTCCAAATCTTTCCAAACACCATGCCTCGAAGAACCAGAAAGGGAAAGGAACCTATCGCACTGTCGACCCAGCTGCCGACGGTCCCCCGCCGAGAGAGGTCAGGAGCAAGATCTGGCCAAGCAGGCGACCAACAGCAGGATACTCGGTCGGGTTCATCCTCTAAAGATTCGACCTCGACTCTACCCCCCGAAAGACGCGCCCTGAAGAGCAGAAGCAACCGGGCCCGGGAGCAGTTCAACCTCCGCGACAGCGATCATATCGCTTCCAGCTCGGCAGATGCTTCCAGCGCGGCGGACGTCTCCAGCTCAGCGGATATCTCCAGCTCACTAGTAGCCCCCAGCTCTGCAGGAATCTCTTCCAACTCGGGGGCAGCTAGACGGAACTTTTTGTCACTTAGCTGACGACCTCATGCTGGTCCGTCCACGTGCTGGTCTCCACCTCACGCTGGTTTCGGCCTCATGATGGTCTCGACCGCATCTGACGACCTCATGCTGGTCCGTCCACGTGCTGGTCTCCACCTCACGCTGGTTTCGGCCTCATGATGGTCTCGACCGCATCTGACAACCTCATGCTGGTCCGTCCACGTGCTGGTCTCCACCTCACGCTGGTTTCGGCCTCATGATGGTCTCGACCGCATCTGACAACCTCATGCTGGTCCGTCCACGTGCTGGTCTCCACCTCACGCTGGTTTCGGCCTCATGATGGTCTCGACCGCATCTGACAACCTCATGCTGGTCCGTCCACGTGCTGGTCTCCACCTCACGCTGGTTTCGGCCTCATGATGGTCTCGACCGCATCTGACGACCTCATGCTGGTCCGTCCACGTGCTGGTTTCCACCTCACGCTGGTTTCGGCCTCATGATGGTCTCGACCGCATCTGACAACCTCATGCTGGTCCGTCCACGTGCTGGTCTCCACCTCACGCTGGTTTCGGCCTCATGATGGTCTCGACCGCATCTGATGACCTCATGCTGGTCCGTCCACGTGCTGGTCTCCACCTCACACTGGTTTCGGCCTCATGATGGTCTCGACCGCATTTAGCGACCTCATGCTGGTCCGTCCACGTGCTGGTCTCCACCTCACGCTGGTTTCGGCCTCATGTTGGTATCGACCGCATCTGACGACCTCATGTTGGTATCGCCCTCGTGCTAGCTACGCGCTTCACAGGTTCGGCCTCATGTTGGTCTCGGCCAGTGCCATCGAGACTGCCCTCGGGTTCGTACACCCGGGCCTCTCCATCTCGGCGAATGCCAGAAAAGCAAGTCACAAGGGTTAACAGCCCTGGAAAAGGCCTCGAGTTCGGACACTCGGCCAATTCCTAAACTCAGGGTCTTTACCCATCTCCAAGGGTTAATAGCCCTGGAAAAGGCCTCGAGTTCGGACATTCGGCCAATTCCTAAACTCAGGGTCTTCACCCATCTCCAAGGGTTAACAGCCCTGGAAAAGGCCTCGAGTTCGGACACTCGGCCAATTCCTAAACTCAGGGTCTTCACCCATCTACAAGGCTCTACGCCCTGGAAATGGCCTGGAGTTCCTACACTCAGCCTTTCCTAAAGCCCCCGTGTCTTGGACACACTTCGGGTACATACGCCCTGGAAATGGCCTGGAGTTCCTACGCTCAGCCTTTCCTAAAGTCCCCGTGTTTGGAACACACTCAAGGGTTAACAGCCCTGGAAAAGGCCTCGAGTTCGGACACTCGGCCAATTCCTAAACTCAGGGTCTTCACCCATCTACAAGGGTTAACAGCCCTGGAAAAGGCATCGAGTTCGGACACTCGGCCGAATTCCTAAAATCAGGGTTTCATCCCACTCTACAAGGGTTTACCGCCCTGGGAATGGTCTGGAGTTCCTACACTCAGCCGTTTCCTAAAGTCCGGATTCATAGACCCCTCACATCTCGGCGCAAGGCAGTTCGGCCAAGGTCAGCCATTTCGGCCAAGGCCAGACACCGCCCTGGGAATGGTCTGGAGTTCCTACACTCAGCCGTTTCCTAAAGTCCGGGTTCATAGACCCCTCACACCTCGGCGCAAGGCAGTTCGGCCAAGGTCAGCCATTTCGGCCAAGGCCAGATTCCTAAAGTAGGGTTTTTACACCCCTCAAAGACCGTTGCCGAACTCATGCTCAGCTCCGCAACCAGCGGGATTCTGGATCCACTGTCTCTGGATCCACTGTCGCAAGGCAGTTCGTCTAGGCCAAAAGCTGGCCACTTCGGCCAATGGCAGCTCGACAAGACTGCCGTAGAGACCGTTCCGTATCACCTCCTCGTCCTCATGACAGTCCTCAGCTCGGCATCAGTGCCGGATTCCAGGTTGGCAGTTCGCAGCTCCACAGCAGCGCCAGCCTCCAGTACGGCAGGAAATCCTTCCTCCGGCTCGGCAGCAGTGCCAGTCTCCGGTTTCGGCCTCATGCCAGCAGCGCCAGCCTCCAGTACGGCAGGAAATCCTTCCTCCGGCTCGGCAGCAGTGCGTCTCCGGTTTCGGCCTCATGCCAGTTCGCAGCTCCACAGCAGCGCCAGCCTCCAGTACGGCAGGAAATCCTTCCTCCGGCTCGGCAGCAGTGCCGGTCTCCGGTTTCGGCCTCATGCCAGCAGCGCCAGCCTCCAGTACGGCATGAAATCCTTCCTCCGGTTCGGCAGCAGTGCGTCTCCGGTTTCGGCCTCATGCCAGTTCGCAGCTCCACAGCAGCGCCAGCCTCCAGTACGGCAGGAAATCCTTCAGCAGCAGCACCCAGTCTATAGCTCGCCTCCTTCTCAGCTTGCCTCCTCAGCAGCAGTAGCAAGATACTCCTAAATAAATGAGCCATCTCTCTTGGCTTTCAGCAACAATGCACCCTCCAGCTCCGGTCCATTGCCAGCCAGTCATCTCAAAACTATGAGCAGCTCCGAGGCACAAATGTTGTCTTCCATGATACTCACCTTCTAACCTCAAAAGAGCAGCCTATTGAGCTCAGAAGCTGGGGGGCTTTGTGTGGGGAAAATCCCAAGAGAATCCTGGACAAGGTGCTCCATCCCGGGCCCCCGCATCAGCAAGCCCATCCCGGCAAGTGTGGTCTCGTGCTCCACGCTTCCTATGCTCAACTCCCCTCACCTCGGCAGGATCCACTCCGGCCAAAGCATCCCACTTCGGCTGCCCAGCTCGGCGACAGTGCCATCCCCTTCCACTTCGGCAACAGTGTCCTGACCCTACATCTCCGCCAGGTCTCACCCGGCATGATACTCCATCCCGGCCAAGCGCCTCATATCGATGAAAGTAGTGAGCACTGACAGCTGTCCTCCCATGGACGCTCAAGCACGCTATGGCCCGTGCGACAAGACAAGGGGATAGCCCGTATCTCCTGACAGATCCCCCTCCACAGCTCCCAAGGCGCCAGGATATGGCCTAACGGGACAAGACAGGCTACGACGGGACCAGACAGGCTACGGCGCCTCCCTAGTTCCTGACAAAGTGGGCTATGACAAGACAGCCAACTACCCCTTTGCCTCCTCTTCCTCTACATAAACACAGCTACAGCTCCAAAGGAGAGGAGGACGCCATTACCACTCTGGTATGCCATCTTCTTCCCCAAAAATCTCCTCCCTCTGCTTAGTTCATACACTAACTTAGGCATCGGAGAGCCCTGCGCCGCCCAGGCCAGGGTCCTCTGACCTACGTTTCTTCTTCCTTTTCTCAGGCTCCAGGCGCAGGCATCGGTGTCCCTAATCTCACTCGGGTAAGTCCTCTAAGGCACCCCCCCTTATTGTGGGTCGTTATTTTTTGCACCTACAAGTTTAATGTAAATTGGATCCCTCTTTTATCAAATCATTTCAAGGCAGGTGCGTTGAAACATCAATGCCATGCAATCTTTAAGTGCTTTTGAATTGAAAGAAGTCACCAGTGCTTCTACTGGATGATATGATCCAGCTATAAATTAAGAAATTAACACTTATTACATTAGTTTGACAATAGCTAATGAAGAGAGATTGTGTGATTTAAGCTAATCTTTGGCAGTCAACATAATCTTTTTAAGGGTGGTGTTGGTGAGTTGGAATTAGATATGGACCTACTTGGTCATTAACAAGAAAAACAAAAATCAAATGAGTATTATTAACATATTTTGTTCGATGATGCGTTTCATACAGAATCTGAGTTGGAATGGAGCAAATAGATGGGAAAGGTAAATATATAGTTTAATTAGAAGTTTTCAGTTACAATTATCAAGAACTGTGAACTGTGGATGAATACAAAAGGACTCTTTTTTGTTTACAAGAAGAGGATGTGAAAATAGGCAAAGGGAATGGGAATGGAAAGAGGGGTCACTAGGATTTTATTCACTGTGTCAAGCTCAAATTAAACACCCCAGAAAGAAAAAGTTAAAGAATCTAGTGTCTCTTTCCTGTAACTCACTTATCCTGCCAATAAAACTCTTAAGAATGAAAATCATTATAATTGACTTCTTTTGGCTTTCAAGAAGGGGGATGCACACAAGAAGCAAAGGGAAAGAAATATGACTGGTCCCTGGGTTTTATTCTTTTTGTCTATCCCAAAAGCCCTTTGAAGAGAACTTTATAAAGCAATGAAGTTTGATTCAAATATATTATATGTAACTTGCTTTTGCAGTCACTACCACCCTCTATTTCCAGGTTTTCATTTCATTTCATTTTATTTTATATTTCCTATAATAGAAGTGGGCAATAAAAGTGGGGACCCATCATATACAGTCCAAATTGATTAATTATGACTGGGACTTTTTTATATTTTAATTCATTTAGACCACCGGGTTAACCAATAATTCATCAAATAGCTATGACCATCCAACCCCACAATGTTGGAGTTCATGTATAATCTTTTTCTTTCTTTTATATTACTTCACTTGGGCAGTGTTTAAAGATATGCCCATCTTTTCTTCACATCCCTTTATTCCATCCACTTGCTTTTTAGTTTCCTCACTTTCTTAGAATCTTGTCACCCTTAAAAAATGTGATTTCTGGCCCAAAGATGCTCTCTTGCACCCTTCCTAGAGCCAAATTCCAAATCTTCCATTAGACATCTTAAATAGGGTAGGGTTGTTGAGTGGCATAGATCCTCCACTCTCTTTGACTCAGACCCACCACATCAACTCATGTCAATACAAGCTTTCTTTATCACCTTAAAGAAACCAAAAGCAAAAGCAAGTGCATGTTAGTGAACCATGGTGGGGTGCCTTAACACCCACTATTTTATTTTCATATCATTCTCTTTTGGTAACAGCCAAACTGCCCATGTTTGGTTAAAACCCTAGGAAATCAACCCATGTCAGTACTCTGTAGAAGATGCTCATACTATAGATTTCATTCACATGTGAAAATGATATAAGTACCTTTTCATGCCTATCATAAGACTAGTCCTTTGCCAATGAAAACAACCCGAGAGGGGTCTTTATAGGAAAGATAAATGCATATCTTCATCAAATTTCATACCTCTCAATCTTTAATAAAACGGTTTGAAATCTATTTTCCAAACATGTCTCATTCAAAAACCCACCCTACTTAACACCCAAAACAAATTCTAGCAAGTGTGAAAAGACTAAATGTGCTGTTGAGTTTCACTATCGCCACGAGGCCACCTATATATGTACACTATGCATCGGGGTCATATGAACGAGAAAGTCAATAAAACAAGCCATTTGATTCTAATAAGATGTTAGGTTCGATCTATTCATCTTGTCACAAACTAGTCATGGGTAGGTTGGTTAACTGGGTCGTATATATCAGCAAGCCCAAGAATATCCAAGTTACTTTAAACTAATGGATTTATGGTAGTCTAATCCATTTAATTAAACAAAGTGCTCCTAAAACTTCTTCTTCTACTAAATATCACTATCAAAAGCACCTGGTGCAATAAACCCTGATTGCTCTTTATATGATAAGAACCTTATAATAACTTAATTCACTCGCAGTCTATTTTTCAAATACTTACTGAAGTTTGCACCAGTCCAAGACTCACACATGAGAATAGAAAAGAATAATGCAAAACGCAAACATTTTTGAACATTCAAAGGCTAGTCATATGAAGTTAATTCAATTCAAAATCTTAATATCATTGAGCATGTCTGCAAACACAAGGGTTACAGAAAATAAGTAGTAAGCTTATAAGTCCCCAAACTCATACATTTACCTAATTTTCTTATTTAAACATGTCGAATTCGTTTAATATTTACCATAACCACTAAAATCATCATTGATAAAACTATTTAGAATAATTACTTTACTTTCAACAGAAAATACCATGCTCAAAAACATCAATACCTGTTTGTATGGATCAACACGTAACATCTTACCATGGGCAAGCTATTACGATACCTATTGGCTGATATTTAAAATCATGGCTGAACCCAACTTTTGGGTCACACATGAGATACATGAAGAAAGCTTGAGAAACATCATGAATGAAGATAAAGCAAGGGATGCATTTAAACAATATTATCCTATCACTGTATTATTCGCTTCTATCAGACATTGGTACATCTACTTTCTATCAGAAAAGAAGCAAAGGAATGATACAAATTTCAAAACCATGAACAGCTAAATCACAGGTCACACTATTTTGCTCATCTTCCTTTGAGGATTCCCATCTTCTTTAATTTAATATAAAAGTACAACAAGCAGATCGAACAGGTTCTTGGTTCATGGAATGTAGAAATAAAGAAATAAGAAATTAGAAGAATCTATATTTGAGATATAGATATGGTAGTATGGATTAAATGCATGCAAGTCTCTATCCTACATGTGCTATATATATATGCACCTCAATCCAAACCGCCCACATTATGAAAATCAGATGATCCTAATCGTCCAATTGATGGGAATCGATGGATGGTTTAGGAAAAATGGATGTCCCAAAATTAACGATCCAGGGAGCGTGCATCGATCACTTCAACAATTGATAAAGATTCATTGAAGGATGACCTCATATTATGACTTAAACTGGCTGGTAGGAGTTTTTAGCCAGAATTACTCCAGTTGGATTATCAACTATTTATCATGGCCATTGATCATATCATCTTTATTAACTGTTACGATAGTCTACTAGGTGTTTTGTCGCCCATCTTGCAATCGCTCAAACAGATGCTACGATGATGATAGAGCCCAAGACTTAAGTTCAAGTTTTCAATATTCAACCACAGTAACTGTTTTGATGTTTAGATTTTTATTCTGTGAATTGAATACATGTGGTGTCGGTGTAATCAGTAGTTAGAAGACATTATAGTCTCAACTGAAAAGATTGTTACACAATATTATAAAACCAGAAAGCACACTACAGAGGGTTGAATATCCTCGAAAATCATTCTGAAAATCACCCACTCATGCCACTCGATTCCTTCAGCACAAGAATACCCCATTTTCACTAGTTGTTCCCAAAAATATCTAAAATAACTGTATGAATTGTCCATTCCTTGCTGCTATTAATGGCTTTGGTCACTTCAAGAGCATTCGAGACATAAATTTAGTAGAAATTATATCTTTACCCTTCTTAACATGGGGCTGAATCATATGCACATGTGTGGGGTTACCTTTAAGAAATCCAATCCATTCATTGGTTCTAACACCCACTGTAGTATATACAAATAAAATATTATTCAAATCAACAATACGCACACCATTAGATTAACTAAATCCCGAACACATGATTCAACTTTATCTACTTTCTCTCTCTTTCCTGATGGAATGAGAAGTTGGACACATATTTAAAATCAACAAGCCAATCTAATGGCAGGCCCTACGAAATATACTTTAAAGTTATGGATGCAAAGAATATGATGGGTGTAAAAAATGATGAACGAATTGGATTAATTAAAGATGGCCCCCACTCATGTGGCGCAGCATCATACTGTGATTTATATCGTAGCTTTGCCCTCTTTTAACACAAGGAAGATCGCCATTGCTTCGACTTCTTTGGTCTCTTCATTCTTCAATCCCGTGCACCGTTTAGTTGTTATAAATAAAACCAAAACAGTGTAATCATCGAACGAACACATTAGAGGCAGCATCACAAAATCACAACCTCTCTCCAATCCTTCTCTTAAAGCATCATCACCTCAACTCAAATCAATTACTTATCACCTTGGATACTAGCTAGGGAGGAATATTTGGTGATCTATCGGACATCTAATAAGGTGGACCACAAGGCCCACCTTTTTAATGGTTGCCTATGGTCACAATCCAAAATCTTGCTTCCTATTATAACAGTCATCATAGCCGAGCCACTTGGATAAACCACCCATCAAATGGATACTCTCATTATTCATACCTATAAATGGGTCTATACAAAAAGGAGTTTAGATCTAGATCCATTAGCCTTACCATGATTTTGAATGGACTTGGTTGTTCCCCTAGTGGGTTGTCCATGGTATGGTCCACAAGATGAATGGTCCGGATCACTAGAATATGAGTGGATGGGAGGAGGCCCTTTGGCACTCATTTTTTCATTATTTTAATGTGTTTGATGAGCAGGATAGGAAAGTTTGAAAAGGGGGAGGGGGTTATCTTGTCAAGCTTTATGAGCTGGTCCACTGGTGGGGGGACACTGCGCCCAGCAGGCAAGATAGAAATAGATCCCCTCTTCCTTCTCTTCTTGTTTGCTGATAGCGACCTTTGGCGATTAACCGTTGATGCGCAATGATTGCGCATAACAGTTGCTCACGTACATGCTTTCCCGCCATAAACTATCAAGGGACTTCCCAACGGCTTGGTTCAGGCTTTCCTCTACTTTAACAGATTTGATGTAGATTCACAGATCCGTGGTGGGCCACACCGAAGTCATTTCAAATATCATAACCATTCGATTGCTTGAATGCTGGGGCCTCTCCTCCACTTAAACATGATATCTCACTTCTATCTCCATTAAAAAAAAAAAAAAGGTTCTGACCTATTGCAAGATTTTGATGGGGGTGATTCTAAAAGGAGCTAGATCGATTAGAAGAAGTAAGGCTATTTTATTTTATTTGAAAAGAGCCCCGACCATTTCATGTTAGCCCACTAGATATTTAGGGCCGGCCTCTAGGATAATGAGAATTCCAGTGAAGGATATCTAAGAATTCCAAACGTTGTCACAAGATAAATTCATAAATGCTTAAATACTTATGAGCGATTTGAAAGTATTATAAAGATTTGAAGAATTTTGCAAGTTCAAAGAAGACTGAGTTTATTAAAACTCACAAACTAAATAATGATATTGAAATGTTGGGGAAATGGTTGTTTTGTTTGAAATACACAACGGCGAGAAATTCGGTTAGAAATTCTTGTAAAAAAATGCTCCCTTGGGCAACCTAAGAAGTAGAAGGATATAAGTATATTTGAATGTAGATGAAGAGTGTGCCTGATATTAACCTCATCAAATGATCTTAACTTTTAATTTAAGAGACTCAAAGTTTAATTGCTTTAAATATTAAAAATTTTGTGACTAAATCAACTTGAATAATAGTCAAATCAACATCAAATGGAAATTAGTGGTAACTCAAAAGGGAAAGGAGGCAGGGCTTGTGAAGGCATTGGAATGATCACAAGTGGGGCAATTTCTATCCAACATAATGGAGAATTTGAAATACTCTCATGAGATTCCACATTGGAGAATTTATGAAGAAATCCGTCGCAATAAAGAAGTGGCGCTTCAAACTTCTCTAAAACCTCTCCATCAAAAAGACTCAATAGGATAATTACCACCACCGTCATCATCAAATCACCATGTTATCCTATTAA
The DNA here is from genome assembly GCA_012931725.1 of Litsea cubeba. Taxonomy (NCBI): domain Eukaryota; kingdom Viridiplantae; phylum Streptophyta; class Magnoliopsida; order Laurales; family Lauraceae; genus Litsea; species Litsea cubeba. The sequence goes on along the minus strand of CM022944.1, from coordinate 150,601,780 downwards.
TATAAAGGTGGCTAAATTATTAGATTATTACTTGCTTTAATTGATTGTGATATAATAGGCTAAGGACAAATATTGTTTGTGATCTTCTATATGAAAGATCTTAACCTTTGTGGGGCCCACCACGTAGACACCCTGGCCCATGAATGGACATGTTCAAGGTGAGGGGTCTCAAATGCAAAAGCTAACAACACATCCGGCTCCATGCCAACTGCCAGGCAATTCATGTGATCCGAAAGAAAGAAATCACTGTGAGAAATGATAAAATGGTCCATGAGAGAGGCTCAGGTTATAGCAATGGTGACACCTCGTTCTACCATAAGAGCCATCAATGATGATGTACTTAAGTGGGCCCTTTGTTAGGTATAGCCTCTAGGTTAGGTACATGGGTCATCCACCTTTATGAACCAGATTGTAGACCTGTAATTTAAGGCCTCATACTATCTCAAGAAGATCAGTGCCTGAAATCCATTGCCCTTGTCCTCCTCCATAATAGCAAAATCACCCTCCCATTTCAATTCCTTCACCAACAAATCACCAATCAATTTAATATGCGGTGGCTATGATCTGATGATCTCGACCTTTGACAAATTGGATTTTCTAAAAATTTCTAAAAATCCAATTCCATGGAAACAAACAGACCCTTTTCATGATTGCAACTGCGAGATTCCCCAAGGAAACTAGCTCCCCTTCAATCTATTGAAAAATCCAGTTTTTCATTGACAGCCAGTTCCACCACTTTATACTGCAAATGACCCAAGAAGGGTCTTTTTGGCAAATGTGCTTATAAAGAGGGGCCGTTTAGGCATTAGAGGAAATAGAATGACTTCCACTCGTTTTCAGCCGCAGAGAAACAAGCGGATCCGACCAAGCAAAGTAGATAGCGGTTTTTATGAGTCGGTCGGCATCTTTATGTGGGACCCACCTTTCCCCCTCTCCCAAATTCCATTCCTACGTTCATTCCATCCTCAAAAGGAAACCCATGCAACCAGAGGAGAGAGAGAGAGAGAGAGAGAGAGAAAAGGAATCTCACCAACTATCAATCATATGGAGTAGAATTTCTCATCTCTGTAACACATGAAAAACTGGGGCCCAATTAAAGAATCAGAACCATTTATCTGATGGGCCCACTGTGGGTGAATCATGGGAGGAAATAATCTAGAATAGGACTGCTATTGGAGAACAAGAAAATAAAGAAATTTCTTCCTGGTGAGCACTTGGAGAAAGTAGAAATAGGAAGTTTTGGACAAAATCTTGTCAAAGAGTGTAGGAAAATGTGGTAACCTATGGACTGCACGTTTCAAACACAGGACCCTCCTAGGCAATAAAATAGTAAGTAAATTTGGCTAGGGCTGAGTTGGATATTGACCTAACCAAAACCCTATCCAAATTGCTTGCATGTGAGCTGAACCCTGAACCCTATAACAACCCTAGATGAATACCAAATTGCCAACCCTGAGCATTAGCTTGAGCCCGACCCAAGTTTTCAAACAGGCTCTAAAATGTAGGCCCAAATTTGAGTACAAACCTTAAACCGAAACAAGCCTGGTCCAAGTTGCACTTTCATGCCATAGAGAACACAAGTTTTACCCTTTTTTTATTCTTTTATAAAAAAAAAGTAAAGTACTCGTGCACACCCACTCTTACCATCGGAATCACATTCAGGAATTGATCCTTAATTATTTCAATGGAATGGAAGTGCCTCACCAACTAAAAACACCCAAAATTTAGCCTCTATAAAATGCTATGTATGTTGAATTTTGAGTAATTTAACTTGCTCCTAATAATATTTTTAGAAGAACAAGGCATGCGATAGTGAAAGTAATGACTGATGCATTAGTCTAAGTTGATGGTAATGCTAATACTCGCATCCCACACAAATACAGGCCACATTGATGTTAAAACATTTATTACAAAAATGATAGGTACATCGTTTTTAGTACATGATAATGATAATAGAAAATGGGTACGCGGTCTGTAGATTATTCCTATTGGTAAAAATTGATGGAACCTTTCCACTTGGATATACTCCTGAATTGCATGGATCCTCACTGTACGGCCAATGATGTAGTGCTACAAGTTAGTTCTCCAAGACCCAACGGCACACTTGCCTGATTTGACTGAATTAAAAAAAAAAAAAAACAATAGAATAGCTGTGATAAGATTTTTTTTTGGTTTGAAAGTGAAATGAGTTATTGAAAGTTGGAGAACAGTTAAAAGAGTGGAAGATAGATATTAGAAAACCATCAAATTTCTAAAATAACCCCATTAAAGGCATCACCCTTTTTTACAGGAACGACTAGAGATTAAGTTCCAATTGTTACGTATATTGGGATCGAATTTGGTGATGTAAAATTTTATAGTGATTGTGAGTGGATCATTCATAGTCCGTCATATTATTGCAGGCAGCCTGTCATGCATTTAGATAGGAGTTTCCTGCGGTGATTGAGTGGTCCACTCAAGATCACCGTGTGTAGACCCGCTCAGAGGATTCCAATTCCTTGCCTAATGTGTCCCCGTGTGCTTGAGTGAGTATTTATTAGAGAGAGGAAAAAATAGAGACAGAAAAAACAAAAGCTTAGGTTATTCAAATGCCTCAAACTAAGATCACTTAAGGCCCATTTGTTTAATCAGTATTTGAGTTCTTAGGATTTAAAGCTTCATTATCAAAAGAGCTAAAGGACTAAAGACGGATATATATCTACAAAGAGACATAGAATAATTTCTCCATGGTTAGAAAAGGATTACCCAACCATCAGCCTGGAGAACATTAATTAAATCCTTGAACAGTGATGGACACTATCTTTTTAACTTAGACCCTTCAGCCCTTATATCAGGTACAAGACTGATTTATTTCATAGTACTCTAAAGTGTGATAAATTATTTCTATTAAAGTGGGTACATTTGATTATCTCTCTAGATCTCCATATTTGATCTTTTACTTGAGAGCCGTTTGTTTGGATTAGAATATATACGAAGGAATTGAATAAATAGGATTTTATGGTCAAATCAACACCGCCTAAAGGCTATTAAAGAGGAAGGTATATTTTTTTTTCGCTAAAGGGTAATTGTATTAGAAAAAGGGAAGAAAACAGAGGCAGATATGCCCCAAAAAAAGGAAGCCAAAAAAGGCCACTTTACAAAGGGAGAGAGGAGAAAAGAGCCAAAGGAGCACTAGAAACTATCAGCCTCTAACAGAGGAGGAGCGGACAAAATTACAAACAACCTTAGGCCTGTTTGGATGTGTGGTGAATTGAAGTATGGTGAGGTGAAGCATCAAATCAAGAGAGAATAAAATATAAAGTGTTATGATGATGTTTTATTTTTAGCTGTTTGGTATGGAATCTTTTTGACTTTTTGTATAGAAAAGTGAAATTTTTTTATCTTTTAGTGAAAATAGGGGTTGCTTTATTGACTTTTTTGTGGAAAAAAAGGGGATTGATATGACCCATTGTACTTTATTGTTTGAATTCACCTCACTTCACTTTAACAAAGTAAAGTGCCAAACACCCCCTAAGAGGCATGCCAAAGAAAGGTTTTTTTATTCGTCCGAGAGAGGAAGAGAGGAGATCAGTCAAGTGTAGCTTTGCCTTCATATGAGATGCTCTGGAATTCTGTAAGTGCGGTCCTTACTTTTTTAAATGACAAAAATGGTGGTGAAGAATATAGAAGAGGTACCTTTACGAGCGAGCTTGTCATTGTTAAGGGGGAGGTCATGCCAGATCTTGGAGGGGGATAAAGTTGCAACTGAGCTAACTCCTGCAGCATGACGAATCCAAGTCTAGAGAGATGACACAAAGGGGCAGTGGAAGAAGAGATGGAGAACTGATTCCAAGCTGTTTGCACAAAGGCAACACCTAGAAGTAAGACTGTAACCAAAAGAGGAAGGTGTAGGATATAAGGTCGGCGTTGAAGGATATAAGATCAACGGTGAAGGATATAACATGGAGATGCAGATGGGATCTTGACTTTCCTAAATATTGAATTACTAGGTTGATGACCCGTAATCATTTTTCTTTTTCTCTTGATTCAATTTTCATTAAAGGGGATGCTACTTGATGATCACATTTAGATATTCACCTTTGATTCTTCATTTTTAACAACTTACGACAAAAATCATCATGTATTCAGTGTCAATGTATTATAGACGAACAAACAGGTCCTTTATGTATGTAAAATAACATCAGAAATTCATTACGACTCTGCAAGCAGCTTGAGCCTAAGCATTAATCATACAGCAACATGATGAGAAATTTAATGTGCAAGCACAAATAGAGGTAATAATTAGAAGGCCCACTACTTACTGGCCTACTCTAATATTGGTCCCCACCCATCCCCACATTTTATCATTACTAGAACCATTCAAGCAGTAAATATGTGGAACAGTCGATTACCCAAAATTTCCATATTAGTCTCCCGTGCACACAATCTTTATGGCAACTCATTACATCTGTAGTACAAATGGTATTTGAGTACATTAATACAAACCATATAAATAGACTAATGATTTGGTGTGGAGAAGTTTAATTAGGGTGCGACCTTGCAGTGAGCTTTTGAAATAGCCCACCTACGATCAAGTTAACGCCGTAAAATGAACAGGCCCCAATTTGACACTCACCATTCACTAATGAATTATGATCTAAAAGAATGATATTCTTGAAAACCATTGAACTTGAGAGTCATAGATAAATATGATTGATTTTGCCTACAGCCATAGGTCTCATTAACATCTTTTCAACCCCAACCTCCATCAGGTTTGTCATCAGTCATCACCCATGGTGTGCGATGTAGACTGTAGAGTTCATCGATCACACCAATTGCACAATAAGGTTCATTGCACCAGATCAAATCTCTCACCCTCTCTCCCTCTAGAGTCTAGAGAGAGAGCTTTTACATGAATTAGGCTGGTTGCATTCAGTTTAAGTCGACCACAAATTAATAGAATAAGACGATGACCCTGATGATGAATCCAGACCGTCTAAATCATATGTTTTTTCATAAAATTTGGCATTATCACTTAACTTGAATCTATCAGACAATCATCATGATCCGACTTGCGTCTCTCAAATTGATAGGTTTAAGAAAATGGTCAATAGTTCAAATTCAACGGGTAGAAAATGGCCAGCAGGCTTGTTCACACTCACATTGAATTTGGGTTCAATTTTCTATCAAGAGTGGGTCCAGTAGCAATAAGTATCTGGACTGAGCCACACGTACCGTAGATGAGTTGCCACAAAAGACCTTGCTTTTGTTGAAGGCTCCATCAGAGTCCCGCAGTCCACAAAATAATCGTTAGGTGTGACATGCAACAACCGAAATATCGCGAGAAATGGCAACTGTTTTTTGTGTTTTTTACATTATTACACCAACCCAACAAGAAAACCCACTTCATCAAGGCATTGCCTTTTTTTCCATATAAATCCACCTCTAGAGAAGGAAGAAATGGAGGTCCTTTCACATTCCCATTTCACCCACCCATGCCCATTTCTTCTTCCTCACCTCACCTCTCATCACAAACCAATAGAAGACTCAGAAGCAGTTCTAGCCCTTGCTTAGGGGACCAACCTCTAAAAACCCCAGAAACAAGCTCCAAGCCCTACCCCATGAGGCCCCAAGAAGACCACAAGAAGGTCCCAAACGGTTCTTTGGCGAAGAAAGAGAGAGGGGTCAGATACAGAGAGTGCAGGAAAAACCATGCGGCCAACATAGGCGGCTATGCTGTTGATGGGTGTAGAGAATTCATGGCCTCTGGAGAGGAAGGCACCAGTGCAGCCCTCAAGTGTGCTGCTTGCAACTGCCACAGGAACTTCCACAAGAAGGAGGTCGAAAATGAAGATCTGCTTGACTGCTCATCAAACTCGACAAGTCGTAAATGAGCCTAGTAAACGATAATCCATCTGGGTATTTGCCATTTTGATTGCTATATTTACATTTTTCATTTGGATATTAAGGCTGCTTCTTTTTTTTTTTATTGTTTTTTTTTTTAAATAGATTTAGATGGGTTTGTCTTTGGTTTGATATCGAAAGGAATTATTGGTAACAGAGAGGATTTGATTTGGCTTTTTATTGCTTTTACAGGGTCTTGAAGAAGAGTGAAATGATACCAGGGCTTGATACTTTAGTAAGATATGAAGGGTTGGAAAATGTTTTATCTTGTAAGATATTTCTTTCTTTTGGAATTGTCAAAAGGTAGTTATGTTTGTGGGAGGTGGGTTTTAGTTGTGAAATTGTGGTTGACATTCCTTGTGTGAGTGATGCTTGACTTGTACATGATCTTATCTGTTTGGCGTGAAATCTTTGGATGGAAATACAATACTTGATGAATTTTCTTTCTTCACATTATTTCCAATTGAATCAGCTATGAGTTAGGGAATTGGAAGATTGGGATAGCCTTTTTTTTTATACTTACTCTTCTTTGGAAAGAATGAAACTATGGTGTTGAGTACTGTACATTTAAGTGAGGGTTTCCAACCAAACTAAGATTAGAAGGGAATACGCAGTTCATGCTTGGTAGGTCCTAAGACTTACGTTTTTGACATGTGGTTTAAATTTTCACATATAAAAAGTTGGATGTCATTGGTAATTAATTACTTGTGTTGTATAGTTAATGCTTCAATTATTTGAAGCTTAATGTCTAATAATCAAACAAATTCTCTTGTCCATTAATCTTATGATCAATCTATTCAAACTTCATATGTTTTTTTCTTTTTATTGTTTTCAAATATCACAAGTAGAAAATCAAACCTTGTTAAGAAAAGATTCTTGGAAGTAGAAGTATGTTCTACTAATTTACTATAGTATTCCTAATCAGTCTATGCATGATGTGGATCTGCATGTGCCTGTGGTTTGCACCTCCATGGATTTCCACTTGCCCAAATGGTTACACACATCGAGAGGCCTAGATGATGGGACTCAATACCAGGGCGATTGGATAGAATTATGAAATAATCAATGCAAGCTAGTTATGAAATAATGTATTAAGAAGCTTTTACGGTTATCCAACTGCATGATTAATTAGCAATATCAACTTCAAGAAGTTTAAAGGTAGTTCTTTCATGATGTGCATCCATTGGAGTTCTTACTCTGTATGGATAAGGAGATTGCTGTGATGGCCACAATCTCATGAATGTTTTCTTCTAGCTATTCTGTTGGTGATCATTACAATGATTTGTTGTCTGTTTGCATCGGTATGAAGTATGACACTAGTCTCGTTGCCTTCACTTACAAGACCTATCACACTGATATCTCTAAAATCATTTATTTTGCTACTTATTAACATCAATATTTTTCTTAATGTAAGAACTCTCTTTCAATATCAAGATGAGGTTAGACTGTAATGAACTGTCTCTTTGCCAACTATAGAACAGATATATATATATATATATATAGCTAGAGATAGATAGATAGACAGACAGATAGATAGATAGATAGATAGAGAGAGAGAGAGAGAGAGAGAGAGAGAGAGAGAGAGAGAGAGAGAGAGAGAGGAGAGAGAGAGAGAGAGAGCTCTAATAATCCCTTGACCATGATCTAATTTCCTTAACCAATATCAAATCTTACACTAATTTTCTTTTCAAAAACCTGTACGTAGTGTTCCTTGTCATTTGACTGTTGGATTTATTTTGGCTAAGTAATGTCCATCTCACAGCCATTTTATTTAATGCAAACAAAAAAGGACCTTACAATACAATCCTTTCTCAATTTTAAAAAAAGAATTACCTCATGGCGTCCTACACATACTTGAATTATGAAGACAAAAAAATCAGATGGTTCAGTTGACTTATGATAACCCTTACTAGATGACATTTATAGGTAAGTGTAGTACATCATATCATCAGAATAGCATGACTTATATATATTATATATATATATATGTTGATACTTTTGATGAGTTTACTAACCCAAAAGATGATAAGAACCCTTAAACAGGAAGTTTCCACATGTTTGAACAAGCATGTCTTAGTAGCGAACAATCTATTAGGTCAGAACTCAATGCAAGATACACTTTGCTAATGACCTCTTGTCCGGAGATTTTCATATTCTTGTCTGTGTGACTAACCCATGTGCCGCATAGTGGCACTAAGTATCATGTGCACCAGTTGGGCTACAACATTCAATTTCAATTTTGCCAGTCACATGTTGGTAAATTCTATAATAGTACAGTTGGACAAATCTAACCAAATTCTACCAGAAAATGTCGGTGGTTATGAGATCGCGGAGCATACTGAATACTTTGATAAGGGGAACCCAGATTATTTGAATTTCAGCAGAGGGTTATAGTTGAGGGTGAGAGTTAAGACACCTTTACTAAATAATTTGTCTGCAATGGTGGTTGTAATTGGTGCCTAACGGTGTTTGTGACAAGTATTAGCTCTCTCTATCTCTCTCTCTCTCTCTCTATCTCTCTCTCTCTCCTCTCTCTCTCTCGCTATCTCTCTCTCTCTCTCTCTCTCTCCTCTCTATCTCTCTCCATGTTCATTATCAATGCAAGTACAAATGATCATATTTGGGTTCAGTGCAAGAAATTTCACTTTGATTAGGAAAGAAGTGAATGTGTAATTAGTTTAATTGGATTTCATATGCTTTTATTCTTACCTCTAACCTGTGTTTGATGATCTATAGTTTCGATCAATAGCGTTTAAATAGTTCTTGATCTTTGTGCTTGTTCATGTAAATGTTTATTGAGTGAGAAGGATCAACTTTCTCTGGAATTTCAGACTCATTTGCAACAACAGAATATACTTAAAATTCATTAAAGACTCACCTTCTTAAAGGTAGGAATTGAAAATCCAGTTGAAAACTAAGAAATGCTTCTTAGAAGACAAGTACTCTTTCACAATCAAGACAAAAAATTCCGAATATGGAATGAAAGAATGAATGGAAATTGGTCAATGGGTCATTATCATTACCATTAATTAATCTCAGACTAGATGGTCTAGATCAGTACTGAAAGGGAAAAATAGGATCAATCGATGTCATATGATTCAAAATAAAGAGCCAAAAAAGGATATATAAGAAAGGGACCTATTCATTCATTACGGGAAACAAAATGACTGTGCACAGTAAAGATTTTTGAAGAGGAAGAACAAACTGGTAGGAGTATATTCTTAATTGTCATGAAATAGACTAGGCTACCGTGATTATCTTCCACTGCTCACATTTGTGGCAATTCATCTAGTGTAGGTGATATTTAACTAAAAAAACTATGCTTATTTTATCATCATGTTCATTATTATCATGATATGGGTAGTCAAATGAGCAGCTGACCCCAAATAGAACACCAATCCTCAAGATGAACACCCATCGAACAATCAATATGATCGACTCAATGTGATGTTTTGCCTATGCTACAATTTTCTTTTTGAAAAAAAGGCAATCCACAGTTCAGTCCAGATTGATGTGCATGAGTGTGCAATATGCACAATGGACACATAGTCGCAAGTTGTGGAATATAGACACTGTAGTCTACCTCAATGGTGTATGATCATGGGTTTGAAAAGTGGCTGCTCTATGGTGATGTAACATCTTGCTATCTGCCAAAACCATAGACCTCAAGCTCATTTAGACCCATGTAACATTGTTTCGTTTAATTTTCAGGGTTTTTTGTGTTCAAGGCATCAAATCACATACATGGGATTCCAAATATGTTTTGGAGTAGATATACTCGATCACCATTCAATGAAGGACATAGGTAATGAGGAAAGGATAAATATGGTAGAAGTGAAAAAGAAAGTAAAGGTAATAATAGAAAATGGAAGAGAGAGGGTAATAGAGGATAGAAGAAGTATAGAGTGTATATATATATATATATATATATATAAATAAAAGATTGGTAGAAAGTGAAGTGAAGAGGTGAAAGATAAACCATGCAATAGCTTAATTTAGAATTGACAAAAAACTTTAACCATATCAATTTGCTTGCCTTAAACAATAAAAATTGAGAGATTTTAAGTCACCCTTTTCATGGGTGCACCTGTTTGGGCATTCAATAACTCCTCAACCTGTGCATTCACCGTCATATATTTGCTCTTTAACAGTTGGGGCAGCCACAAGAATTACTGTCATTTAAGATCATGATAGTAACATTTCATGATGCGAAGTGCGAGTTTGTTGGGTTTTGTTTTTTTCTTCTATTCGTTTGATTTAAGCTTTTAATTATTTTCCTATTATATGCGTGACAAAAGGAAGAAGAGCTATTCAAACTCTCAAAACAAAGGGGGGCTATAGCTAGGATGTTATTAATGAAAGGGCTAGTGATTGTGGCGTGTGAGGGATGGAAATGCAAGTAAGGCAGGCTAACCCAACAGCTCATGTGTGAGGGACTCCAGCATAAAATCCAACGAGAATTGGCTAGAAGAAAAGGACTTGAAACAGACCCCTCTTTAGCTTTAAAATATCAGCTACTCCGGTGCATACAGGGAAAGTTCCAACTCCAACCCATGTTCTGTGCCATGATCCTATGTTGCAGGTCCAGTTTAGAAAGTACATAGTGCTCAGTGCCCACCATGTGTACATGCTCCAAGGGCCCTTTTACAGTTCACCATAAATGCATGCAAACATTTCATCCACGTCTTTCAAGCGTGTGGGAAACCCATACAAGAATCTCGGACATGTTTGTTTGCATTACTATACGTGGGAGTTTTTCTTTTATCCCAACTCTGTGGGGCTGGGACCGGACACACGTGGGGTGTGAAACTCACAAACAAACAGGGGTGGAACCCAGAATTTTTATTTAGGTGGGGCGATTATTTACCATTTAGACATATGTGCTTCGGACATGGGGCTATTGTGTAGTGTTTAGACAACTATGTGTGGGGGGGGGGGGCATTAAATCAATGAAGAATTTAAAAAAATCAAACCTGGGGCCTGTCAACCCAGGTCATCAAAGCCTGGGTCCGCCCCTGCTCACAAATATAATGAGAGAGAACTAGCACACGCGGGGGACTGAGAACTCATACATGTGATGAGGAGGAGGGTGTGGGGGGACAATCGCTGGTCATCCTAGTGAGAGGTGGATCGAGTTGCCAACCAACTCATCCTAGTGAGAGGTGGATCGAGTTGCCAACTAACTCAGTAACCGCTAGTTAGAATTGAGCATCAAATAATCTTTTCTTTTTTATAAATAGAATCAAATTATAAGATGAAAATGAATAAACCAATTATCACCCTAATAGTTCAGTTCCCATCTTCTTCTTCTTCTTTTTTTTTTTTTTTTTTTTTTTGTAAAAGGAAAGGTTATTTTAGCTTATTTTCTAACATTCACATCTGATCTTCATTTTTAACTGCTAATGGTATGAAACTTATGTGTTCAATTTCTTTGTATTTTATTACAAACAAACAGTCCCTTGGTGTGTGTTTGTGCAACGAGAGGGGATTTCATAATAGTGAGAAAAAACTTTCATATTTTCTATGTAACCCATTCTTTTGCTTGTTTGGTATGACACTTTTCCCTTACGAAAAAGAAGAGGAAAAAAAAACATTTCCTCAATAAAAAGAATTTTGATTTACTATATTAGGCGTACACATATAAGAATTACTCACTCCCATAGAAACAAGGATTTATGGAGAGAGAGGAATCCTGTCGCTGCACAAACACAACCTCAATCTATATTTATTTTGGGAGGGTTTGCCTACTTCATATTAATTTTTGGAATTATTAGTAAAGTATGGTCTAATGAAAAGTATTAAAGAGAGGAAGAGTACAGGATATGAATGTAAGGATTTGAGTCTGGATCATGTGAGGGTTTTCCCCACTGTGACCGTGAGTGGTCTGTCATGGGCAACCACTCACCATGGGTAGCCTGCCATTCATGCGGGACAGCTGTTCTATGCTCGGGCAGGGACTGCCTACAGTGATGTGGCGGATTGGTCCACTCACGGTCACCGTGGAAAAAAGCGTCAAATGATCCTTACTTGTAGGGATTTAGATTGAACTATTGCCTTTCTAAGTGTCTTATTTATTTTTTAAGGGGAGCAGTACTGGAACCATTTGGAGGGTGACTGTAAAATTGTTTTGGCTTGGTGGGGAGTACGACTCCTTTGATTGGGATAAGAATTGAATACTTAGCAAACAAATGGGCATTAATACAACAATGCTTGTATACCAGATAAATAAGGCAAATGGCAAGCCATATATGAGTGTAAGTGCACAAAAATTCACGGACCCGGTGAGGGTGGTGTTCTTGCGACTCACTGAGGAGGACGAAGGCCGGAGCCGCCCGTCTCCCCGCTGATGATGGAAGAACCACTGCCTGAGAAACCTGGAAGAGGGAGAAGAAACAGGTCAGAGGACCCTGGCTGTGGGCAGCGCAGGGCTCTCCGATGCCTAAGTCAGTATGAGTACTGGGCAGTAGGAGGAGATTTTAGGGGAAGAAGGTGATACCAGAGTGGTTCTCTCGGACGGGAGGGAGAGTCAGCGAGACGGAGCCCCCTTTCCTGTTCTGGTTTTGCCCCTTTTATAGAGGAGGAGAGGGAGATAGTTGACTTTGGAGAGAGAGGAGGCAGGAGACAACGAGGTGGTTTGCCGTCCCATCACAGCCCACTCTGGCGTCTGTGGACGCCGATCTGTCAGGAAGCATGGCGGCATGGGAGGCTCTGTCTGTCAGAGAGTACAGGCGTGCCCTTGTCTTGTCGCGCGTGCTCTAGCGTGCTTAAGTGTCCAAGGGTGGACAGCTGTCAGGCCCTGCCTTGGCTAGTCCTGGCATCCTGACCGAGGTCGGGGAGCCGAGGTCGGAGAGGACCTTGACTTGGCTAGAGACCAAAGACGCCGAAGTGGAGGACCGGGGAGGAGTCCCTAGCCGAGCTGGAGACGACCTGCCGAGGTGGAGCTCAGCCGGGCTCGGAGCGTCCTGGCCGAGGTGGAAATGTCGTGCAAGGGGCCGAGATGAGTCTCTGGCCGGAGTGGGGCACTTGGCCGAACTGGCGGACGTTGAGACGGGCCTTGCCGAGATGGCCTAGCTGGCGCCGGAGCATGAGATAGAGCATCCGGCCAGTCATCCGGTGAGTTCGGAAATATCCCCACACAATGAGAATGTAATTTCAGAACTGTAGGTTAGCCATGGATATAGACTGATTACTTTTGTTGATCCAGAGATGATGATGATGTTCGCAGCTATAGTCTCTAAACTCGCTATATTTTCAAGCAAATCCTTAGGTATGAGATTTTCTTCCCTTAGTTATATATGGATCTTTCAGCCCTATCCCTCTAGAGTTGAACTCCCCACGAACCTCCCATATCTCAATGGATTAGAATCCCCTAATCATATTTTTTTTTTTTGGGTAGAAAAGAATCACCGAATCTTAATTAAACAATAATTAGCCAAAAAAATAAAATTGGAAGACCTTCTATTAAGTTATAACAGTGAGTCACCTATCCAACGGAACATGTAATAACATGAGTTTTACAAAAAAAAAAAAAAAAAAATGAAATATCAATTAAGATACAACTTGGACATGTTACTCATTTTTAAAAATTCACATATTATTTTAACTCTGAGGGATAGCGCAGTTGGATAGGACCACGACTCACAAACAAGAAGTTATGGTTTTGAAGTTGCTCTCTCTCTCTCTAGGGCTACTTGCCCAAGCGAAAGCCCAATTTATCCGGTGTGTGGAAGAAGCGAAAAGGAATAATTGATTTTAAAAAATCCCCAACACCCCTGGCAAAAAAAAAAAAAAAAAACCCACATATTATAGCTTATCCATGATACAATGAACTTGTTGGTAATACGTTTATGTGGATGATATTAGAATGCGCACAAAGATATTTATAAATTATGGCCATATGCTTTCTTGTCGAGCTAAAAATAAGTCAATTTATCACATTACAAGGATAGAAAGGTGACCCGATATGTCGGAGTTGGTGCACATTAAATGGTGTGGTCCACATGGGTCATTGGTTTAGTTCACATGTCAATTGACCGAAACATCGAATTCATCAGCCCATTCGCATCATAAATTAGATAGTTTGGAATGAATTAGTTGTACCAAGTGTCCAAGTGCCACGGGCACAGGGATGTTATTTGGGTTCCCCCTCTCTCACTTACACACGTATTATTATTAGGTGTGTGGGTGGGACCCACCTAAATTTCATCAGAGTAACAAAAAAACCCTACCCCTAATTTAATGAGTTCCACCAAATTTACACCAGTTTGAATGGAGTGGAGATGATTACATCGACACTGTATATCGATCTTAGTGGACTGTACTTATGGCCCTCAATTATAGTGTAAGGATGATTTGATGGGGCCGTTTATTTTTAAAGAGAAAGGGCCAAACAAATCTTTAAATCTTTCTAGGTCCCAACCCCAGGTGGGGCCCACAACCCGGCGCACACGGAGCTCTAATGCGCGCACTAGACGATCATACATACACACTCGAGAGGAAATTCGAGCAGAGGCCTTTGTCCCAACTGCGTTGTAAGATTAACCGTCGCTTTAAACCCTAAATTACGCATAAATTGAGTTACATTGAAACAAGTAGGCCCATAAGATGCCACTCTGATGAATACAAATCGAAGGCCTGGAATTGTCAATCTACTTTGGAATGGTCAGTAGAGTTTAAAAAAAAAAGTATGGAATGATAATCCAATAGGAAAAATACAAAGAGGTATTAGTTTGAGTCTCAATCCCTCTACTCATTTCACAGAGTTTTTGTTCGCATTAATCATAATTCACAAATCACAACCATAAATAGACTGTCATTAGGGCAGAGTTGAACAACACCCAACAACACAAAACTTGATAAAGAAGCATATATACCTGATTCCGAGCATATTTCTTCACGGATCAGTAGCACATCCACTACCTTTAATTTGGGAATTATGACCATCTTCTATTTTTTTCATTTTTTTTTTTGTAATCTAGCAAGGGGGCTAAGATTCAAGAAACACCTCCCCGCACACACATGGAAAGATAGTCCGCACAAGCAGACAGAAGGCTCACACAAGCGGAAAGAAAGGACATACAAGTGAGAAGAGGTGGTGTGCCCCGGGTTGAAACCTTGGACACAACTAAGTAAGAATTGCCGCCACTTAGCTAGTAAGTGATGGTGATCAAAGGAGAGAAACTATGAAATAAGAGTCACCCTAAAACCCGTTTTTATAATTTATTAAAGCTAAAGGATATTAGCTTTAATTTTGACCGTCAGTAATAATTTTGACTATGAGTTGTCTTTTTTTTCTTTTAAAAAACTCCACATTCTCTTCCCACTACTTATCTCATGCAACTTCCTCTAAACTCTTTATCTCATCAAACTACTCATATCTACTCTCCACTTTTCAAAACATATACTCTCGCTAGCTATTATATTATGATTCTCTTCTCATCATGAAAAAGTTCGCTTAAACAGGATTTGATAGGACAAAATAAGGTGCACCACCTAAGGGCCTCACAGGGAGAGGGTGTGTGTGTAGGCAATCTTTCACTTCTACTCTCATCCCAGCGGCTTCTATTGTTAATGAGATTACGATTTGGCCCAAAAATGGGTAAAGCCCAGTACAAATTAAACAGGTTTTTGCATGATTTTGAATCCAATCAGCCACGTGTGGATTCTGATTTTGGTCCATGTTTTCATTGGAGCACATCTGGGTACTGGAACTTGGGCCCAACATTAATTGGCCCATTTAAATAATTCAGACTAGAATTTGTTTTACTCGAATATTGGCACATAGGAAATTGGCTCTGATATAGGCCCATTTGGAATTTGTAGGACTTCATTATAATAGGCATGGTTAGAGTTACTTTCGAATTCAGAAATAGAACAGGTGGGTTGTAGTTTGGATTATTTCTCATCAGATGGTCTCAGAGCTATGCTCTTTGAACCTAATCAGAATCTTGACCCATATCCAGAACCTGCATATCTAAACAAATTTGGATATCGATCTACATGGATAAAGGCGCAGGTTGATGACCCCATCGATCAAGATCAATCTAAGCACAAGCATCATTTCTGTTTTGATACTAAAAAAAAAACAGTGTCTAAGACCATGTTTGCCTAAAGGCCCAACTAAATGGCCCAAAATATTTGGAGAAGTTGCATGGGCATTTTGATGAAGGCTTAAGCAAGGCTTGATCTGGGCCGAGTAAGCCCTTATTTGACTTATTCAGGCTTTATTCAGGCTCATGCTTACACTTACCCAATTTGAAACGGGCTTGGAGAGGTCATTGGCTAGCCCAGCTTGCCCTGCAGAATTTCGTTCCTTCGCCTAGTTGCATATTGGGCATGGCAGAATAGATTACAAACTAAAAAGCACACTAGTACATGAAACCCACTTGATTGCATGCCACAGGAGGTTTATGTTGTGGATTAGCAGTTGGCCAAATACCACTCTAGTTAGACCATTTAACCCTTTATATGCATTGGCCTCAAAGTTAGATGTTTTACAAGTGCATTTTATTTCATTTTTTATTGAATCAAATGGTTGATAATCATTAAATTAGAGTGAAATTGAGACATGTGTCAATTCATGGTTAGGTGTGTGGGAGGATTAGGATTGGTAATAAGTAACCTCATTTTACACTATTAAAAAGCTTTTTTCCTACTTTCATGAATTGAATATCTACCTCATTTTACACTATTTGAGCTCCTTCAATATCCTTTTCTTCTTTAGTAAAACACATTCCTTAGCGTCCTTGATCGGACCCCAAGTGTAGGGTGCGATTGTAGTAATAATCTGGTGAAACCAGGTCGATCCACAGGGAGCAATGTAAACTAAAGTTCCTTCTCAACTTGTACCTGCCCTAAATTAAAAATTTAAATCTAGCCTAAAAACTAAAAAATTACCACCATCATTCTTACTTTCCAAAAATTACATTAATTACAATCCAATGAAAAGAAAACTTCCTAAATCTAAAAATCTTAAAGTAAAAACTAAAATTGCTACAAAAGAACAAACAAGTTAGAACATCAAGAATAAAAAGTATCAAAATTAAAAATAAGAAACTACACTAGAAACAGAAGAAACCTAAGTTAGAAAGTTAGTAATGCAATGCATGCCATGCTATCTAGTTCCAAACATAAACTTTGCAAAAATAGACATAAAATTGAATTGATCATAAAAATAAAGACAATAAATAAAAGTTCAAGAATTTAAATGTGTGGTTTTAACATAAATTTAAATATGTGGAAGAACATAAATTTAAAAGTGTGGAAGTGTATTCTTCTCTTTCAAAATTATTTTCTAAGCGGGGTCATAATTTGAATCATGCTCTTAGGTCCTTTGGGTCGTCAATCCAAACACCAACAAGAAAAGAAACATAAAACAAGCACCAATCACCCAAGGATAAGAAAGAAAATTGAAAAGAAAAGGCAACACTTTTACTAATATGCAAAGTCTAACATAAGATAAAAAAAAAAAAAAACCAAGACAATTACATACTAGGATGAGAAGCCTCTTCTAGATGAAAAACCCAAGGTTGTAGTGTGATTTTCGGGCCAAATCTCCTTGAGGATTTCAATGGAGAGAAAGAAAGAGGAAGAAGATGGAGTGTAGTAGTAATTCTAGAGAGAGTTGGTCTATCTTCCCATAGGAGGAGAGGGATGCTTATGCCTTAAATTTATAGATTTTTGCTCCCTTTCTTTCCTTCTCTGTTCCAAGCTTATAGCATGCAATCTTGTTTGTATGGCAAGTCATTTCCTTGGCCAACAAGTCTTCAAAGAAATAGCAAGGTGAGTGAGAGATTCTTGGTGCTTTCCATGTGCAAAATTGCAATCCCGAGTAGAAATTATAGCACCAATTTCCAGAGGCCATATCGCCCTCATTTTAGCTCCGATTGACACAATCTTGGGTTCTAAAATATCTACTCGAAAAGAGCTTTCCAACGGTATATGGATTGCACCAATCCGACGGTTGGATTAAGAGTTATGACCATTTTAATCTTGCTGCCCCTGAAAAATCTAAGAATACTTATGCACATATGGAATGCTAGTGGTGCAATGGGGGTGTGGGACCCATGTGGACGTCCAAATGACTCCCCTTCCATCTTTAGTTTGCTTTCAAGCTTCTTTGATTGACTAGTCAACTCTTCTAGCACACTTTCCTTTCTTAAATTTCTTTCTTGATTTTTTGAGTTTTCAAACTTAGTAAGAATTAGTCAACTCTTCTAGCACACTTTCCTTTCTTAAATTTCTTTCTTGATTTTTTGAGTTTTCAAACTTAGTAAGAATTAGATCTTACCAAATCTGAAGTTTCCTTTCTTGATCTTGAGATCACAAATCTAGCTTTCCATTGTTGACTTTTCAAACTCTCCAAAAATACCAAGATATGTGGGTCCACTATGAAAGATGTCCTATCCATGATCTCTCTCAAATTTCACCAATGTGGGTCCCATTCTTAATTTCTCCTGCACAAATTAAAAAGAATAATTATATGTAAGGAATTTGAATGGACGATGTATGGGACCCTACTTGATGCACCCAAAATAACCGACTTTCCAAAAATAAATCTCCAAAAATGACAGGTTTCATGAATTAATGCAAAAAGTGCGATTTTTTTAACAAATTACGCATGAATGCACTACAATGGACCCTAAATGCATAAAAACATGATTTGACACTAAATAAAGCTCTTTAATATTAATAAGCCCTTAAATTGGTCCAAAATGTGTATGAAAATGTGCGCTTTTGAGGACCTATCAATCCTCAATACTACCTCCAAGAATAACCACCTTTACCAAAAAAAAAAAAAAAGGCCTTAAAAGAAGGGAGCATTTCTGATTTTTTTTTATAATATAACAATGATATTGCAATATATACCTGAACTTATATATTCCTGATAACAAAATATCACAAAACTTAAAAGCATCATGAGGAAAATGTGAAAATGATATGAAAAACATAAAAATAGAACCATTGCAATATATTTCTGAAATTGTACATTCCTGATAACTTTTGCAGTTCTCAAAATATCAAGAGAAATTGTGAAAAGCGATATAAAAATAGTAAAAAAAGATATTTTATTTTTTCAAATTGTACAAATTTTTTTTTATTTCTTGCACTTTTCCATTGATCAAATCTCAAAATATCCCGATATTTTCCCGAGATATGAAAAGGATATTTGTGACAAAGGTCGTAATAAAACAGTGACAGTTTTGGAATTCAATATGGTCATTGTTCTCTCCACCAGACGAAAACCACGTGCTATCGGCTCCTGGAATTGAAAGGCCCATTGGTTGCCTTTACCTCACCAGTTTCCACGCTTGAGAAGGAAAAGTAGACCAAAATCACTTTAAAAATTACACCTCCCAGTCCACCACAACAGCGTCACCAAACCCTCATCCCTACCCAAATGACCAAACAACCTCAAATTGTCCATAAATTGACGAATATGCCACTATCACTTGAGAGAGTGCCAAAGTCAACCCATGGGTTGGGGTTGGGCCTAGAAAACATAAAAACATATTGGGCCGATTTCTTTACTAAAATTTCTGACAGGTATTTTAGATGTTGGGGTTTTTGGGATTAGCATTTGTGAGTTCCATGTTTCTTGCCTAGTATCCAAGAGTTTCAACCACATGAGAGGTCCTAAATAACTTTTTTGAGAATTTTGAAATTCCACTCTATTTGTATTTTCGTGAATCGTTCAGGGATTTCACTTTGTCTTGAATTCCTTGAATTCTAGAAAGGAAAACGAATTGGGTATGCTTCTAATAAGCCAAAAGTGTAAGAGAATCCGGATCCATGTTTAATTGTCAAGTCTGTTAAGAAGACCTTGGCTGGACCCATTCATATGTGGTTAGCCCATAAGAGATTAAAATGGGCACGAACCAGTAAGTAGAAACAACCAGGCCCAGAAGCCAATGTTGGCATTTTGGTAAATTGACAGCAATCGTCCTTTCTCAGCTGCCCTTCTAAGTGCTATAAGTTTTACCAAATTAATGGGTGGGTTGGTATACCAGATCCCTACCCTTCTTCCTCGTCAGTGTCGTCGTCATCTTCTTCTTCTACTTCTTCTGATTGGGGAAGATCTTCGTTGAAATCGCCCAATCTTTGAAGAGTCTGATAAGGGTCTGTTCTGATCAGCAATGGAGCTCTTCCAGTCACCCAATATCGAGATTTTAAGTATTGCTGTGGCTGTTGCAGCTATCAGTGCTGTTTCTGCTTATATCTATCTCTCCAAGAAGCCAAAGGGTATGTTTTTTAATATCAGTATCTCATTCTCAGGAGTTTGTATTTCTGGGTTTTTATTATTTTGTGGGAATTTTGATGGAGTGATTTGTTGTTGTGAGAACTTGTTGATATCAGCTTGATTGATTTTTTGACAGTGGCCCTTTTTTCATATATTCATTTTGAAATCTTATGTAGTGTTTGTTTAGTTTTTCATTATTGATTTTTGGAATGATGGGTGTTTTAGCTATTGAGTGTTATGGGTATTTCAGCTCTTCAGTGTTTGGTGATAGTTTACACTTAAAATAGTTTGTCTTTAATCATTTTAATATGACTGGTGATTATTTGGATGTTCCTTTGTTCATTTGTGACACTGGTTGTTATGGTTAATAGCATCAGCACCTCTTCTTTTAGCAAGCTTACTTCTCTAATTTCATTTTGTTTTTTATTTTGGGTGTACTTGGTTTTGGGTTTTATTAGATTTTTCACTCTGCAATGCAACATTGATATTAGGTTTTTCCAGTCCTTGTCTTGTTTTGAGCGCTTTTTTTTAGATTCTGAAATTTGTGTTTGGCATTGGTTTGTGATTTTGCATGTTTGAGTAATTGATAAATCTAGGATTGGAGGTAAAAGATGAATATTGATTAATTTATGCATTAATTGGTGTTTATAGGTTGTTTGGACCCTGAAAACTTCAAAGAATTCAAACTCGTGAAACGCACTCAACTCAGCCATAATGTGGCTAAGTTCCAATTTGCTCTGCCTACTCCTACTTCGGTGTTGGGTCTTCCAATTGGGCAACATATAAGTTGCAGGTTAGACTCTTCTGAATTGGGATGCTTCAAAGTCATCTTTTTTATTTAGAATGTTGTTGTCGGACCCTAGATTGATCACATAAAGCGAAGGTGATGTTGATGATTATTTAGACTGTTCCTTATTGATTTTTCCCTATTTTTAAAGCTTTGACTCTCTGCTTGGATAGGGGCAAGGATGGCACTGGTGAAGAAGTTCTTAAGCCATATACTCCAACTACCTTGGATTCGGACATTGGATACTTCGAACTGGTTATAAAGGTTTGTGTCCTCAGATGAATGTTGGGGTCTTCTGCTTTAAAAAAAAAAAAAACAAATGTATAGTTTTTTGAGATGTTGAAATCCATTTATTTTGGGCACATGGCTCTATATCTGGTAGGCCCTAGCCCTATCATGGATGAAAGATGCCATAAATATCATCCATATTGGAAGATTATAAACTAGACTGGAATGACAAAAAAGAATTCATGTAACTAACTTTAACATAGTTGGGGCAAGACTTTGATTGGATCATTGGAAGATAATGAACACTTTGATTGGTAGCTGATGTAATTCGCCTTAACACAACGAGGTTCTGCAGCGAGATGAGAAGGATTTTCCAGGTTTGCAAGATTGCAACCCAACTCAACAATGGCTATGTCTGGGCCAAAGGTTAGAGATGAGAGGGGGAAAAAGCTGTCATGTATTCATTTAAAACACCTTCTTCCCATTTGCATAGAATGATACATACATACATACTACGTCACAACAAACAGTTTTCTAAATTCTAGCCCTTTGGTTTGGCTAAAGAGCCAACATTAAATTCTGTCCATCCGCTTTTATATAAATACTAACAACTACTTGTATCTAGAAAACAACCCCCTATGCTAGGAAACATGAGGGTATTTTACCTTCCCTCTTTGACCTCCTCTTTGCTATATTTGGTTCTTTATTCAAGTTGCATGGCTCCTTGGCACTAATTGTTGATGCAACAGAGGTCTTGAAGGTGGCAAAGATTGAGGGTTTGTATGTTCCACCCTAGATAACTTTGGCATCCTCTATGCACAGCAAAACCCATTAGACCAACTTTCGGGATCACTTTACCGTGAGCCCTACATACTTGAAACTGTGTGCCTTCACCTAATATAGTTAGTAAGATGAAGGACTCCCATGTGTGTTTTGGTCATTATGTAGGTGTTTGAGGCAAGAATGAAACTAGTATGACACTCACACTTGATCCCAGGATCTGTGCCTTCTAGTGAGGCAAATTTTTAACCTACACACTAGTGTTTTTTTTTTTTTTTTTGGTAAAAGAACCAACACACTAGTTGTGTTTCACGTAAGCTGCATTGTGGAATGCATCATTTTTTTATTGTAATAAAACATTTTATTAATCTTTTTTCAGTGAGTGAAAATGAAAGTTTTTGGTTCCATCTAATTTGCTTGTGTGCTTCAATTTTCATCAATACACAGATGTACCCACAAGGAAGGATGTCCCACCATTTCCGTGAAATGCGCGTTGGTGATTTTTTGTCTGTAAGGGGACCCAAGGTACAATCCGTCCTTTACAATGTGGAAGGTGTTAAAGCCTTCATTGTTTACATTTGGCTGCTTCCTAGTGATGATTTATCTATAGACTGTACTCCCCATTGTCTTAGTATTTCGCAAAAGATTGGTTTCATTCAGAATAAGCCAGACTGGTGAGAAGGCGGTCATGGAAGAGCCACAAGAAATGAATCCTTTTGAACACCATCTTTAGCAGTAGAAACTTGAGAATGGGACTATGTTTGCCTCACCTAATCTATGAGAAAAATCATCAAATCTTGAATCTCAATGACATGGAATGGAAGCCTTCGGTTCTTCTGAAGAGACCTACTTGGTGTAATTTAGTTAGTTAAATCTGGACCTGCTTGGATTCCCACTTTGATGTTTCATACTCCACCAATCTTTGATCTAGACCCCATCTAGCACCTTCTGAACTATTTGTGGGCTGCCCAGTGGGTGGATGTGGGAAGATGGCTGTAGTGCGACCAGTCAGTAAAATGAATCTGAGAGCAAAAAAACACAAATATAACAGCTTTCTTAGTCAAATAATTGGTACAATCCAATCTGTGGCGTCACTATAATGACAACTATAAATCCAATAGATCTTGACGAGCTCGATAGATTATTTTTGAACTAATCTCATGGTGGACCTTGTTGAAGTTTAGTGCCTATCATAAGTTCAGATGACCCATTGACCTTTCTTTGCAAAATAACGTTAACACTCATTGAGAATTCATTCAGTAGAATTGATCGCCTAAAGTTTCACAACTTAAAGGTACTCCCGTGCAAAATGATCCATGCGCACCCCAACATTAGTAATAAAATGAGAAAATTCCAAAATAGTTCCCAATTTTTTTTACTGATATCAACAAAGGGCCCTAACAAATATCTGAAAAGTCCTTTAGTTTTAAGAGTTGCTTTCAATCAAATACTTTCGAGCCAAGTTGAGCTGCTGACAAATTCATGGGAAATTTTCCCTCTCTAATTGACAATTGAGCTTCTTCTGAATCCTGATTGCCAAATCACCATTTCAAAGTTCAAACTCTGCTCAATCTCTTCCAACGGCTCTGTGATGCCCAAATACGGGATGGATACACCTGGGACACTGATTTTACACAAAAAAAAAAAAATGACAAATGGATACCACTCAGCCCAATGGCTATTTTTGAATTATTTGGGTAATTAAGGAAGGTCAGTATTTTAATTGTGTCAACACATACCAAAGATGGCACATGCATGCAAAATCCTGGCTGCTGCTGCCTGCATTGTAGATTCTGGCCAAACTACTTATCAGGTGAATCAGAGTACAAAGTAATGAATGATCTCAGTAAAAACTCCACATTAAATATAAATGTGAGGTCCATTTGGTGAGTCCAATGAATTGCTTGGGTTTTGGTTGGTTGATCTTCTTGGTATGGCGCACCTGATGAACTGCATGAATGAAGCACATGTATAACAACTTTGAATATGTGCATGGTTGTGTGAGAATGAACACGAAGAAGAGTTGCGGATCCAAGCAGTTTCTACAGAAGGGGCACACATAACGATAATGGGGAAGGATGCAGTTACCAAGATCATCACTCTGAAGTTTTGCTGTCACTAACTAGCTATTTGATACAGTTTTGAGAACATGCATGTTGCTTTGTATACTGTTGCATTTGCAGATGTCTTACTACAATACTACTATTCTTCTCTTGTGCTTTCAGGGGCGATTCAAATACCAACCTGGCCAAGTTAGAGCATTTGGGATGCTTGCTGGAGGATCTGGCATTACTCCGATGTTTCAAGTAAATGGCAATTTGTAGAAGTCAAAGTGGTGATTTTGAACCTGGTTGATTGCATCATAAAAATATGTTGAACCATGTTCATCTTGCAACAAGCATCCTGCCTTAATGTATCTTTATGTTCTATTTTAGGTTGCTAGAGCCATATTGGAGAACCCAAATGACAGCACCAAGGTACACCTCATTTATGCAAATGTCACATTCGAAGACATTCTTCTGAAGGTACATCATTACTTCTCTCTCTCTCTCTCTCTCTCTCTCTCTCTCTCTCTCTCTCTCTCTCTCTCTCTCTCTCTCTCTCCATTTTTCTGCATCTGGTAATCATGATTTAAAACTATTATTTGTCTTATAGAGAAATAATTCGCAGTGGGCACTTTAAAACTAGCATCTTATGAGTATCATATTCATATAAGACAAGCTGGTGTGGTCCTATCAGCCCCACTTGAGCCCAACCATCGCTGTTCAGTGTGGGGTGGGAAGGTATCAAGGCAGATGAGCCTTGTTTAAAATATCATCCTTGTCGAATGATGATAGCTAGATATCAATTTAAGGGTCCCAAATATTTTACGGTGGAAATTTTTGGTGATTTTGTCCATTGAAGGGTGTAGGCAATCATGAAAGGTTGGATTAACCACTTGAGCCCCACAGAAAGATCTTACATGGTTGATTCTTCTTATATTAATATGGGCTATTAGTTCAGGCTAAAAAAAAGTTAAGTCATATTTTGTTGAGTTATTGGTACTGTGTAGTAGATAGAGGGCGAGCCTTGGCGCAACGGTAGAGTTGCTCCTTTGGTGACCTCGAGGTCACGGGTTCGAGGCGTGGAAACAGCCTCTTTGCAAAAATGCAAGGGTAAGGCTGCGTACACATACGCCCACCCTCCCCCTACCCCGGCTTAGCCGGGGAGCGCTTTGTGCATCGGGTGAGCCCATTGGTACTGTGTAGTAGATCTGACCATAATCTATACTGTGTTTTTATTGTTTTTTTTTTTTTTTTAATTGTTTGCAAGGGAAAATTAAAAATGTATATTTTCTTTCTGGCTTCATATTTTACACGTACCTCTTAGTTACATGAAATTATTTTTCATAGAATTGTTTAGCGGCATTGTCTATTTCCATCATATAGCATGTATATTTTTGTGTTATGATTGTATCTGATTGCATTGCTTAATAATTAATTTCTTTTTTGTTCATGCAAGTTGATTTTTTTCCCTTATCTATCAAAAGGAAATACTACTATCCTGGTGCTGCTAATTCTATTGCAGCTGCTGACTGCTGCTATGACTACTATTATTGTTACAACTGCTATACCTATTAAAAAGTATTTCCGCTGTCTCTACTAACGCCTTGAGGTTTTGGTAGGAATGGTTAGCTAAAAAAATTTAAGATGGTATCAGAGACAATCAGTCGCGAGTTCGAATCCTAGGAGGAACGACTCGGCGCATAAAAAAATGCTTGCCGCCAAAAGTGCGCCGACCGGGTTTCACCTATGGGGGAGCATTGAAAAGTTGGCTCCACCCAAAGGGGAATAGCTCCCCCATATTCCTAATGAAACTTTTTATACCATCAATATCAACCAAAATAGACTTGGGAGACCCCGGAAGTCAACCACTGGCGCGGCCTCTGGAAATGATAGCATTTTGAAGGCACCACTTCGTGCAAGCCGACGCCAATGGTGGTGTTGGCATTAGAAAGCGTAAGCTCATTCAAGACCTGGATGGCATATTCGGGAGAGATGTGATCTTCAATCATCAAAGAAGAGGAGAATGACATGTTTTGCTGCCCTCTAAGCTCTTCCCTCCAAGAGGAGAAGTCCATATTTATCTTCCATGCATCAAATAGCGAATTCAGCCCTTCCAAAACACTCTTCACATCTCCCCAGATAGAGAGATGGGGCTCTTTGATCTTCGCAGTCAAGGGCGACCAAATCTTAGACTGATCTATCTCCACGTGAATAATTTTGGCTCGGGCAGCGAAATTTTCTAAGTTGCTGCCAGTCTTTTGATCATTGAACCGAACCCCCAATGCTATCAGTAGATCAGCCTGCTCTACTACATAAATTACAGAGAAATTTCCATGGACTCCCAGAATTCCAACAAACAGCTCACCCGAGGATGGGAATGTCCCAATCATCCAAGTGGTCACAATGGGAATTCCCGTGGTCTTGATGAAGCAATGGAGTTAGATGCTTGAATTCAAGCACCCCCCTCTTGCGACGACAACTGGTTTCTTTGATTGTCTAATCAAATTCAGAATATATGTCAATTGAACTAATTCGGGAGATTGTGGTGGAAGGGTATACCACTAAAGCTTCATGGGGTGTCCCACTAGGGGACAACCAGCTACTACTGCACGTGTTTTTGGGACGTCGATGAGGATGGGACCTGGGCGGCTGAGGTGGCAAGAAAGAATGCCTCGTTCACAATACGGGGTATCTCTTTAGCGTTGACGATGCCGTAGTTATGTTTCGTCAGACGCCTAGGAGAAACCCGTATTGTGAAAGATGCATTCTTTCTTGCCACCTCCGGCTGCCCGGGTCCCATCCTTGTTGACGTCCCAAAACACGTGCAGCAGTAGCCAGTTGTCCCCGATTGGGACACCCCCATGAACCTTTAGTGGTATACCCTTCCACCAGTCTCCTATAGCTCAATTGACATATATTCTGAATTTGATTAGACAATCAAAGAAACCAGTTGTCGTCGGGGGGGGGGGGGGGACTTGGATGGGTATTGTGGTATTGGGACCATTCCCATCTCGGGTGAGCTGTCTATTGGAATTCTGGGAGTCCATGGAAATCTCTCTGCAATTAATGCAGTAGAGCAGGCTGATCTACTGATAGCATCGGGGGTTCGATTCAATGATAAAGTGACTGGCAGCAACTTAAAAAATTTCACTACCCGAGCCAAAATTATTCATGTGGAGATAGATCAGTCTGAGATTTGGTCGCCCTTGGCTGCGAAGACCAAAGAGCCCCATCTCTCTATCTGGGGAGGATGTGACGAGTGTTTTGGAAGGGCTAAATTCCCTATTTGATAGCATTGGGGCTGAATTCCACCTATGAGCTTATGGGTTGGTATATCCGTATATGGTTTATTTACATAGTATCAGAGCGGGTTCCAATCTCGTTATTCTTGTGTAGCCCACGCGACAGGCCCTTCCATGAAATTTATTGGGCCTGCACGTGAGGGGGAGTGTTGGAAAGTCCCATATCCCACTTTGCCTACATGTCTTAATAATACCTGTATGGGCCTTCCACCTATGAGCTTAAGCTTTTGGGTTGGTATATGATTTCTTTACAATAACTACCAATGCTACTACTGGTACAACTATTTCTGCTGCTGCTACAGGCTACAGCTGCTATTATTAGGGATAACCAGTATTTAATAGTCCGTCTCTGCTCCATGGAGTACATCAGGGGCTTATTGGACCCCACTGTTCCCTTGTTTTTTGGTATTTGTGAGAAGTTAAATGATCCCACTCGATTCTATTGAAATCAATTATTTCGTCTCTATGGCAAGGAGTACATCGGGTGCTTATTGGACCGGACTGTTCACTTGTTGTGAGAAGTTGAATTATCTCACTTTATTAAAATCAATGATTTGTTGGACCTTGTTTTCTTAATAGGGTTCTCATAACACAGGTGGGGGCTATGGAGGTTGTTTAATTATTACTTTCTAGCAACAAGAATCGGTTGATTTTTATTCTCAGTATTTGGCCTTTTTTATTTATTAAGTAGTACAATCAGAATCAGGAATTGGAATCTCAAATGAAGCTAATTGCCTAAGTTATATAATTCTACAATGTGCAGGAAGAGTTGGACAATCTTGCTAGCAACTACCCCAACCGTTTCAAAATCTACTATGTTCTGAATCAGGTCTGTTCCACTCTTCGAGAAATATCTATGACCTAATCACATGACAGAAATTATGCTCTGTAAAATGCAATTGTTCTATTTGAATAAGAGATGAAATGTATCTGTTCTTAAGATGGATGACTCAAAATTTCTGAAAGGTGGATACACCTTATTGTTGTTGGACAAAGTAGAAAAACGGGGTGATGGTATTCACTTGACCCTGTCATCTTATATGGTTGTGCATATGGGGGTACCATTAATGATGTCAACAAACTGCTGGATCTCAATCTTACTCCATGGCAAGTAATGGGCCTAAAAGTTAACCATATAGGAGTGGAATTGACTGTTGATTGAACCATGCTTTTGGTTGAAATCAACTCTATTATTGAAGGTGTGGTTTAATCCAATGGTTAGTAGCACTCTTTCATCGGTGGTTTTCAAGCTCATCACCTATCATGTTCGTAGGTTGAGATCCAAGAAATTTTCATTATTAAAAGTGCATCCCATATGCATAGATTTGACTCAACCTTATTGAGTGTATCTAATATCTTCTCTCAGGAGAAAAGTTGTATATAGTATAGATGTATATAATACATCTTTTATGTATGAAAAAACTTTATTCTTATTCTCTGAACACTGTTTTGAACTCATAGTTTTCTCTTGTATGTTTTTATTTATTCTCAGCCTCCTGAAGTTTGGGATGGTGGTGTTGGTTTCGTGTCAAAGGAAATGATTCAAGCTCACTGCCCAGCACCAGCACCTGACATCCAGGTAAAATTTTTTTTTTTAATGTATCCAGTTTTATTAAATAATCCAAGACTTGAAAGTTCAAGGGTGCCTTCAAAATATATCCCAAATTGCAAGGGGATTTTTGAATTCCATTGCAGTCTGTTAGAGTGCGATTCCATACTTAACTAAAATCTAATCTTCAACTGGAAAAGCAGGAAAAATATATTTTTTAAACCCATTCTCTCAAATCATTATATCAGGGCTGATCACTCATATTGGTTTTAGGCTGACAAGAAGCCATTTGGCCATCCGTCAAAACTTGGTGTACATTTCTTCAGCAGAAAAATAATAATAATAATAACTTGGTGTACATTTTCACTAAATCAATACCCTTGCTATGATCAGACACTGTAGACTGAAGCTTTACTGTATGATTTGCAGATTTTGAGGTGTGGCCCACCACCCATGAACAAGGCCATGGCTGCTCACCTAGATGCTCTGGGATACACAGCAGAGATGCAATTCCAGTTCTGAGCTTCTTGGATCCTTGTGATTCTGATTTTTATTATACAGTAGACAATCAAATGTGCTCCATTTTTGTACTATGCAACTCTTCAAGACATAATTTTAACTAAGGTGGAGCAGAATGCTTGGCTTATAGCTTAAACTAGTAGCTGGTATATTAAAAGAGGCCTCTTGGCCATATGGCTTCATGATTCTGCTTATCAGGATCTGGTCCAGCCCTTAGTAGATAAGCTAGGCTTGATGGTCTCAGATATGTTGGACTGGTTGGGTCTAAAATGTCACTTCGCAGCCTGTCTTTAGGCCTAAAAACTAAACCTAAAGCAGGCTGAACTTTGGGCTGCAACTGGCTGGCCTGATCCACAGACAGACCTTAAGTATTGGATTATTGGCATGTGGCACTGTGGCTTATCAGTCTTTGCTGTTTGCAATGCTCCTCTTATGATATGTAAGGGTAAATAGTTGTCTTGGCCATGAATAAAGTGTTGGTGATTTTTCATTACATGATATGACATAAAAGAAATCAAAGCCATTCACTAACATCGTTCTATGAAATTGGTGATGTTGGAGCTTGTGGTGCTCAAAACTCTTTTGTGTGTCTGTCTGTGTGTCTGTCTGTTTGGAGGTGTTTATGGATTTGAAGGCTTATTCTTGTGTCCAAAGAAATATGCAATTTAAGATTTAGAGAAGTATGTCATGATAAATTGCAAGCCTATGTCAGTTTCACATATAGTGAAAGCTGGTTTAAGAAAACATATAAACGGTTTTGTGGATACTACAATATATAAGAAGGTTGGTTGGGGTAAATTTTATACTTATTTCAACTCACATAGCTCATCTGGTTAGTGTGTGAACTAGTTAATGTGGAATTAGTGACCCCTTGTTTTAGTCTTTGTTGGATGCCAGTTATTTCAAAATTGCAAAGCATTGATTCTGAAATTCTTTATGAGCAAAAAGAGCTTCAGTTGAAATTCCTATTAATTATGATGGTAGTATTGCAAATCATCAATCTATGTGTGGATCAATGATGAAGAACAAGTTCGGGTCCATTTGGTTAGAGTGGAAATCTTTAATGAGTTTACATATGAGGAATTCTAAATTCTTGTCAACAAAATGTTCCTCCTGAATCCTGATGCTTTTATTTGGCAGAGGATGCCGAAAACACCATAATTTGTTGTAATAAAAAGGTAGGTGTGCCGCGCAAACGCAGCAGTGGAGTACTGGAAACTGTGGTCCGCATAAATTCAATGTACATGAGTCTCAGTCTCACTGAAATTGATGATTATTATTATTTTTTTACAACAAGGCCCCTATATTTCTAAGAAACTTCAAAAAAACCCCTCTATTTTAGCTTTTTACTATGACATCCCTTGACTAACAGACAATATTAGAAAACATAAACGGACTTTCTGACTCTTTACCTTTTTTACCATTTTACCCTTCCTATTTAGTGAAAAGCTGAAATGACATGTCATGGCTGTGTGTTTAGATGTCTGGGCTGTGTTTGGGTATTGTAAATGGAGTGGGCTGGAGGGTGTGGAGGCTGGAAGGCAGTAGGCGAGGTGTGCAGCTGAAGTGAGTCGTTCGAGCCACAATCAGATGGGTTGAATAGGTGGGCTGAATGAGATGGGTTCGGGCTTTGGGTTGAATTGCTTGGTGTTTGGTCATTTAAGATGGGCTCAGTTTATGGAAGGTGGGGGTCATGAAAACGTGCGGTTGAGTTGTAAATGTGAGGTGGGTTCTGACTTCTGAGTTTGGGTTTAAGTGGACTATGAGATGGTTGGTAAAATAGAGAGATTTGAAAAGGTACCGTGAGTTGGTCTGGGCTGAGTGCGAAGAGTGATGAGCTGGATTTGGCAGGGTTGGCAAGTGGGTCAGCAACTGGTTGGTGAGCTGGGAGAAGTAATTCAGTTCTGGCTCGGATTGAATGGGTGATGGCAGGGGCGGACCCATGTGTATTCATGGGGGTGCACCTGCACCCGGTAAATTCTGAAAATCCCTTTAAAGGGATATGGGCCATGCACCCCTGCCCCACTTAAAAATACATCTCGCACCCCCATTTAAAACCCATCGTTGAAATGCACCCATATCAAATCGAGAAATCCTCTCATTTCACCCATATAAGAAACCTAATTTCCCCGTTCCCATCATATCGCACCCCTCAAACGAAAATCCTGGGTCCGCCAGTGATGGGGTTGGAATCATGGTTTTGGGATCACAAATGAGATGTCAGGTTTTGGGATTGGGTTTTGATGCCGGTGAAGATGGGTTGCGGATATGGTTTAATTTTTCGAAGATTGGTGAAGACAATGACGATGGTAATGATGGTTATGATGAAGTCTTGGGCTTGATGAAGTGAAGATGGGTCGTAAGTGGTGTGCATGTCGTGGATACTGTTTACTCAAGAGACGTTATGCTTGTTTGGTTTGAGTGTTTAGCAAAATTAATCGAAGATGAATAGGTTGTGTCAGTTGCAGTGGGTTTGTACAGGTTTTAGTAGATTGTTTGTGGGGAGATTGTTAAAAGATGGTTGTGATAAAGAAGGTGAAAGTGGTGAAGTTGACTGGGTGTGAGGAAGATGAAGTGATGGTGTTTGGTTGGAAGGATAAGAACTTGAGGGACAGATTGAGATGGCAGGCTTGGTTGGGTTTTTACAAGTGGAGATGGGTAGGTGTTTGTTTGGTTCGGATTAGGACGGTTGTGTTTGAAAAGTGTTTGGTTGAGAGGATGGGATTGAGAGAGATGAGTAGAGACTTTTGTGTGTGATGAAAGAGTGGGGATGGAGTGCAATTGACTGGATTAGTTTAGAGAAGTGGGGCTCGAATGTGGTGAGAGAGCATGTGATTGGAAGTGGAGAAGTGAATGGCTAAATGGGAGGGTAAAATGGTTAAAGGACAAAAAAGTGAAAAGTGGAAGCGTCTAGTTTACTTTTACTAGCATTGACAGTTAGTCAGGGGATGTTATATTAAAAACTAATAATATAGGGGCTTTTTTTAAAGTTTTTCTAAAATATAGGAGTCTTTTTGTAAAAAGCTTTGATATATATTTTCGAGCGTGTTTGGGATGTCACTGGGCACAGAATCTCATGAACCGGATGAGCCATTAGAAGCCACCACAAGGACCCAGTCCACTCACAAGGGCTAATCATTGGGAATTAAAACATGAAATTTACATATAAGTACCTTTGTTATGTGGTGATTACAAAATAACTGCTCATCATTTTATCTTACAAATGATCTACTAGTCTCTTAAAACATTTGCCGACCGTTCTAAGTGCAATGGGATGGTGAATTTGTCTTAGAAGGTGATAATGCAAAAGACCATTAAACTTGAGCACGGGCTTATTAATATGAGGACTTGATAAGATCTTGAAATATTTGGATCTTTAGAATGATCCGATTTTAGTTTTTGGGATTCAATGATGAAATATTACATTTGGATATTTGTTGAACTTAGAAAAGGATTTGTAGTCAGATTTTTGAGTTGGATTCCTTTGCGCTAATTAGGAATCTTTTAACACACCATTTGTACACTTATCATAAATGCGATATATCATATATGGATCACATGGATATTCATCTTAGGCACGATTGTATTTGTTTGCGAAAAACGATATTTTATGGACTTTCTTATCCTCTTCCACAGGAAAAAAAAAAAAAACACATCCCCATCCTATAGAAATAGTTTTTCAAAATATTATGAAAAATTAGTTGCTTTTTGAGATTCTTACTCAAAGAAATGTATAGCAACAAATTACAAAAAACAATAATTGCAAAAAAATTGATTTGTGAAATATTGATACATAAAATTTCGACCCTCTTTTGAAGCAAAGAACAAACTTTGGACCATGGTTATTTTCATAGATTCATGAACCTCACCTACACGGATTAATAGATACTGCAAAAGCCCAAATCTCCTAATTATAGAAAAGGGAGGCGTTCATTTGTAATTTTAGAGAACAGAAGGGTGTTATCTAACAAACTCCCATCAAAAGAAAGAACCGATAAAAAGTACGGTAGATGGGGGTCCACGTATGTTGCAAGTCCCGCGGCCAGCGAGATCTCTGAATGTAAGATAAGATTCCCAAATTGGCCGCGCAACATTTGCCGCGCAATAGAAATTTCGAATTTCAAAACGTTTAAAAACTCCAAAACTTCGTTTTTTTTCAAATACCCCCATACCGCTCAAAATCTCTCTCTCTCTCTCTCTCTCTCTCTCTCTCTCTCTCTCTCTCTCTTCTCATATCTGATCTCTTCAGATCTTCGTTGGCGGAAGGAAGAGTGAGAGAAAGAGGAATCAGAAGCTCGTTGTAGCAGAACCCCACTTCGAATCATACCCCAAAAATCAAAGCTTTCTCAAGAATCTGCAGTTTGAGTTGCATTTCCCTCTTCCAATAGAAAAAGGTCAGATTTTTTTTCTTTCCTGAGATCCCAAAATGAAGTCTTTGTTTCAGTTCCTTCAATATTTCGTATAAATTGAAAATGGGGCGTGATGAAATTTCAGTAAATCTGTAGATCTCTTGCTATTCTATCTGTATATCTTGTGTAGTTTCCTGGATATCAGTTGTTTGAGTCCCGTTTTTTCTCTGTATTTATGGACACAGCTTTGCACCATGAATTTTGGCAGTGGAAATGTTAGATCCGGCTGAATTGGGAAACATATGATTAGAAACAACAGGAAGAAGGGTGGGTTTGAATAGGTAGGTAAAGAAATTGGGGGTGTTTTGTGGGGTAGTTGGAAACTTCAACTTCATGGTGTTTGCCCCAATTCTCCCTGTAAAAATCCCTACTTTGAAGAACTTAAAGAACCAAATTGGGGAATTATGGTGAGGGAATATCGAGTTGAGTCTTTCTACACTCGACTGCGTGACGCTGCTTCTGCTTCATCTTCCTCTCCTTTGTTGATATTCCCATCAACTTCTGATGTCGACTCCTTATGTGCTCTCAAGATCATAACCCACATCCTATCTTCAGATTCAGTCAGATATTCATGCTTCCCTGTATCCTCGTTCAGCGAAATTGACAAATACGCTGGCCCAATTCTTCAGTCTTCTCAGCAGCCGGTATCAATTCTTCTCATAAACTGGGGTTGCCATCGCGATCTACGGCGAATTCTCAAGCTGGGCCCAGTCGCCCATGTCTTTGTTGTCGACTGCCACCGCCCGATTCATCTCCACAATCTCAGTGAACAGAATGACCGGGTTGTCGTCCTCTACACCCATGACGATGAGCACCAGGCTGATTTGGCCTATGATTTCGATGTATCTGCCCTCGCGAATGCTTCAGATCTGAATAGTGATGATGAGATGGATAATGAGAGCTCTGATAGTGATGAGAGTCAGAGTGATGAAGAGGATGATGGTGGTGGTGTTAGAAAGCGGAGGAGGGTGTCTGAAGGAGCAGAGGCAGACCCTGTTAAGCTCTTTGGAAAGCTAAAATTGGAGTACTACAAGTTGGGAACATTCCATGGAAGGCCCTCGGGTTGTTTGATGTTTGATTTATCTCATTCTCTCCGCAAAAACACCAATGAGCTGCTTTGGTTGGCTTGTGTGTCCCTCACCGATCAGTTTGTGCATGAGAGGCTTACAAATGAGAGGTACCAAGCCGGCGTAATGGAGCTTGAGCAGCATATTAACAGTTCAGGCAATTTGGATGCAGTCACTTCAGTGACCCTCAAAGATGGCACCAAAATCCAGTCGCCTGATGCTTCCAGAATTGCCTATGAAGATGAACCTAGGTTGATGCTCCTGCGAGAATGGAATCTGTTTGATTCGATGCTCTGTTCTTCATACATCGCAACCAAATTGAAGACTTGGAGCGACAACGGGTTGAAGAAGCTTAAGCTTCTTCTTGCCCGAATGGGTTTTCCTCTCATTGATTGCCAGCAGAAATTTCAGTATATGAGCATTGAAGTGAAGCAGAAGATGAAGGACGAGTTCGAGCGGTTCTTACCTGAATATGGGCTGACAGAGTTCTACTATAGAAGCTTTCTGAGGCTACATGGTTACAGCTCAAAGGTATCAGCTGCAGATGTGGTTTATGGGGTTACCGCATTGCTTGAGTCATTCATGGAAGCTGATGATTCATCAGCTGCTGAACAGTTTTGGATTGCATATTCAGCACTGTCTTTGAGCAATCTTGATAAGTTGCGAAAAGGGATGCAAAGTGCAATCCAAGTCCAGAGATCGATATTGAGACAAGGTAGCTCAGCCATAACAAAAACTGGGTTTATAAGAAGCAGTCGAAAATTCCGGTGGGTGAAGCTTGAAGATGCGGTTGATACTAAGCTATTGGGGTACCCGCAAGCTTTAACGAAGTTCTGCTATTTCTTGATGGATGCATTGCGTGAGAAGGGTGCAAAGATGAAGCCTTTGATATGTGCTTGTTTGGCACAAGAACCCAACAAAGTGCTGATTGTTGGGGTGTGTGGAAAACCAAGACTTGGGGTGATGCAGGGTAATGCATTTGGGGTCGCGTTTAAATCTGCAGCAGAGGAGATTGGAGCAGAGTTCTTTCAAGAGTTGTTTGAGTCTTCATGGATTGTTTTAGATACTGTTGCCGTGAATTCTTTCATGATTAGGATAACTGAGAAGCTCTGATGTAGTAATTTCCAATGTGTAACATGTGGCTGACTGAGATTTGATAAAAAAAACTCTTAATTACATCAAGCTGAAATCAGAATTTCAAATGCAAGAATACATATAGAAGTTCAGATACTCATTCCACATGGTGGATTAAGGGGGCCAAGATTAGACCTGTGCCTGCGGCCTGGCCAGTTGCAGTGGGCCTTTTGGGCACTGCTAGATGCCCAATGTGTTGGGTCTCGGCTTGTTTTTAATAAGGTTTTTTCTAGTAAACGGGCTAGGCTTGTGGCTAATTCTGGAGCTCCATTGGGCCACTTTGTAGGCCCATTACAATAAATCAAATATAGATAAATATACTATGAGTGATTTTCAGGAATGGCTTCTGTGGAGCCCATGGGGTGGAGGCATGTGGACCAAGTGGGTCCACAGGTCAGGGCGACCTTCAAAATTCTGCAACTAAGTTTACACTAAGATTTTGTCAAAAGAACGCCCTATTTCCTGATGCTATTAGCTTAGAGTAGGGCCTAGTTGGGATGCTGGCCAGACCCAGCCGGATCCCCAGGCCCAGACCCCCAGCCTGGATATTAAAGGGCTAAAGGCTGGGCTTGGGCCGCTTGGCCTTCTGATTTTGTTCAACGGGCAGGCAAAAGCTACGGTCCGGGCTTCAAATCTTAATTACATGAGCCTGGGCCTGCGCTCATAGAGTTTTTAAACTATGCTTCCATCTGCCATGATAGCCATCCATTTAAGTGGGACCCACATCTAGATCTAGATTTGCACCTATATTAGATGTGAACAATCGGAATTAATAATATATAATGTACTATTAAAATATAGCTAAATTTGAAATAGCTCTTATATTTAATATGCTGATGATCTACAAACTCTGTCATGTGTCATATTTTAAAAAGAAATTTAGAAAGGGATCTTTAAATTAAAACCTTGTCTTTTAATTTATAAAAATAAGAGAAGTATAGCTCATCAATGTTTATTTGTGAACATGGCACTTTAAGAAAGTTAAAAAAAAAAAAAAAAAGCTAAAATTAGAGATACATAATTTAAGGATAATATTTGTGGGAGACCTGGCCTTCATTTTCCATTCCAATTAAAACCAGCCGAACTTGAGGTAAGTAAGCTAAAGGGCTCAGCTTGGCTCAGCATATTTAGCAAATAGAGTTGGACACACATTGCAAATGGGCTAAGTCTCATCCTTAACTTTCATGCCCATAGACCATCTGGTCCTCAGTATTATGTTCAAATGGCAAACAAGCCAAGCTTGGACAAGCTTCGGCCTGGTTGACTCAGCCCATGAACAGCCCTACTCCTGACAGTCTTGTCCACCATTTAAGACCCAAAGGGTTGCTAGCTCATCAAGTACACCAAATAAAGAAACTTAAAAAAAAACGGGTGTAGATTGAAATCACCATCAGATCACATTAAACATACATATTGTCATCAACAGTGGGTCTGTAACTTCACCCATTAGCATTAACTGGGTAGCCACCGACTTTTTAGTGTTGGTTTCAACCATCTGATTTTCTACATGACAAAAAGCCCATCTGATTGATAGATATGAAAATCTGTGTGCAGGTGGCGCTTATGCCCATCTCTTTGTCATTATCAGTGGGTCTTAACTTCACCAATTTGGTTCAGCACGCACGAAAACTGGTGATAGGTTTATGATTCGTGATATGGAAATGTAGCACATAATTTTGTAAATTCCCTTTCGAACTGTGAAGACGATATTAGATTTTATTAACAAATATGTAATTTAGTTATAAATAGAGGAGCAAAACTTGAACCCACTTCAAACCTTACAACACCAGTGTACCACTACAAAGCCTGATTCAATGGAGAGTTGGAGCAGGTCACACATAGGGGCAGCGAATTGGGTTGACCAGGAGTCCATACACGTTGATCCCCGACCTGTATTGACCCGTCTTATAACAGGTCGCATAAGCCGTTGATGTGGATCAACCCAGCCTGAACCCAATAACCAGCATCCAATGCAGGTTCAACCTGTTTAATACTATCCAACCTGCATAAGCTTGGGCTTAGCTAAATCCACTTTAAACAATAAGGCCCAATAAAAGCCAGTTCAGTCTATATATAATGAACTATTTTTAGTACCAAATCTTAAGCCACCAAACCGTTAAATGGAGATTGGAAGTGAACCCTATGATATGTAAATGGGTTATTCAAGTTATGTAGGTTATATTGGTCAACCCAAACCCCGTTAAATGAGGGTCAGGTTTTGTCAGAGCTGATCAACCCGTATTTATTGTCAATCAGATAATGAAGGTTGGTTCAGTGGATTGGGTCAGATTTTGCCACCCCTTGTCGCGTGTTTAACTTTAACCCAACCCATTGCTATCCCTAATTATTTTTGCGTCAGCTGAAAATAAAATCGTTTTGGGGCACAGCTAATAAAGCTGAACATGTGTACCAAGGACAAACTTTAAATTGCTCCAAAATTGAAATACTTAATACATCTACCTAGTTCAATTTATTAGACCAATCTAAAAGACAGACCAATACGGTGTGGCAGGTATTGTTGACATGCTCAATGCATATACATCACTATTCATTTACCTGTCTGATCACTACTTCAATCGACTAGCAATTGTCACCATAAAGTCACAAAAAAACTGTTTAATGGGACCACAAGGGGACCATTCAAGCCCTCAAAACACAATCGTTCAAACTGGGCACATGGTATGTAAGCTGTGTGCATTGGTTACTAAATCTTTTGTGGTTGTGGTTCACTTTCTTTTGTCTTGGCATGTAATCCTGTGTTTTATACATGGTTAATTTTATGGTGAGCCTGACTTCAATGGAATTGAAATTTGGCCTTACATCAAAATATGGAGAGTTCACAGCAGAATAATAAAAAGATCTGAATTTAGGTTTTGTCTTTACCAGTTTTGTGATTACACATGTTTCCTAAAAATCATGAAGACTCCATACCAGAAAGTGCAAGAACTGCATGCATAATCTATCAACAACTTGAGGAAGACTTGGAACAACTAAATTAAGTCTCTTATGCACATTATGTCAATCCTGCCATGAATGCTATTATAGATTGGATACAACTGTTTTACCTTTCTTTCAATATGATACCAAAAATAAACAAATTAAATAGATAAACAGGAGCCTAATCGCTATCTTCTTGATTTATTTGTTTGTAAAAATTGACTGCAAACTGTTTGCAAGTTTCAAACTTGTAAAACTTTCCGTGGGGTCAGACCACAATGCATGCTAGTTATGAATTTTGCTTGAAATTAGAGGGTGCATTTGTGGGACGAAAGGAATCTATAATTGAGAGGAAATTTGTCCTAATTTTTTGTGTAGCTCTTTTTTCTTTGGTGTGATACATTTTTCTCGATAGAGAGGATTTTGATGTGACGTATGATTCATCTCTTTAGTGAAAATGAGAATTCATAAAGAGCAAAATCCTTTCGTTGCACAAATACACCCCAAAAGCTCTTTATACGATTTAAAGGTAGGCTACACATAATATGATTTGATAAATGTTATCCTCTCTCTACCGACTTAAGTTTTAGCAGTTCATTATGAGCCCATGTAACCATTAAAACTTTGAAAAGGTT
Source organism: Litsea cubeba (assembly GCA_012931725.1). NCBI lineage: Eukaryota > Viridiplantae > Streptophyta > Magnoliopsida > Laurales > Lauraceae > Litsea > Litsea cubeba. Next base: position 150,562,266 of record CM022944.1, on the reverse strand, counting down.
GAAATAGATGGACAAATCCACAAATCCAATGATTAATTTTCCTTTGTCGTGTATTTCTAATTCACATTAAGAACTTCTAATTTCATCCTAGGCTTGTATCTTGCGAAGCCTTGCTGGCCATAATTTTCTCTTCACTCACTACAAGTTCCATCGCCATTGGCTGCCTCTCCTCCCTGTCTATTTCTCTCACTTATTTATTTATTCTTTGCATAACTCAATTTTAGGATGCTAAACAATATTATTTTGTTTTATGTATCCTTTCCTTTCATTTCATGAACTTAAATTATAAGTCTGATAGAATTTAGTAGACATGATTTTTTATGGATGGCTGGATTCTCAAGCCTTTTTTATATTTAATAGGTTAGAAGCTTTATTGACTTTATAACCTATCCTACTTAAAAAACACACAGAGATCCTCTGTAAGGCTTAAAACTGTGTTACAGACATCGTCAGGTCTGAGGCAGAAGCATGGCTCGCTATAGCGAGCATGGATGTGAAAGCCCAGTTCAACTAGAAAGAGTTTGATGATGAGTAATGTTCTGATTAGAGTTTAATTAGAATACTTATGCACGAATTTGGAGCTATATATTAGGTAATTCTCTCAATCCAAGTATACAAGACAGAAAGTTAATTCTCTCTCTTGATCTAAAGTTAGAATACCCTAAGAGAGATATTTTTGTTTCTCTAATACCATTAAGAGATTATTCTTAAGGGCTGCTCTAGAAAGTTGTGTTGCTTCTACTCTCTTTTATTTAGAAGATTGTTCATCTTGGCTGACAAGGTGTGACGAGATCAAGTGAGGAGAACAGTGCACGGTGGAAGTTGTGCAAGAACAACTACGGTTCTTAGGTCGAGGTACTAACTGAGGTAAAGGAACTGTGAGTATATCTTATAACTGTTAGTGAATTCTTGATTTCTGGATTGTTGTTTTTCTCTTTGAAAAGTGTTTTCACTTTAAATTTGTGTCTACATTCTTGTGGTGTGTGATTGGTAGATTTATTTGCTATTTCTATATTGTTTGGTTTGTTACATCCGCTGAATTGGTATCATTGGTATGATCAATTAGACTAGCATCCATTCTATTTTAGTAAGTTATGCAGAACTTTCATCATCCCCAAGGTATTATACATGGACAGGTGGTTGTTTCCCTCCAAAATAGGTCCACATCTAGACAGTGATTATGGACAGTGATATGAGCCCCCACTACTACTACTACTACGGTACTAGCTACCTCTTAAAATGGGATTTAGATCCCCTGTTTGGACCAATCAAGGGGTGACACATGGGAGGAGGATGTCAAATCGGCTGACATTCCATCTCCTCCAAGGAAACGGATTCCCTATTTCATCCAAACAAGGGACGCCACCCGCGGGGGCAGAGGAAAGAGAAATTGGAACTCTTTCTTTTGCCCCCCTCTGCCCCTGCGCATGTCGCCCCCTGATTCGTCCATCATTTCTCTCATGTGTCACTCCCTAATTGATCCAAGCAGGAGATCCGTTTCCCTTAAAATAAGCTAACTTGGTGATGAAGGAATGTATAGTATCTTGTTTTAGGAGTAGGAAGTAATGAGGTGATCTTCATCGTACACCAATTCGATAGAGCGTGTAACACTGTAACATGATCTCATTGGAAAGGAGGGGCTCAAGAACAAGACAAGAAAGACAAGTATTAGTCATTTAGTTGTCTTCATTTGCTTTGCAATGAATATGTCCAGCAATTTTAATCCCTATTACTACTATGGTACCTTCCTTGCAGCACCACCCATGTGATGTAAGCACAAGAAAAGATGCCTTCATGTACTTGGGCATTCGCTGCAGGGGTGGCCCTGGGGACAGCCCACACAGGCGGCCGACTGGGGCCCCAAAATTTGACCCAAAATGGGGGCCCCCAAGTCTAAAACATGTTAATCATGAGCTTGCCCATTTAGTCAATTAGGTTGAGCCGAGCCGAGCTTGGTTTTGGACCAATTTTCTTTGAACAAATTTTCAAGCTAATAATTTGATCCAAGCCTGGCCCAAACTCAAATTTTATAGCTTATTTGTATTTGAAAGAAATAAATGATCAACCGCCAGTTTTTTTTCACCGATGCAGATAGTAGATGGGACTGGGCAGACTGGTGATATAAAACCTATTAGCAAGGTTACTTTCTTTCCTTTTACTCAAACTGCTACACTCTCTAGTTTCCAATGAAAGGACGTTTTCTTCACTGGAAGCCTTTTTCTCTCCCTTCCTTGCTATAAAGATCAACAAATTAGCATCATCTTCTTCTCTCCGGCTCGTGTGGCTTCATCACCCATATTCGCATCATCTCCTTCATCTACATCATATCTTGCAGCGAACCCATTGTCAAAGGTACTTTCTTTCTCTTCTTTCCTACTCCATCTCTATTTTCTCTATTCTGAAGAGGATAGGAATAGGATAAGGATAGGAGTCTTCTTTTATTCAAGAGATGATGATGTAAATGATTGGGTGTGATGATCTTTGAATAAAGATGAAATAGAAAAACAGAGAATCATCTCTGCTCCTGGGTTTCTAGAACTTGCTCGTGGGAAGTTGTGAATCAGCCACTTCCATACTCAATTAGTTGATTAGAAAAGCTTTAGTTATGTTATCTATTGAAAAGTCTTTGGTAGAAAAGCTTGATTATGAAGACTTAATTAGTAATTTCGCAGCTAGAAATGCACGAAGACTAGTAGTTTTTCAGTTGTGCTTAGTTTTTGTAATTGAATTTTGGTGTTAATTTGTTAATGTGAAACACAATTCTGATTCGGTAAGAGTAGGTAAGGAGTTTAGACTTAATTTTCGATCAAATAATTAAAAAAAATATCTTTTATTTTTTAATCATTTATTGGTAGGTAAATGGGTATGGCCACACTTTATGAACTCGCCTAGGGCCCCCGCAAAATTAAGGCCGCCCCTGATTCGCTGAATGTCCACCATTTTAATATATCAACCTATATAGAGCTATATCCATTTACTATAGTTAGAGAAAATATTACTTTTATATAGCGTATTGTATATGTTATTACATCAGGCGTGTTTGGATGTACGGTAAATTAAAATAAAGTGGGGTGAAAAATCAAATCAAGAGAGAATAAATATAAGAAGTTATGATGGTATTTTATTTTTTAGTTGTTTGGTATGAATTTTTTTTTTTTTACTTTTTTATAAAAAAAAGTGGAGCTTTTTTTTGTCTTTTTTGTGGAGAAAAGATATTGTTTTTTTTTTTAAAAGATAATGAGAATTTTAAAATTGTGTATTTTTTATATAATCCCTTATATTTTCTTATCTGGATAATGGAGACTTTACCTCACCTCACCTCACTTCACTTCACCATACATCCAAACAAGCCGGGGAAAATACCTTACTTTGTCTTCTTCTGGCACTAGCCAGTAGAAATTACCCATAAAGGAAGACAAAATAGAGAGAGAAGATTGCTCTGTCCTTATATATATGGTTTTATTTGAAGTTTATTAGTGAAATTCTTTTAGTCACCAGTGCACTATTATTCCAGTGTCATAGGGGTGGTTGGAGTAGGATTCCACAACCCCTATGTCGGTGACCTAGTCCTTGAGGTATTCAGAAAAAAAAAAAAAAATTATGAGATAAAATCAAGTTGATAACATGACAATGATCGATCTTGAAAATACAAGATACATATTAGTTTTTTTTTCGAAAAAATAAATGCAGAGAATTGGCATGATACCACATCCACACATGAATCATTTTACAATTTTGGTGTAGAATGAAAAGTTACTAGACATATCAGCGCCCCACACCCACACATGATTCATTTCCAATTTTGGTAAGAATGAAAAGTACTAGACATATCAGCGCCCACATCCACACATGATTCATTTCCAATTTGGTAAGTATGAAAAGTTACTAGACATATTAGCGCTTATGAATTGTCCCTTTACCTGGCTGCGACGGGGTCACTTGTGGTAATGACAATTGAGAAAATACATATATAAATGTCCACAAAATATTTTGTCCCATAAGACACGACTATAATTGAGCTGATTAGGAAGCCCACAGGAGAACAATGAAAAAAAAGGCCATTTTTCTGTTTTGCCACACAATAGTTTATGGGAATCATAAGCTCGTTCTTCACTCACCTTGATGTAGCTTGGTTGACTTAGCATGGCAAGCAGGTGAGAGTTGAATGAATCTCTATACTCGTGTAATACTAAGTCCATGTTTGGCACCTCTATTTTCAGCCTCTACTTGTCTAAATGTCTAAAGCGGACAGAGATTATGAAAATAAGAGCGTTTGGTACAATATTCTGACCTCTGTCCGTTTTAGACATTTAAAAGCAAATCCTCTAAAATCCAAATGCTCAAAAAGTGGGCAGCTGAATAATAGAGCTTTGGCCTTTTCTTTGTATGACTATTTTTTTAATGGCTCTATTTTTAGTGGGTCTGTCAGAAAAAGAGTAGAGATACCAAACATGGCCTAACATTAATGCTGACTTGCAATGGTTATGTACGTATGTCCCTATTTAGAAATAGTGCATGGCTTTAAAATGAGTCATGTCAACTTAAGGCCACACATCCTACTATTGTTCCACCGGCCCGAGCATGTTTTACTTGAGTTTTTATGGGATCTAGGGCCATACGGCTTTAAAACGCGTCATATCGAGTTAAAACAAAATTTAACTTATAAGACCGACGTTAGGACTTAAATATTTTCAATATAGGACTTGGACTAACTAAAGCACAATATCCTTATCCCTGCAAATTTCCCTTTCTTTGCTCACATAATCACTTGACCTGATCCTGCTTAAAGGGATTATCCAGGTGGATTGTGGTCTTATAATTGATCCAATTATAGACATTTTTTCTACCAAAAAAAAAGTATAGACATTTTAGAAATTTAAAGTAAAACATGTTTAAATAGGATGACATGAATGGTAAATAACTAAGAATGAGAGGCAATGTTCTACATGTGATAATTTCTCTCATACGACTCTCATATGATTGGATCCATTAATTTTTGTAAAGATATATTAGCATTTTACCAATATAATATGCCAGCTCCAAATGTTCTTTAAAACTTAATCCAAGAGAACACATTGTTTGTATGGCTAGATCGTTGGGATCGATATATCTTCTAAATAAAAAGTACTTTCTTCATAAATTACTAGCCTAATTGAATTGTTTAAATGATCTCATCATCCTTTTCAAAACTAAACCTAGTTTCATTCATATTTATTCGTTCAACATATGGAAATAAAATTTCAATAAAGATGCTAAAATGACAAATTTGGATATGGAAACGTTCGGGTATGATACCATTCTTCTCAATATATTTGTGACCATGATTTAAAATCTCGGTCTCGGTCGCGGTATCGGCCGGGCTGAAAAACCGATATATATCGGATATCGTCGCGAATATCGGTCCGTCGCGGTTGTCGTGGTGTGAATTTTTTTAATCCCAAAAAATTCGCAAAAATATCCAAAAAATCCAGAATATTAGAAAATACTGAAAAATAATATTTTCTTTCCATTAGTAACAACAATAAATCAAAATCTCGGTCACCTTAAGTTATGAGTCATATCTGTGTCGTTGATCGCTTTCTTCTCCAGTATTTAATATAATGCAACAATTATTGATGCTCATGATCAATTTATTAGTGTAAAATATAAGAAAATAAAGATAACATATCAATCATCATTTAATACTAACTCAATCATCAAATAAGTTGTGAAATTCATGACCATGAAGATAATATATTAAAATCTAAATCATGATAGTGAGATAGATAAATCATAAAGCACTTGGACATCAAAAGGTTCACAGTTTACCTGAAATTAGAGGAGACTAGAGAGTAGAAACTAGAGAGAGAGATTGATGAGTATGAGTGTATGACATGTTGACAGCCTAATTTCAAGTGGAGTGTCGCCCAGGCTCAATATGATCATCATCATCATCATTTCTTCGAGATTGGTTAAAAAGATATGCTCCATATTGTTGCGCACCACTACCATACCTATGACCATATTCAGATTGTTCTTGATAAGATGATTAACTATCTTGATCTCCTGTAGATTGTTCTTGGTAATGTGCAGAAATGACATGAAATAGCTATGAGGGGCATAGAAAGGTCATTGGGGATCATGTTGTGGTAGGGGAAGCCTCCTTTGCTCAATTAATATATGTTCGATACACACCATACAATGATCATGAATCATTAAAAGAACATATGTGTGATGAAATTTTAAAAAATGATATATTATAATTCAAATATTAAAAAAACTGAAAGTAAAAGAATTGAAAAAGAAATTCAAAATCATGTGTATAAGTAGATTTAGCATGAAAATATGCAGATCTAACTTCTAAGTGAAGTACACAACACAAGTTACAAACCTTCATGAATTCTATGCTTCATATAAAAATAAAAAAGAAAAAACACATAAATACATAATAAAATATTTTAAGTTGATTTTCTCTTACCTTGAATAATATTTTCTTAAAGAAAATATGTAAGAGGGATGTGTGAATGTGTGATGGAGGTATGACTGCTGCTCTAAGGAATAAGGAGATGAGAGGAGAGGGGAAGAAGATGAAGATGGGAAAAAAGTTAAAAAAATTAGGATTTGGGGTTATTTTAAAGAAAATATCAGCCGAGATCCCGATACGTCTGAGATGATCATAATATCGACCGAGAAATGTCGATATTTTGGGGATTTTTACCTCGGTATCGCCGATACCGATATCTCACCAAGATATCGTACCGATATGGGCCGATACCGGTTCATATCGGCCGATATGAACCAGTATCGGCCGATATTTTAAACCATGTTTGTGACCAAATATTCAGCAATCTATATACATATCATATTACATAATGCTTTATGTGTGTCTCTATATGTTACGCTTTTTTTTTTTTTTTTTTGTAAGGTAAGTACTTAATTACACACCCACCGCTATAATGGTATTATTTTTGTGGAAGGGAAGTGCCTCACCATCTAAGCTATTCAGTGTGACGCTTCCCTCATTACACCCAGTATAGGTGTGTCACTAATTAAAAAGTAATGGAAAATTTATGCTTCGATAAGAAATATCTTTAAAAATCAGCCTAATCACGTAATCAACTATATTCATCCAAGCCTTCTTGTTCATGTAGTTGGATTTCTTAGAATTTAAGAACTATATATACTTATAAATGGTTGAAATAAAACAACTTTAGGTCAATATTCAAAGCTGCCCATCAAATAACCTCCCCTCTGAATGAATATATATATATATATAAACCCCAACCATCATAATAGTAATTCAAATCCATGAGGTCAAATCCCATATATATTACTATCTTATATCTTTTACCCATCACCTCTTTAATAATCATTCTGTATAGCGTCTTATATTCTCAATTCCTATATATTCTATTCAAACAGGCTATTAAAATGTTAGAAACTAATGGTAAAAATATATAAACAAATATGAAAGCCTGAAAGATGACCGTGCTCCATTTGAGATCAAACTAGAGGTAATGATGATGGAAGAAAAAGTGTGCTAGAAAAGAAACAATCTAAAATACCATGTAATACTACCAACTCAAGCAGATAATCACATGACCAATCCTACAAAATTAAATCATTGAAAATTTGGAGATGCATCTGTTCAGGTATAATAGCATTCTGAATGTATAAAATGCATATATACTATTGTATCCTTTAAATTATATGTTGGGTGGAATACTTTTTTTACCCTGGTGCACACTTGTTTCCGTCTTAAGAGGATTCCAAGACAAAAAGAAAAAAGAAAAAAGAAGAGAGTATTCCAAGACAATCTCATCATCTGGGAAAATAACTTATTCTACTTTAAGACTTTCATTATTTATACATTCATTTCAAAATCAAACACTCCTAAAATGATGCCAAATAAGTTCTTAGGACACGTTTGTGCGTAGGAAAGTTAGGAAAAAGAAACAAACATCCCCCCCCCCCCCCCCCCCCCCCCCAATAAAAAAAAAAAGACTTATTTTATAGGAAGAGGAAATCCAAAAAGGGGGTACTTTGATGTATGGTGAATTGAAGTATGATGATGTGAAGTATCAAATCAAGAAAGAATAAAATATAAGGTGTTATGATGGTGTTTTTTTTTTTTTTTTGTTAGTATAAAATCTTTGAATTATTTTATTTTTTAGTGGATAAAAAAGTTACTTGTTTTTATTTTTTATTTTAACTTCGAATGAAATAAATTTTAAAATTATTTACTTTCGCTACTTAGTGGAGCAGGATTAACGGCCTATTGATATACAGTGGAGTAGGATTGACCTACAGTACAGAACCTAGGGCAGTAATTATTCTCTATTAACCTTGTGTCCTTTTCAGCTCATAAACATGTGTTTTCTTTTGGCAATGAGAGGTCGTGTGTTGGAGGTAACAACTCCCACACCATGTGGGACCCATCTATCATTGAACCGACACCCCCACACTCACCAACTCTATGTTAACAGGCAGTCAACCTAATTTAATAATAATTTGAATCCTAATTAATGTTATATTAAAAATTCTAAAAAATATGATTTAAGAAACTAAAAAATTCATATTTTTAAATCAATGGTTATGATAGTCTGATCGAGATGAAATCTTTACCCATAATCATATCTACAGTGAGACTATTCATCAAACCACCCGCGGGATCCACGATTGTCGATTGACATGCACTCGAGTGGGTCTCACATGGAGCTTAAATTTCTCACTCTCATTAAACCATCTTATCTTATTCTTAATAATCTGAGAATCTATTCGTTTCAATCTGAAAAAGGAGTAACTTTCACCTATGACTATGATAGTAACTAGTAAGATCTGACTATGACTATGAGGCATACCATAACTTTCACAAGGGGTCTACCTCGAAGCTAAGTCACAGTCTGCACACGTAGCAAAATCCGACAGAAGGATATTTTCACGTCTCTTCAATCTAATCAACAACTACCTTTTTATTTATTTGATCTTTTATCTTCAACCTAATCAACAACTACCTGTTTTTATGGCCTAACAAATTTGTGTACAAGTCTCCAAACAAGTTGGCTACGATAGCACTGTAAGCATGCATTGTTGTGCCCACTGCAACAATCAGTAGACGATCAGATATAAATGATGCGATTATGATTATAAATTGTTTAAATCAATTAAAAAGAAATTCAAATCACATTGAATCATCATCAAACACTTTTATCGACATAAAACAATAGAAAAGGAGATTAAGATAGTATCCTTTTTTTTCTCCTTTTTAATTTAAGAGTCGGTGCTTTAAAAATGGAGGAAGAGAAGTTGGGTGAAAGAGAAAAGAAAATACACACCTTATAAATATATATGAGATTGAAGATGGAAAATAAAGCGGCCGAAGAGAAAAGAATGAAAAGTGGAAAGAAGTAGATTAATTGCATTTGGAAATAGGAGGATAATGCGGATTAGTTATAGAGAAGGTTTATAACTCCCTGTCAAAATCAATGGTTACCGTTAAAATTAACTCTAAAACGGTCGGCTTTAATATAGTATAAAGTGATCTTGTACAAATCACTGTTAGCCATGAATATGGGTGGGTGAAGTGGGCCCCTCAAACCGATAGGACATAGTGGTGTGAGGATGCATGATAGATCCTGATGTAGGCGATGGTTCCTACAGATGGATTATGGAGACTGGCCCACCCAAAAGGTCAGATTGTACGTAGATGCTTTGGCCCAAAAAAGTGGTTTTGACCATTTATTGGGTGGGCCACACTGATGATTGTAGTAGGCCACTGAAGTGGCACATTCAAACTTTCTACAGCGTATTTTCTCAACGATTTGGATTGCCCGGATGATGGCCATAGATAGGAGTATATATGTTGCTTTGAGTTTATCCAGGCTCGCCTAAACAAACTTGGATCATGTACAAAGCTGGCCCAGATCCAGGCCCATTGATAGCGTTTCGGGCCGGTACAGTAATTGATCAACTTCCTCTATTTCATTAGCTCTCCCCACCCCAATACAACGTAACAACAACAATTTTCATGATCATAATTACTCATTTAATCTTGATTATGTTTCGCTCATACAAAGACTGGAGTATCGGACCATTTGTATACAATAATCAGATTCTATAGTTTAGTGGCTAAAATATGATTTGATTGATGAAAAACCTAAATCGAGAGGTCCTGGGCTGGATCCAGCCTGCAAGCCTAGATGACTGGCTCAAACTTGCCTTTGGCGCATTATCTCAGTTGAGAAAGTCAGCCCAATAATAGCATGAAAATGTCATCAGTTTTTTTTTTTTTTTTTTTTTTTTTCCAGTTTGGTAACTCTACCAATATAGTCAACTGAAGTAAAGATGATTTTGAAGAAAGAATAAAATATAAGTGGGTTATGATGATATTATGATTTTAGTTGTTTGTTATGAAATTTTTTTGGCTTTTTGTATGGAGAAAGTAAAGTTTTTTTTTTTTTTTTTGAATTTTAGTAGATAAAGGTAGTTGCTTTTTTATTTTTATTTTTTTTAAAAGATGGGTGAGTTTTGAATAAAATATATTTGATGTGATATCTTATCTGAAAAATGACGGTTTTGGCTTTTATTATATTAGTAAAGTGCCAAACTAGTTCTATTCAGATTCTTGATGAACCCACAAATGGAAATTGGTGGCCAACTGCATTGTGCAACATTCAAAACGAATGATTAAATCCAATAGGGCTCATCAAATCAATGGTACATCTACTCAGAAAGGTACTATGCATGTACAAAATCAATTGCAGAGGAAACAACAGAGACATCTCCCCCGAAACTTTGTCTATAGGAGAAAAATGCGTTGAAAGCATGAGCAGGAAATTGCATGAAGAAGATACGTTCTAAATAAATATTACAATAACATTATTATATTAGTTTTATTGTAATATTTATGGCACTGTTAATAACTAGCCTTTCATTTTTTGTATTTTTTTTATCGAATGATTCTCAATTCTTTGGACTAGAGTAATCCCTCCAGGTCCAGAGGGAAACTGGGTAAACTCCCATGTAGTCCCAGTGTGCTAGTGCAGTTTCAAACCTACAACTTCCGAGTGCAAACCGTGGTTGTAGGCCAACTGAGCTACCCTTAAGGTTATAACTAGCATTTCATAGCCTTATCTAATTTGGGAAGGTCCCTTTGCTCTTTTTTCTACCATTTTACTTTGATTGCCAGTTTGTTTTTTAATTTATTTATTTATTTATTTGGTATCCGAGCCAAGGGGGTTGGGATAAAAAAAAAGAGCCCGCATACACACGTGAAGGTAGTCCACCCAAATGGGAAAGAGGCTGCACAAGTGGGAAGAAAGCCCACACAAACGGAAAGAAGTGACGTACCCGAGATTCGAAACATGCTTTTGTTAATTTCTCATTAGTAGCATTCATAACATTAACAGCTTAATTCGTTTCTCAAGAAGCCAAGCTAGCTCACAAACTAGGTCAGCTAAGTTCAATCTGCCCATAATTAAGGGATGCCAAGAAACAATTTTTCTTATAATTATCATGATTGAAAGGACTTGACAAGTCAAGCTCAAGGCTCAGTTTGGCTTAATCTAAACTTAGCTCAATCAAAGTCTAACATAGGCTAATCTCGGCTTGGTTTGATCGAGCCTGAGGTGGTTCAGTTTGCATTGAGCTTGATCTCAAGCTTGGCTCAGCCCTAAGCACAACTGACTTATAAAAGTAAGGTCATGAGTGAGGGAAGTGATCTCGCGAGGGAGCTCAATTTGGCTTGGTTGGGGTTAGTCCCGAGCTCGGTCAATTCATGAGCTAATTGACTGAGCTAGGGCCTAGTCAGCTTGAACCCAGCTCCCTTGAGGGCTTGTCTCCGATTTATGCTCCAGTTGAGCTCAATTTAGTCAACACTATACATATGCTTCGTCCAAGCTCAGCTCATTAATACACATAAAATGTCCGTAGAGGAAGACAAGCCGATCCCAAGTCCAAGCTGTAGAAGTTGGTGTGTGCGTATATATGAAATTAGCAGCCAAGCATGGTGACCACCCTACTGGCTAGTCGCACAGTAGGTTCAGCCTATTGGCAAAGACCCTTAAATTCTAGAGCCCATATGGGAGTCACATTAACATTAATAATAAATAACAGTGCTCAAACTTGTGCCCTAATATGGGAGAGGGAGGAGTTTTGATGTTCCTAAAGGCGGGACCTTCCCATCATTTTAAAGAAAATGATCACATGATACTGACCTTTCATTAATTTCTTCTCATTTTCTTCCCTGCGCGCCATCTCAACTCATACTTTTAATATTGACATAACCGGTGTATATAAACAAACGAAGGGGGGTCATAAGAGAAAATCTCATGAATATATATATATATATATATAAGAATAAAATTGATGAAATCTTATCGATTTTTCTTGTAAAACACATGATTTGACTCATTTTGTTCGTCCTTTTTTCTTCTATTTTTATACTGTGATTGTATCACAACGGTGATCATTCTGAGAGTTGGCATTATCATTATTGATTGAGATTTCTCGGTAATATATATAGAAAGGCAGGATAGAGATTTTAGAGATTTTAGAGATTTTAGAGATTTTGAGCACTATGGATTTAAGAGGTGGGCCCCACTAATAGATCATACAGTTGGGCCTTAAAGGCAGACTCCAAGTAAACATTATTGTCATAGGTTAATTTTCTCCTAGTGGACATCCCTACCTTAGGCGCCTTTAATTTAAGGGTTGTGAATCTCGTTTTTGTTTTTTAGTCCTCACCAACGGCCAGATCAGGACCCTCACCTGTTGACAGTCCGGACCGGAGTAGAAAACTATTATCGTATACTTCCCCTGGTGCTATGTAGGCTGTAGCTATTCCTACTTTTCTGCTTTTGCTTTGGTTGTACAGTTAAAATTGTGACATACAACTTCTGCCTTCCTCTTTGCTCCATACATAAAAACAGATTGTCCATGAGATTCCTGTTGCATCTATCTTTTTGTAGGAAAGACCTTTAAATCCATCTCGAAGGTCCCCATACCAAAACTGTTTCAACTGAGTCCTATAAATTTCACATTCAAGAAATTCTGCCGTCTCTTTCTCTTTATTTGGAACTCTCAGTCAATTTCCTGCCTTCTCAGGTCAAGTGGCTGGTGTAGTTATTTCAGTACAATCTCAAGTGTTAAAGGCCTCCCTCTCTTCAGCTTGTATGTCAGGTAGAGAGAACCTCAACAGCTCCAGAAGTGAGCCCTATTCCATCAGTCCATTGGCCAAAGGGCATTGCAAACAACAGAATTTGGGGAAATATTGCCTTCAACATTCCTTTTGGAGTTGAACCTTTCTTCATGCACATTGCCAGTCAGCAAATAGTTGTAAAAAATTAAAAAAAAAAAAAACTTTGCTTTGGAGAAAAGAATGGTATCTTCTGTCGAGCCTATCTAGATGCACGACAATCACGGGAGAAGAGAAGTGGAGAGAGGTGAACGGAAGGGTCTGTGTTTGATTTAGGTGCATGCTAAAAGTGAAGAATGATCATAGTTTTGAATTTTTCTGACCTTTTGCAAAATTCTAATATTTTATATTTAATTTTCTGCATGCTCAATCTAAGAGGGCAAAATTTGGATCATTGCCTAATTGGGTTTGGTGCCAAAACTCTTCTTGGCCTTTTGGATAGCAAACATAGGAAGAAAAAAGGCTTGAATATACTGCTTACTGCACCCTGGTTCAAATCACTAAAGGATTTTCAATTGTTCATGTCTCCCTTGGTATCTTACTGTTGATTCTTTGTTGTCTATATTCTTTGTCCTCACCTAGACTAGAGATACAACCATATTTTTGTCATAATAGATAAATAGAATTTGGGCACTTGACTGTTTAATGGACAACTCGGTCTTTCCATCATATAATCTCTATCATCGTTTTTAAACGCGATTTTGAATGTTGTATCAAGCAATGCCGAAACCTATTTTTATCAGCTGAGGTATTAGTTCCTAATTTATATTTGGGTTGATTTAGTCCTTTTCTCTAAGATGAATTCTAAAAAATAATCAAAATAAAAATTTTGAGTCTTTATTTCTAACTAGCAAAAAACATGACCGTGCTTAGCACGTGCGGACAATGTAATTGTATTGCTACTAAGAGAAAAGCTTGTATTGCTGAGTATGCAAAATCGTCTATTTCCTAATCGTACAAAATCATTACATATAACAGTAAAATATAGGATATATAAAATCACACATAATCATTGCACAGATAATAGAAAAAACTATAAATATATATATATATATTTATATATCCCAAACTAATCATACAAAATCGTTACACAGAACAATAAAAGTTAGCTTATAGAAAAAACAATAAATTAAATGTAACCACACAAAATCGTCTATTTCCTATTCCTACTCATACAAAATCATTACACACAACAATGAAAAAAGGCATATAGAAAAACTAGAGTAATTTGTAGAAGGGGAAAATTACCTAGAGGATGAACTCTGACGGGATAATTAAATATAAAGAAAGACTATAATTGAGTTTAAGGTTAGATTGGGTTTGGCAGATGGGTTATTTAATTTTAATAAGAAAAGAATCCAACTTGGTTTAGAGCTTGATTGGTGAGAGATAGAAAAACTTGTATTAGTCAGAAAAAACTCTTTAGTTAATAGAGCTTCTAAATCTAAATAGTGAGAGGTAGAAAGACTCGTCATATTAAGAAAAACTTCGTTAATTTATTAGATCTTTATGTCTAAAATTCCTAAAGTCTCTCCCAGACGTCAAAATTGAAATAAAAATTAAGCTCTAGTTTCTTAATCAATTGAGCAATCTGAGTTATATTTCGCCAACCGAACTTGCATCTTTCATATATAATAACTGTTTTTAGGATCTATTTGTTTGCATAGAATATACATAAGGACTCATGGTCAAATAATCTCAACATAAAGATTATTACACAAGTGAGGGGTGAAAGATATATATAATGTGAGTGTGATGTAGCTAAATGAGACATCGACTTTCCTATTATTTGAATTTTTAGAGTGATGAAGGCATGCATTTCTTATCTTCATTTGATTCAATTTTCATTAAAATGTTATTGGACGATCTTTTTGAATATTCAATTTTGATCCTCCATATTTAGCCACTAATAAATATACAAAGCTGTGGAATTCTTAGAAAGTCGATTAAATTAAACAACTAAGCTCTTAAGATGTTGTTAATGTGAATAAAAAGATATAAATAAGGGACTCTTATAAAAAAATTAAAGTTAAACTCTTAAAAAGGCAAGGATATGAAATTTTAGGGCCTGTTTCTTTATCAGAATTTATGACTAGAATTTGGGGGATTGGAGTTTTTTGGACATGATGTGACATCTTGTCCCCAGACATTTGAAATGCCGTGTTTCTTTCATTAGAGTTTCAAATTCCAACCACCCAAAAAATCTTTTGGAATTCTTGGAGTTTTACTTTTTATACCATTTCTTGAAATTTTAAATCCTCCATAAAAAAAAGGATCTTGAAATTTCACCAAAAGAAACAACTTTTAAAAAAATTAAAATTCTCTCATATATGAATTCTAATAAAGAAATGAGCCCTTAGAAATTATTTGCAGAGTGCTTCATATGATGTCAGTTATATTTTTTATGAAAATGTCCTTAGCTGATATTGTGAGTGACTTGCGACTTCCCTTTTCTTAAATTAAAGCATTCCAATCCAATGTGTGATTTATAGGGACTTGAAACTATTTTGACTTTTGTTTTATTCTAAGAAGCAGAGAAGATAAATCATAACTATCGACTTTTCACATGAATAGCCAAATGGGTTCATCTGTTTTTATACACATGTAAGACTATAAAATCCAAACTAGTAGTAGACTCACGTTGACTAGCTCAGGAAGAGTCGGTCCTATTGCATCAATGCAATAACTTATAACTTAGCCACTTAGGCAACTGTTTGGTAAACCGTGCCGGCAGTCCTTTGAAACAGTCCACTTTCTCTGTTGGGCTGATAGCATCTTGATGTGGGCCATTGGTGTATATATCATGTATTCTTGTGATTTCCTCCTTGATCATGATTCTAACAAATATGAAGGTGAAGGTGAAGGCGAAGGCGAGGGAAGATGAGGAAAGGTGAAGATGAAAAACTCTCTCCTTCAAGGCATTTTTCTGAAAAAAGACAATGGTAAAACTTCCTCATGCTTGGCAAGTGATGCAATTGCAAACCCATTGTATGTCTATTATTCTTCTCCAAAGTCGCAAGCCAACATCAGCTTTGAGGTTAACAAGGGTAATAACAGGCTAGCTACTTGAAAATAAGAATCTATTTTGTGGGCCTATTGGAAGATGCCAATCACATGGTTGGAGTTCCTTAGCCTTGTTTGGTAAATCTGCTCTTATTTTAATGAAGTATAAAAAAGAGAGGCTAAAGCTCTTATTTTCATGAACTCCTAAAATAATTTTTTATTTTAAGAGGATTTGCCTTTATTTCTCTAAAGCGGGCGGAAGATAAAATCGTGTGTCAAACGCTCTTATTTACCAAACCTATACTCACTATAGACATTCCGACAAATAGAAGTTGAACACAAAGATGCCAAACAAAGCATTAGTGTGGGTCCAAATTCAAAGTGTGGATCCTTGGAGGTGATGCCTTAAAGATACCCCATAAGGCCCCTCAGCGAGGCATGCTTATTTAAATTTAAATCACTTAAAATAAGTGTCTCTCTTTTATTGATTTTGGTCAAATTTCACTTTCACCTGGAGTTAGACCTAGTATCACCTGACCACGCGACCACATTTTATATTTTACACACTATTCATTTGATGGCGAACCCAACTCTAAAAGAGTAAACTTTGACCAGAAATATAAGAAGATAACATTTGTTTTATAGTTGTTTAGATTTTAACAAGGAGACGCCATTAAAAAGCCTAATGAGATTTCTCATAAGGCCTGGCCTCTGAGTATCCAGACTCCAAAAATCATCTTGGTCCAACAATTCAAACAAACAGCCCCAAAAATAAATAACAAAGTACTCGCATATGTATAAACTATAACTGTACGTTAAATTCGAGTCTTTAAACGGATGGTTGTAATGATAAAATTAATTTGAGATTCCAACTCACCTATAATCCATAACTAAGATCTTTAAAGCCTACTTTCCTATGTGCCCACGTACATCCAATTTTGAAATTTGAGGCGCCTTCACACTTAACAAAGATGTTTACAATCAACTTCTCTGACTAGAGCGTACGATATTGAGAAGTGAGATCGGTCCAATGAGGAGTATTGAAAAATATTTGTAGATGATTTCTTAAGATCTTGATAGAAATATGATTAGCTAAAGAAATTTAATATGGTATTAAAGTCAATCGATAGTGAATTCGCATCTTAGGATAAACGACTCGACGCTAGCTAAAAGAAATGTGTGTCGCCAAAAATTTGCTAATCGAGTTCTACCTGAGGGGGAATATTGAGAAGTGGGCTCCACCCAAAAGGAGTGTTGAAAAGTATGTATGCTGCATTTACTAACACCTCAAGGTTTAAGATAATGAGGGGATGAGAGAGAGATTGAGATTGAGATTGATTGTGGTCCACGTTGGAGATAACCTGGCCAGATTGATTGTGGTCCACCGTTGGAGATAACCTGACCAGATTGATTGTGGTCCACCGTTGGAAATAACCTGTGGAGATAACCTGGCGACCTGCCTGAATCTGACCCGCATTTCTTGGGTGTGTGTCAATTGTCATCTACATGAAAATAGCATCAATAGGTTAAATGCTAGAGCTGGCAGTAGGTTCCTTAGTACCTAAAGGTTTTGGCCCATAAAAGGTTGCAAATAAATGGTGCCTTAAATTCTTTTAAATATCATGTGTCAGACTCTTATTTCCTGGCCCTTGGCCTTTTCCTTTCTTTTGAGTACACCTGAGTCGGAACCACATCCGGATACATGACCACATACCTCAATTTGCGAACTTTGATATTAGAATCAACCATACACTGAAGCTAATTAAGAACACCCAAGAGAATCTCTCTCTTAATAAAATTAGAGCAAATGCTCTTGAACTAATTTTCATAAAGTGAATTGGCAATGGAATTCTTTGAAGAAATCTATGAATTGGTATATGTACTTTGTACTCAACTGGAATATTGATGTTTACGAAGAACTGAATACCTAATTAACTCTTGGTCAGACTATATATCGAATAATCAGCATGTCACTCTTTTGAAGAAAGGTATGATAACAAAACGAAAGAAAATAACTAAATTCATCAGACCAAAGCACCTGCTTACATCTTACAATTTGTTGATAAACAATATCATCTAACCTTATAAAAGTGCTTATGCAGATAATGTTACAAGATTAATTACTCTAAACCCTATTTTTTGGTGTCACTGATTCATAGGCATGTGAAAGCTTTATAAGGAAATTTAATCATGAGAGTTTAATGATGGAAGATCATGTCTTTGATAACAAATTACGCCTTTGTTCTGATCTTATATTTGGTTACTAATGATACGATGAAGATCTCACTTATACAGTGACTCATGAGCTACAGAATAATTTGAGAAAGAAAAGAACATGATAAATGCTTTGCCTAGGAAAGCAGATAAATATATGAGAAAATTCACAAGCACACTCTCTATCCAACACACTTTTATTAAAATTAAGTATACAGAAGATACATTTAACTCCTCCAGTGAATGCAATTCATGTTCATGGATTTTCTTTTTCTTCTTTATTAAGAAAAACATGAAATGCTAACACTAGAGGAGCTGTTTATTTCATATAAATCACCCAAAAGCATTTCTCCTAATCCTACATTTGATAAGGGGCCCCCAAGTTCACAGACCCTAAATAGAAATAATACCCATAAGATAGTGCTTAATGGAATGAGGTCTTACTTTCTTTTCCCAAGCCCTAGAGCTTAGCATATTACTATGGGTTATTCTTAGAAGATAGGAGCCGAGCAGCAATCTAAAGAGAGATCCATCAAATCTTCTTCTTAGAAGATAGGAGCCGAGCAGCAATCTAAAGAGAGATCCATCAAATCTTCAACCTGACCTGATTCTTCATCCAAAATCCATTTATCTGAAAAACAGTATGCGGGTCGGTTCGAAGACCTCTCCTTCACCTCTGCCATGGTGCCGAGCCTGTCATTGAGGTTGGATAGTGAGCCCTGGGGTGTAGAATCTGTTGAGGACTTCTCCCAAGCCATGCTGTTCAAATTCTCAAAAGAAAAGAAGTTCTCAAGCTCTTCATGGGATATCACACCACATTCCCCTTCCTCTACTTTTGTTTGAGTGAACTGAGGAGAGGCTGTACCAACAACATTGGTATTTTCATTGCTTGCTTTCTCCTTCTCTTGATCCTTCTTTAAAGTAGTAGCCTTTGGTGATGCTTTCATCCACCCTTGTAAGAGCTTTGAGATGTTCTCTGTGCTTGAAGCGTAGGAGGAGCAGCTCCTGAGAGAGGTGGAATTCATGTCATTTTGGCTCTTGGAAAGAAGCTGGGAGCTGCTACTTGAATTGGATACGAGGCTACTGTCTAGAGCTGTTTGGAACTTCTTCATCCTTTTCTTGAGATGGGTGTTCCAGTAGTTCTTAATGTCATTGTCTGTTCTCTGAGGAAGGTAGGATGCTATTGCTGCCCATCTGTCCACACAAAAAGAAGAAAAGAAAACAAAGAGATTGAAGAAAGTTAAAGGATTTTTGTTTTAGATTTGTCTTGTTTGGTCCCTTGGCTCTGAGTATAAAAAAAAAATAGAAAAAAAAGAAAGTCCTTTTGAGGGTATATGGACAAACAACATAGTATCTTTTAACAGACTTGAGAGATTTCCCTTCAAAAATAATAATATTATGTTGTATTAAACATTTATGAGATAAAGTTGTGAGATACTATGTTTTGAATTATTGAGAATTGAATTGTGAATTTTAGAATACTACCTGTTACCCAACAAAGCTTGGAGATGGATTATCATCCCCTCCTCATGTGGGGTGAAGTTCCCTCTCTTGATTCCTGGTCTGAGGTAATTAGTCCATCTGAGCCTGCAACTTTTACTGCATCTAAGCAATCCTGTAATATTCAAAGGAAAAAGAAACCAATAATTTTTTAGAGGCCTAGATACAATTGAGGAAACCAAATAGCAGCAAGCTCTCTTTCACACTTGCAAACAAGGAAAAGATCAATACATAAAACAAAACCAATTTGGAGGCTGATGGGTTCTAATCCACTAAAGAAAGAAAATGGAGAAAAATGGAAAAAAAAAAAAAGATTATGAAGCTCTTGGGTTGTTCACCTGTATTTGTAGGCACTGATCTCCAATTTCCTGGCCCGTGTTCTTGAATATAAGACACCAAGATGATGTCTTCTTCTGGTGTCCAAGGACCTTTCTTGACACCAACCTTATCACAGCAAGGAGGCCTTCCCATGGTATACTCTCCTCCTCTTTTGCCTCTCTCTGACTCTCTCCCTTTCCACAGGAAGTATTCCCATAGACATGTGAGTGTTCATATATAGGATGACTTGAGATGGGTGGCCTATTTTCACCGACTTCATGATCTTTTTTTAACCTTTGTATCCTTTTATCTTTTTATTAACCTTTCAAAGCTGTCAAGTTTTTATAAAGATAAATTCAATATATTCCAACAAAAGAAGATAGAAACTAATCATACAGCAGAGAGGTTCTCCTTCTGGTCAAAGTCAGCTGATTCCTTTATATCTTTGAAGTTTGACGTATGCAATTAATCACATGAATCAGCATCCCTCCTAAAAAGTGGAAACTACTCCACCGCAGTTTTGTACAGTGTTTATACCAAGCTGCAACAATGAGTAGCAACTAGGTAAATGGTAAAAATCATTTATGGATCACTCCTTTACATGGACCTGTACCCAGGTGCACCCACCATAACTGTTGTATCAAAAAAACATCTCCACCGTAGTTACCATTGATAGGGTCCAACCTTATCCACCCATGAATGGGTCATGGACCTGGATGGGCCTCCCAAACCCCAATGGCAGATGTCCAGAATGGAAAACCCAATACCAATGTGACAGATCTAAAATAAATAATAAAAAAAGAAAATGAATCATGAGAAAGAGATACTTTAATTTTCGTGGTTTGGCTAGTTGCCTACGTCCGAGGGGCAGCATTTCATGCTTTCTTTTTCTCTGATAACAAGAGTACAGTACAAAAAATTTTAGAGGAATTTACGGTACAGGTCCCCGTAGGATCCCATACCACTCTTGATTAGCTCCCCGACACACCGTATTTATGGATAAGGTCCTTAATGTACGTTTCTTTTTAGCGAATGGTCGATATCGACCATTCTACGGGAAAGGGGAGGGGAGGAGGAGGGAGAAGAGGGATTTAATCTGAGGAGGATGATGTGAATATTTGTATGCGATGATTATTTGTGAACGAGTATCTATGACACTTGTATCTAAATTGTTTAATCACTGTTATTGGTTCCCTGGTTTACTTGTGATTTCATATGTGATGTTTCCACCTTTACATGACAAGAACTCTATTGTGAGATTTTCTATGTGATTAACAAAATAGAGTTGGGCGGGTCATGACCGAGGGCGTCTTTCATGCTATGTTGGGGGCATCTGGGGTTTTCTCTTCTTCCTTGAATGTTTCTTTTGCAAGGTGGGTTGCGGAAAAGCATGTTCTTGAGAAAGGCCTTATGGAAAAAATCAAAGGAGAAAGAGAGTGGGGGAAATGAGAGATGGGTATTGCATCTCCCCTCCTCATGCAAGTGATTAAACATCGAGCAAATTGATGGTTTTGACTCATTTGCAGGGTATTGCTCTAGAACAGCACCAGCAATCAAGAGAGAAAAATCCCCTCTTCTCCCTCTTCCCCTCCCCCCCCTCTTCTCCATCATGAAAAATCCAATTTCTATTTGGGTTCCCGCAGAATGGTCGATATCGACCATTCGCTAAACGACAAAAAAAAAAGAAAAAAAAGAGCACCTTGAGGACCTTATCCATAATACGGTTTGTCTGAGACCTCAAAAGTGGTATGGAGTCCTACGGAGACCTGTGCCGTAAATTCGTCAAGATTTTATTTCTCACGTACATAGCACTAGTATTCTAAGAACCTCTAGAGTTTCAAGAATATTCGCTTTGCAATGATTAATGTGTTCTCTCCTAATTCCCACACACTATGGTTCTTTAAGTGCATATAGAGTTGGCAAGATCCACAATTAGAAAGTCTCACTCATAATACAACTCAAACACTAATGCCAAAATTGAAAGTCCTAATTAAAAAGAAACTTGGCTTTACTACAAAATAGAAAGGCAACTCAAACTTAATTTCCATGACAATATAGGCCCGATTGGCCTACCTGGAAGACCAATTCCTTACCCAAGGTATGGATCATGATATGGGCCGGGCTCCGGTACAACAACGTTACACTATAATATGATCAAACGTGCAACATGGCCTGAAAAATCAGGCCTGAAAAATGGCCTGACAGGTCCTGGACCCTAGGATCTCACTGTGATAATGAGATCCTAAGGTCCAAGGCCTTTCAGGCTATTTTTCATGCCTGATTTTTCAGGCCATTTAGACTTTTACTACAAAAAGTCTACCTGGACATACTTTTTGGCATGAATCTTGGACAAACCCCTATGTTATCCCTTGAATATCAGTGATATTCAAGGGGTAACATAGGGGTTTGTCCAAGATTCATGCCAAAAAGTATGTCCAGGTAGCATTACTCCTTTTACTATTACGATACAACTCCTGCCTCCTCTAGTGACATTATTCCACGCACTGTGAAAATAGGAGAACCCAAATGATCTTTTCACTTACTCCTTTGTTGGCGTCCCATTTAAAGAACGTTCATTTATTCCTAAAATACCCTTATCATAGTTTCTCTTACCATCTCATCTCTCTTGCGGAACCCCATTGTCACTGGCTGGAAAAAGCAGGGGCCCACTATTCATCATTTAATCCGTCTCAGCTGTCATATGCTTGAATAAATCTTAAAGTGACATCAAACCCTTTTAGTAATTAATTTCTTAAATATCTTTAAAATTCTATAACATATTTGTATCATTTAATCATATAATTATCTATTTAAAAATGTGCAGCATATTTCTTTATTATTTAATAGCTTAATTTTTTTCATTGTCTTTCTCAACATAATATAAAAACTTGTATGAGGTAGTGCTTATAGGATCGTCCACCTAGCCTTATTAAGTCCAATGGAACCTAAATTAATATCTAAATAGCTCAAAGTCACAACACTTGGTGTTGGGACCCACCATCGAATTGGCGGACTCTATTTTTTTAATTTTTTATCTAATAATGTACATAATTATAAAATCTAATAAAATGACGAAATGCTTTTAGATATCTCCCACCTCAGAAAAAGGGGAAGCCATTAATATGTTATCTGATTTTCAAAAGATTTTCCTATCAATAAAGTGATCCTAAACAACAGAGGTAATGGTTATTACACTTGATATGATCAAGTTGTTTCTCAATTTTCGTGACATAAATTTAGAGCATAAAATGCAAAGGTTTTAGCCATGATCCCTATTACTTTCAAGTTTTGGGTTGAAACTTAAGATACATGAGAATTGTATTCTTGCCACTTTCCATGTCTATGTGTTGCATAATTTAAAAGTAAATAAAGAATTATAAATTATATTTTATTATTTGATTACTTTTTTTCTTAAAATCTTTTAGCACTACAAAACAAAGAAGGATTACACAAAATGATAAATTATTGATATTAGCTCAAAAGGCATGGCCTATATGGTGTTAAAAAACATATTCATTTTTTAGCTGATATTTGGGTACACACCTTACGAAGAGGAATCCATGTGAGGTAGCACGTGGGGCCCAATTGGATACTGATTCAAAATGAAACATTAAAATCCGATCTCCCATAATTACACTGGGCCAGTCGGGTTTGTACCAATCTGAATGGACTAGACCATTGGATCATGAGGTCAAATATTATTATATGAAGTCATTGAACTTATGGGCCGCGGATGAAGAGATTGGAGGCATGGAATTGACCTTAAATTTGATATTTGGGCCTATCAAACTACCTTTCAAGAAAGTTCTGTGCAACGCTTATATAATGGAATGGGGGTCTTATTTATTTATTTATTTCTATTAGGGCTTGCATTTGACATAAGATCTATCAAATATCCCTGCCTTGAAATTCACATCGATGGAGCACAAGCCCCACATAGCTACAAAACATATGTATTTCCATGTTAGGATTTATCATATTAAAACTTGAATTTCTTGTTCTCTTTTATTATTGAAGACTCTTGTAAATCACAAAAAATAATAAATGGTGAAAATATATAGAAAATTTAAATTAATAATTAATTTATTAAATAATAAAAACATATGTGGCACAATGTAAATGAAAAATCAAACGATTAAATGATAAAAAGTATATTGACATTTTAAATAAATTTTCATCTAATTAAAATAGAAGAAATATGACATCACCTCAAACTTTATTAAATTGATTAAGAAGATTTGTAAGGCCCACGAAAAAAAAATTCATGCATATGACAGCTGGGACGGATTAAATGATGAATAGTGGGCCCCTGCTTAATCCAGCCAGTGACAATGGGGTTCCGCAAGATAGATGAGATGGTAAGAGAAACTATGAGAAGGCTATTTTAGGAATAAATGAATGTTCTTTAAACGGGACACCAGCAAAGGAGTAAGTGAAAATATCATTTGAGTTTTCTATTTTTTATGGTCACGTGGAACAATTAATGTCATCGGAGGAGGCAGCAGCTATATCATATTGAGTAATGCTATTTGGACATACTTTTTAATATGAATCTTGGATAAATATTTACGTTACCCCTTGAATAGGTGGACTTTTTGTAATGTGCCCTTATGATATAGGCTTATAGGCCTATCCAAGATATAAATGATATATACCCGAGATACATATGGACCCATTTTCATTTCAAGTTGGGATTTGGTGTGTGGGGTTCAGACTTGAGACACGAATTGATGCACCAAGCGGTGAAAGTATATATTCCTTGGGGGGCCGAGCCAAAAAACGGTCCGCATCCATTCACCCAATAGGCCTACCTAGTTCTATAAGCAAGCTTCCTCTTGACAAAAGTTATGTAGATATTCCATTATAATTAATAAATTTTTGGGACTCTTATTTTAATTTGCGAATTAAATCTATTTGAGTTGGATTTTAATTTCCTTCTGCCTGATCAAGCATTTAGCTAATTGGATTAGGTTCAAGGAGTTGCAAAAATACATATCATTGATGACATCTCCAATGAGATTAATGGATGACAGTGATCAATTAATGTTAGATTTATGATCCATAGCATATCAGTCACTGTAGAGCCCACAACACAAATTCCATATATAACCCCACACATTATATATGCAATTTTATTATACAGTTATATTAGTATTTGGGCCTCGATTAAGTCCCAACTCCAGGCCCTTTATTCAGGTCCATAGATTAAAACTCGGGTCTGGGTATGATATTGATAAGGCCCAATTTGGACTTTAATTTAGTCCTTTCTAGTAATCTATGTCTGGGTCTGGCTCATATATAGATCACTATAATGAATGCTGGAAAATCCTCATAATTAATGCCATCTTTATATTGTATAATATATTTTTATTTACGCCAAGAACACCCTTAAAGTAATTTTTCTTAAAAAGAAGGATTTGCATTTTTTTTATTTTTTATTTTTTGTTATAACAGAAAAGGAGCCTAAGAAAAGTACTGATGTATCATTTCATGTATAACGACATAATAAAATTTTACTTATGAAAGGACATTCACAAGGCTAAGCAACTAAATCATCAGGGTCGGCTAAGCCACTATGTGCTCAGTGACAGCTAAGTAGGTCAAGTCTCATCAATGGGCCTGTTGGGCCTCATGTTATTAATAGCTTCATGCAGTGAATATAGAGGCCTCTTAATTTGTGGGACCCATTTAAGGATAACCTACAAAGCATGCAAGGAACACACTCCACCCATGCATTTATGCACTTGAGGAAAAAGATATATGATGTCCTTGCAACAGCAATTTGCATTGTGAGAAGGATAATAAAAGAATGCACTTTTTTTTTTTTGTGTGTCTATGTAAGGAACGAGGTTCAGGTGTGAATGTGTGATACAATGCCAACACCACTCAACCTGTGTGTTGTGGAAAGAATGCACAAAAGCAATCAACGATTCAGAGAAATTAAAGACAACCAAAATATCTATGTACAAACTAATCGCGCAACAACTAGGATTGATCCCCACTCTTGCTGGTGAGGACTCAAGTGGTGTTTGTGGGTGCACTATATATATAAGAGGCCATAGTCTTAGCTCATGTTTAGCACTTCTATTTCCAGTCTCTGCTTATCTAAATGTCTAAAGCGGACAGAGGTTATGGAAATAACAGCGTTTGGCACCACATTCTGGCATTTGTCCGTTTTAGATATTTAGAGGCGAATCCTTTAAAATCCAAATGCTCAAAAAGTAGACAGCTTCTTTGTATGACTCTTTTTTTTTATGGCTCTACTTTTACACTTTTACTGGGTCTGTCAGAAAAGGAGTAAAGATACCAAACATAGCCTTAAGTTGGGAGGCATACATAAAGTATGTAAATATGCAATGTACTGGTACTTATCCCACATTTTATTGAAGAATTTTATGAATTGAATCTTTTGAAGCAAGAACTGCATTTGAATTTATTTCATATTGGATCGACTCTAGTTGGAAATAGTGTACGTAACTACTCTTCTCATTTGATAGAAACTGTATTTTGGGATTGAGAAGAAAATAATATTTATCTATCTGGAGGTTATGGTATTGTGATTCTTCACTTCATAAAAGACAATGAATCCTAGACTTATGTCTTTGGGTATATTTTGTAACTTGTAAGCATGATCCATGTGAGTCTTTTTGTGCTAGTCTCAGATGAGGTTATCGATGGCTCTCTTCCTTACGACTTCGTATATTTTAGGCAGCTGCTATCGTCGTAAGTTTTGTGGATCTTCTGGATGTTAGCATCTGTGACGGGGTTCACTAGTGTTTACATGTGATTGGGCCTCCACTCCTAAAAGTACAGGACGTGTTGGATGTTATAACACGTGCCAAAAGACTATACGATAGGGATGGAAGAGAGTTGTCTGATCCTTAATTTTACACATACCCAATGAGGAAGACATGCCCCAGTGAATCACACAAGACTGATCTCTCGTACGAAGTCCCCAATCTTCGCATCTAGTTGTTGATCCAAACTGACGCAATCCTAAATTGCATTAGTAGTATGCATAACTCCGTCGATTTTTACCTTCCGTTGAAGCCACTACCTTACATTGGAAGACCTGAAAAAGGGTTTCCATCTCCCATAAGGGTGCATTTTGTAACAACTGTAGAAGCGTTTCCTCTTCCGTGGCACCGCAAATCCGAGATGGATAGGTTGGATTTTCGGATCCCCTCTAGCTGATTTTGAGGCTAATTATTGCCGAGATTGTCAATGCACCCAAACGTTAGTGGAAAGGTGTCTAAAAATCTGACGCCTTTTTTGTATTTGTTTGCCGTAGAAATGAACGCTTCCACACGGCTCTTAAATATCAATCCCAAGGAGTTCCATTGTTATAGTTCTGCCGGATACTCCTCTGCATCTGACTAAGATTGTGATACTTAAGTCACTAATGGAGTTGGATCTCATCCAAACTCTTTCAAGAAATATGATTAAGGCTTTGATTGGTAGACAAATTTGTTTATTTTGGTTACTGCTTCATCCAGATGTCGTCCCCATTTCAAGATGGGCCGTGTACTTTCCATCATTTTGGTGTGAGATACATTTGTTCTCAAGATTCATTTATTAGACATGTGCAGTGCACATGACTGATTCTCATTCTCACTTTTGGCCAATGTATTTTCTCTGTGTTTTTTGGCCAAGGTATTTTCTCTCTCTTGATACAATTGAAAGCCGTCATTCTCTTCACGTTTGAACGTAAGGAAATGAAAAAACTTCGGTTTACTGATATTATAAAGATTAAAAAAGATGGGGATTTGATATAGTAATTCTCTTTTAAACCATGTTTCTCCGATTGTATGATCGAAGATTTATTAATGTCACCAAAGTCGTTTGACTCTAGTCCACCAAATTTTTTTTTTTTTTTACTTTTTTGCCCCGGATCCCTTGATATTATGAGATCCGAATGTTAAAATCCATAATATCATGGGATCCATGTCTAGATAACAAGATGGTATAGGTTTTTTAGTGTACGGTTTTCAACTTTTTACACTGGGATCCCATTAATGTTCTATGATATTATGGGATCAACGGCAGAAAAGTAAAGAAAAAATGCGGACCAGAGTCAAATAACTCTAATGACATTAATAAATTTTCAGTCATAAAATTATATATGCTGAATTTAATTGCTGAGTCTCAATTCCAAAACAGTTTACGCAAATGTTAGAGAGACAGGTTTGTTTGCAACCCCATTTGATTTTTAAGCAAGTTTTCAAGTGACTGAATGATGAGGAGCCGGAAAGAGGCTCTACTATGGAGAAAAACATGTAATAGAAAAGCCATAAATACGAAGTTGTGGTTGGTGTATGAGAAATAGATTCAGGGGCCCTTGTCCTTTGACTTGAGGTCGTCCTGGGTGGTCTATTTTATTCATCATGCACAGGAGAGAAGACCAGCTTTTAGAACCTACACACACGTACGTACGTATCTTGTGGAGCACCTCATAGTACTCATCTCTACGTGCACAGAGAGAAGAATATATACAATAGTACATATCTTGTTGCAGAATTCATAGTATTCACACACACAGACAGAGAGAGAGAGAGAGATATGGACTTCCCACAGTACTAATTTACATATTCGTGCACATAAGGGTGTTGATGGGCCATGGATTAAAGCTTGTCCAACCTGGCCTATTTAAATATTAGGCTTCAGATTCCGGCTCAAATGTAGCCACTGACCTCATAGATTGGCTCAGGTCCAGATCATTTGCAAAACCTTACATAATTTTGTGCTAAATAAGTTGGAGAAGGTGAGGCTTTTAGGAATATGTAAGGTTTTTGGCCTAGCCCATTTGACTATCAGGCCTGGGTCCAACTCATGGGCTGAGAGAGAGCAATTAAGTTATTTGTGGTCCATATCTGAAAGCATCACTAATTTGGAGAGAGAGAGTTATTGGTGGTCCATGAAAGTATACTTCAGGAATAGTTTTGGACTTTGGAGATGGGAATGGAAGATTGGGACTGTGAGTTAAGAAAATTAAGACAAAACCAATATTAAAAGCTCCTTTCAATGTGATGTTGATTCATAACCTACCAGATATTAACAGTAGATACATCCACACTAAGCAACCATAAATCCTAAAATGAGTTGTGTGCCACTTATTTGAATCTTGGAATTTGAAATCTCCGAGTAATACGCAACTCTAGCAATCAATCAATGTTCAACGTTTGATTAATCAATACAAAGTTCTTCACCAGAGTTTAGTTTCCAAATGTTTCAAGACTTACTATTTACCAACAGCTTCAGGCCGTCGTTTCTTTTTTTTTTTTTTCCCTTAAAAAAAAACGACTCTGAAATTCCCGACTCCGATTATAAGCCAATGGCAGTCGGTTTTCGCAATTTTTTAGGTACTTGTGCATATGATCCAATTTGTTAGGTTTTTTTATTTTTTTAAATATAATTTTTTACTTAAAAAAATTTTCTAATAAGGATGTCCGGACAGGCACGTGACGTCTCCTACTTCCTCCACGCATAGGGTAAGTCATGCTTATGCATGGACAAGTGACTTGAGAGAGAGCACAATTTCAAAACCGCAATCTTCGATTCCTTAGGTCCAATCCAACTGTGCGCTACGTGTCCGAGTTAATAATAATAATAAAAAAACCCTACAATGAGACCTTTTGATCGTATTGTTCTTCCATGATTAACATATGTCCAAGTGGACTATCATACAGAGTAGAAACCATGAGATATGCACACCCATCCAACTGTAATATAGGTTGAATAAGTGTCAAATTGGCGTAGGTGGAATTCGTGTCGCACTACAACAAAATGCACTATTCCCGGCGTTTTTTCCCGGCGTTTTATAATTACGCCGGCAAAAGTATAATTATCCCCGGCGAAATACGATTTTGTGCCGGCAATAGTATAATTTTGCTGGCGAAATTTTTTCGCCGGCATTTTCCATAGTTCGCCGGCAAATAATTTATTTTCCCGGCGTATATTCTGTTTTCGCCGGGAAATTTATAAGTTTTCCCGGCGTTATGCTGTTTTCGCCGTCGAAGGTAATTTAATCCCCCGCCAACGAGTTGGGATGGTTTCGCGCCTGCATTTTATTTCCCCCGCTCTGATGTTAACATAGCGCCTGCGTTTTATTTCCCCCATCTTCATTACGATTTCATCCCTCTCACGCTCTCTCCCAACCCTCTCTTCCTCGATCGCTCATCCCCATCCGTCTCTCGCTCTCTCCCATCCCTCTCTTCCTCTTCCCGGATTCTCTCTCTCAGGCAGCGCCCACCTCTGCTCCATCGCCAGATCCATCTCGAGATTCCCTTCACCGATCTTCTCCTCTCCATTTTCCTCTCAGCGGCAGCATCCATCGCTCACCTTTCCATCTTCCTCGCAGCGGCAGCCATCACTCGCACATTCAGCAGCCATCACTCTCCCCTGCCATCCTCAAGGTCTGTCTCCCTCTCCCTCTCTCTTCTTTTCTCTCTCTCTCTTCTTCTTTGTTTTCATTTGTTTTTAGATCTGGAATGAAATAAAGGCAAATATTTTTCTTCTCCGCTTTAAAAAAATCCTTTCTTTTCTTCAATAATCTGCTTCTTTGTGATGAATAGATGTGTTTTTCTTCAATAATCTCCTTTCCGTTGAATCTCTAAAATTTCTTCGATTTCAATTGAGAAATTCGGACATCGGCTCAGCGATTCTTTCTAGGTTTCTGCATTTTCATTCAAAGGTATTTCATGAAATCCCCGTTTTTTGAGAATCTCCCATCTTTAGATTCTTGTTTGTTTGGTTGGAAAAGATCTCAAGAGAGAGGGAAAACCACTCGATTATCTGGATTCTTGTTTGCAACACGTTTTTTGATTCCTGGTTGTTGTTGTTGTAAGAATCGATGGGGAGAAATTAACTATGCGGATTTTGGGGAGGGGAGAAAACTTCATCTTTGATAGAGATCTTATTAAATCAGATCTGATAGCTTATCCTATTCACATGAAGTCTTTACTTTGATGCAATCCTCTAATGAAATTAAACTCAAATCTCATTCTTTTAACCTATCAGAATCTTGTTTGTCAATCTTATCTTTATACTATCTGTTTTGGGTGTTTTTCCATTTGCTTAGAGACAGAGCATTTGAAAGTTACATCTAACAGGATTATTTCATGATCTCTATTTTCATTGAAATGAAATTGCTGTTTGGGTGATGGAAAGGGAGGGTTAAGTAGAAGAGCAGAAAGGAGGAATAGGAATATGAAGAGAAGTTCTACAACATCCAATGAGTAGCCACTCAGCCTCAAGATTCTGATTCTCAAATAATAATAAAAAATCCAATGGGCAGCTTGTAAATTGAGACAAGTAGAAATGGAATTCATAGGTTTGTGAAAGAAAGACATTTATTGAAATAAGTTTGCAAATAAACCGATGTTCGGTGGATATTGGTCATCTGAATTTTGCAGCTGCATGAAATGAATGCTAGTATGAAACTGTTTATACAGAAATTTACACGACAACAAGCTGCCCAAAAGTCATATCCTATCTAATCATGATCCTAATGTGTTATTTCCCCCCTGAGTTGCATAGAATAATTAGATTCATGGAGAAGATATGTTGATGCAACCCAAATTTGAGTTTAATGGATATCTTATCATTCATTTCTTTTTACATTTATTTTTAAACCATCTAATGGTTGATTTGAGTTAACCACCACCTTACATATATATGAACAGATATGGACAAGAGTTGGATGCTACTGTATCAGAATAGATTCAGTCAGCTGTATATAGACGGGGTGAATTCTTTTATTGAATTCGCAAAGGCAAATTCGCGCGGGAGTAGAGTGATCAAGTGCCCATGTAACTATTGCTGCAACAGTTTTGACCATGATTATGAGATTGTGAGAAACCATCTACTTGTACGTGGGATGCTGGTATCCTACGACACCTGGTTGCAGCATGGGGAACTTGCACAATCGGATGATAGCGAGGATGAATCGGATGAGGACCGGGATGGATATGATGAGTTACTAGAGGATCATGGCAGGGGGACTTACATGATGGATGATACCCTAGGGATAGACGATGTGCGAAACTTTGAAATTATGCTGGAGGCTTCCCAGCGTGGTTTGTACCCTGGTTGTAAAGATTCAGAAACGCTGTTAGCGTTTGTCATTAGGATGCTACATGTGAAGGTTCAATATAGGTGGAGCAACAAGTCATTTGACAAGGTCTTGGAGATATTTAGGGACGTCCTACCAGAAGGTAATGTGGTGCCCGCGTCCGTTATGAGGCCAGAAGCTACTGCGTGACTTGGGCTTGGGATATGAGCACATCGAGTCCTGCAAGAATGATTGCATACTTTTTTGGAAGGAGAATGCTCACCTGGATAAGTGTCCGGAATGGTGGGGAGCCTAGGTACAAGGTCAATGATGGCAAGGGTAAGCAAATCGCTCATAAGATATTGCGTTACTTCCCATTGATACCTAGGCTACGGAGGTTATACATGTCCCGGATGACGGCCAAAGAGATGAGATGGCACCATGAGAATGGCATGAATGGCGATCTGGGTAGGCATCCGGCCGACTATAATGAATGGAAGGAATTTGATTTGAAATTTCCAGAGTTTGCACGGGAGATCCGCAATGTGAGGTTAGGATTGGCCACCGTGGGTTTAACCCCTTCGGCAACATGAGCACTTCTTACAGCATGTGGCCCGTCGTACTTATGCCTTATAACCTTCCACCCTGGATGTGCATGAAGGACCCATTTTTCAATGATGTCCTTACTTATTCCTGGGCCGCAGGCTCCTGGGAAGGAGATCGATGTGTACCTAAGGCCCTTGGTTGATGAGTTGAAGGAGTTGTGGGAGATTGGTGTCATGACTTACGATGCCCATAGTGAACAGACCTTCCGAATGCATGCGGCTTTGATGTGGACCATTAATGACTTTCCCGCGTATGGTAACTTATCTGTTGGAGCACAAAGGTTATTTGGCTTGTCCCCCTTGCAACGAAGATTCATTATCGTGTAAGTTGAGAAGTAAGATCGGGTGGCTTGGACATCGAGCTTACTTGTCTGAGAACCACCTCTGGAGAAGGAGCAGAAGTTCAATGGTAAGCCAGAGCATAAAATAAAATCCTTGGATTTACCGGTGCAAAGGGTAATTGATCAGTTGGATCAACTACCAAAGTTAGGTTCGGGAAGGGCCCCAACAGCAGGAAAAAGACCTCGTGAGCCTACACTATTAAATTGGACAAAGAAAAGCATCATGTTTGAGCTACCACGTACTGGAAGAAGTTAAACCTTAGGCATAACCTTGATGTCATGCACGTAGAGAAGAACATCTGTGAAAATATGTTGGGACAGTGGTAGGCATAGATAAGAAGAATAAGGACACAGATAAAGCGCGCGATGATTTAAAGGATATGGGCATCATGCCGCAATTGCATCTGCAGAGGAATGAAGAAGGATCCATTGTGAAACCCCATGCATCCTATACGTTGGACCCGAACCAGAAGGAGGGTTTTTTTCGAATTCTTGAAATCAATCAAGTACCCGGATGGCTATGCAGCAAACCTCTCAAGGTGTGTGACATCGAAAAATGGCAAATTATTGGGTATGAAGAGTCACGACTATCATGTGCTCCTACAACGTCTACTTCCGGTTGGCCTACGTGGTTATGTTGATAAGGAGTTAAGTACAACTCTATTTGAGTTGGCAGGTTCTTCCAGGACCTCTGCTCGGAAAACATTGAAACAGAGCGATTTAAAAAAATTAGAGGAACGGGGAGTGTTCATACTTTGTAAGCTCGAGAAGATTTTTCCTCCGGCATTCTTTGATGTAATGGTCCATTTGGCTGTTCACTTGCCTCGTGAGGCCATGCTTGCTGGACCGGTACAATATCGGTGGATGTACCCCATTGAAAGGTAACCGTTCCAAGTGCTAAAGTGTTTTTGGTTGTAGTAATGTGATTGTCTTGTATAAGTAACCTTAATACTAATGTCTCTTTATTTGAAGGTTTCTAGGGACTTTAAAAAGGTTACGTTACTAACCGAGCACGACCCGAAGGCTCGATCGCAGAGGCCTACATTGTCAAAGAGTGTTTAACTTTCTGCTCAATGTACCTAAAAGGGACTGATCGAGATGAACGAAATGATGATGGTGGTGTGCGTGGTCCCCGGAATGGAGATATTCACACAAAATGTCCGCCCCTTTGCACCGATCACAAGGGCACCAGATCCTGTTCAAAGTGAACGCAACATGGCTCACTGGTTTGTTTTGCATAATAGTCCCGAGTTAGAGCCATATCTCGAGTAAGTGCTTTGGCTTAACTACATGTTTGCATAGATTGTGTCCTTGTTGATCCTTCAACTACGTTTAATTGCTTATGAATTGCATTTCCTTACGTAGGGAACACAGGAATACAATACAAAATCCAGAAGGGCATGACCTAAGTCAAATACAGCGAGATCAATTTCCAAAATGGTTCAAGCAACGTGTAAGATATATGATCCCCTATTTGCACGGTAAACATGATCTAATTGGGCCTGAATTCACATTAACTCAATAAATTATGTTGCATGTTGCTCATGTAGATGAATGATTTGCGAAATCAAGGGTCGCCAGAAGCAACAGATGAAATGTGGTCGTTATCAAATGGTCCCGGTTCGATAGTATATATGTATTCAGGGTGCATATTCAATGGTGTCCGATTCCACACCAGAGATCGCGAGAAAAGGCGTTTGTGCCAGAATAGTGGTTTGGTCGTGCAAGGGGGAGCATCTCGGGAAGACAATTGACTTCTACGGGTACTTGTGCAAAGTCTGGGAATTGACATACATGCATGGGGGTAGGGTGGTGTTATTCCAATGTGAATGGTACAACACCGGTACCAGAAACAAAGTATATACCGATCAACACATAACAAGCATTGATGTTACTGGTCGGTGGTATAAAGATGATCCATTTGTCCTACCAAGTCAAGCAAAGGCAAGTTTTCTATGTTATTGATACTTGCAAAGGCAACAACTGGAGAATCGTAGAACGAGTCAAGCATCGAGGAGTCTGGGATGTACCAGAAGTTGATGATGTGCCTAACGAGGCCTTCCAGCAGCACGAAGCAAGTGATGTTGTCCCAATCTGTGTCGAAGATAACGATTGAATTACTGTAGAGATGACATTCCGCCAGATATAGTTAATGGTGAGGAGCCATTGGCGGAGCATAGCGATGGCGAAGATGAAACTATGGCGGAGTATATAGACGAGGATGATGATGAAGACAATCTGCATAGCCAGTCCGATCCAGATATCGATCCTGACGTAGACTAGGATGTGTAGTTTTTGTTTTCTAATTTCTGTATGGACAAGTGTTCTAAATTAATGAAGTTGTTCGTTTACATTTCATGACTCATTTTATATATATCTCATTTTATTTCATTTTATTCGCCCTCATTCTCATGTGTGTCATATATAGTTCTCAAAAATGCCCAAGGGAGGTAAAACATATGTCAGGCCTGGCTGGGTGGCCAAACAGGCAAAGTTGACAGAATACGAGAAGGTGAGAAATAAGAACATCATGGAAAGAGACGAGAAATGTCGTGCTTTGGGGGTAAAGAAAATAGCCAGCACTGTTTTTGGATTGAGTCAAACGGGCAGAACGAAAAGTGGAGTTGGAAATAGAAAATCGGGTGAAGATGACGATGATGAGGAGTATCGACCGCCCCAGTGTGATTTTGGGTTGGTTTATTCAGATGAAGATACAGGTGATGATGGGGATGATGAGTCTTCTGGGTCTGATCATGCGAATATGGTAATTTCTGTCTATTGATTTATGACAAGCCATTCTAGTTATAAACATCTTTCATCCACTTTATTATGTATTTCAGTACTAATACTTCACTGTTGTGGCGTGACAGGTTACTGATATGACTCTAGGGAAGCGAAGTAGACATGCTTCCGTTGTAGCAGCTGCACTGTCCCAGACTATACCGGCACTACCTCAAGTCACACAGTCTTCACGTGCAAACCGCACGC
This sequence comes from Litsea cubeba, assembly GCA_012931725.1. Lineage (NCBI taxonomy): Eukaryota > Viridiplantae > Streptophyta > Magnoliopsida > Laurales > Lauraceae > Litsea > Litsea cubeba. The sequence goes on along the minus strand of CM022944.1, from coordinate 150,526,074 downwards.
CCGATGAGGCGGCCGTAGCTAGACCGACACAGCCTCAAGAGACACGGCCTTCTCATGCGGATAGCATGCTTAAGGTGGCGACCAATTCTAGACCGATGGATCCTAGAGGGATTGCCGTGTCTTCTGGCCAGCCTGACCAGGTTTTGAGTCAGCGTACTCCGAGCAGTAGTGTTGGTGAGAAATTTAGAATTATTTACGTTTAAGATTTACATTCTTTTAATTTTATATGCTTAGTAACAAAATTAATATTTTGATCATGACATCATTAGGCTTAGGCGAAGGCTCCCGCCGTGTACGGGGCATGACACGGGGGCTGAAGGTGCAAAAACTGAGGCGGCAACTTGGCCATGCCATACCAATTTCGATCCCAGCTTCGAGCCATGCGCCAGAGGGTGAATTTGCCACTGCTTTTGCGAACCTTCTCGGGCAAGTGATTCGAGCTGAGGCACCTGTTCGGAAGAAGGCTGGAAGTCTGTGCCTGAGGTGATCAAGAATTTGGTGGTAAGCGAGTTCAGGTAATTTCATTTGCGATAACTTGATGCAGATTCATGGAGACTCATTAATATTTATTTGTTGTCTCACATAACATGTTTATGTTTGCAATTACAGCAAACTTTTGACTTCGGGGACTATGTGAACGATCCGATCATCAGGGATGCCGTTGATGTGAAGTGCAAGAAGTTGTATAGGGACTGGAAGCACGAATTACATACCCACTATCTGTCCCTTTTGGAGGCAAGGGTGCCCGATCCAAAGAACCACCCACTAAAACCTTGCAATGCAGATGACTGGGCTTGGATGATCGATAATTTGTGGGAGACTATGGAGTGGAAGGTAAATTTTAATGGTTTTGTATATATCTTCCTCAATTATTGATCAAGATCATTGCAGTAGTTAAATTTTGTTTCTACTAATACCTTGTTTTTTATTTATCTGTGTAGGATAAGTCAAAGAAAGCAAGAGTTAGCCGATCGAAGATGCCATGGAATCATACGAGCGGCTCTAGATCGTTCCTAGCACGTAGTTCTTTAATTGTAAGTGCAGATTTAAGAATTTATGCCATTTGACTAAGTTATGAAAATTAAAGTTATTATATTAACGAAAATTATAATGTCATAACAGATGGCACATAATGATGGGCAGGCACAGGCTTTTCCCGATTTCTACCACGACACCCACTATATGCATGGACAGAAAAAGTGGATAAATGAGGCAGCTCAGAAGACACATGTACGTGCCTAAGTCATGTCTTATATATCAATACAAATATACTTTTATACATTTGTTAAATCACTTTATTTGATTTTTACATGTTTAAAAATGGCAGGAGGAATTAGTACGAGTTAGCGCCGAACAATCCCAACCCTCCATAACATCTCCGTTGACAGAGCAACAGATATCCGTTCAAGTGCTTGGGCATAGATCGGGATACCTAAAGGGTTTTGGCGTCCGGACAAAATCTTGTTTAGCTTCAAGCCAGAATCGGACAGGCCCTGATCCTGAGGTACAACAATTGAGGCAACAGGTTGCTGAGTTTTCCCAGAGAACAATTTACTTAGAGAACTTGGTCCTCCAGTTAGCTCAGCGTGTAGGCGTAGATCCAAACACAGCTGCTGGTGTGGATGGTGAAGGTGGAGATCAGGATAGGACTTCTCCAGGTTTGTATATGACTACTCTTATCAGCTTTGGGACTTGTTTTTGTTGTTTCTTATCAGCGTATAATGCCTTGGCCTTTCTATTATTTTCTCCTTTAATGTTATACTTTGCCCTTAAGCAAGAATAGTACAAACAATTTAAAGGAAAAGAAACAAGATTAGTCATCTCTTTCACTGATATTTCCAGCCTTTCATTTCTTTATTATATGTTATATTAATCTCTCTCTCTCTCTCTCTATGTTGTTTTATTTGCAGGATTGAATGAACATTGATGATAAAGTTTTGTTGAAAGATTCCATGCAGGAAAGATGCAACCAACATGAAGACCAAAAATGGATGCAGAGTAGCAGATTGCTATATATTAAAATGGGATGCATGGAGTTTTTTTAAACAACATTGCAAATGTTGGAATGTCATAGTAGAATGTTAGCATGGATTTATATTTTGTAATGGTAATGTTAAAGTGTGTTGTAAGGATGTTTGAATGTTTAAATTTTTATGGTATGGGGTTTTGGTTGGTACTGTAGGTGCTTGTCTATTTGGGTTTTGGAAGATGATTTTTTTTTGTCACAGGGGAACAATTGAGCTAGTTGTTACTTTCCCCTCACAGTTCTTGCATCTGTTTTTTTTCGTTGGCAAGGGGGTGGGTGAGAGAGAGGAAAGTAAGAGAGGAGGTGGTTGTTCAGGTGGATGTGCAGGGTGGTGGAAGAAGAGGAGGCAGTGGGTGTGCAGGTGGGTGTGCAGCAGGTGGGTGTGCAGGGTGATGGAAGAAGAGGAGGTAGTGGGGCAGCAGGTGGGTGTGCAGCAGGGTGGAAGAGTGCAGGGTGGGTGTGCAGCAGCTGGGTGTGCAGGGTGATGGAAGAAGAGGAGGTAGTGGGGCAGCAGGTGGGTGTGCAGCAGGGTGGAAGAAGAGGAGGCAGTGGGTGTGTGCAGGGTGGGTGTGCAGCAGGTGGGTGTGCAGGGTGATGGAAGAAGAGGAGGTAGTGGGGCAGCAGGTGGGTGTGCAGCAGGTGGGTGTGTGCAGGGTGGGTGTGCAGCAGCTGGGGTGTGCAGGGGTGATGGAAGAAGAGGAGGTAAGTGGGGCAGCAGGTGGGTGTGCAGCAGGTGGGTGTGTGTGCAGGGTGGGTGTGCAGCAGCTGGGTGTGCAAGGGTGATGGAAGAAGAGGAGGTAGTGGGGCAAAGCAGGTGGGTGTGCAGCAGGGTGGAAGAAGAGGAGGCAAGTGGGTGTGTGCAGGGTGGGTGTGCAGCAGGTGGGTGTGCAGGGTGATGGAAGAAGAGGAGGGTAGTGGGGCAGCAGGTGGGTGTGCAGCAGGTGGGTGTGTGCAGGGTGGGTGTGCAGCAGCTGGGTGTGCAGGGGTGATGGAAAGAAGAGGAGGGTAGTGGGGCAGCAGGTTGGTGTGCAGCAGGTGGGTGTGTGCAGGGTGGGTGTGCAGCAGCTGGGTGTGCATGGTGATGGAAGAAGAGGAGGTAGTGGGGCAAGCAGGTGGGTGTGCAGCAGGGTGGAAGAAGAGGAGGCAGTGGGGTGTGTGCAGGGTGGGTGTGCAGCAGGTGGGGTGTGCAGGGTGATGAAGAAGAGGAGTAGTGGGGCAGCAGGTGGGTGGTGCAGCAGGTGGGTGTGTGCAGGGTGGGTGTGCAGCAGCTGGGTGTTGCAGGGTGATGGAAGAAGAGGAGGTAGTGGGGCAGCAGGTTGGGTGTGCCAGCAGGTGGATGTTTGCAGGGTGGGTGTGCAGGCAGGTGGGTGTGCAGAAGTGATGGAAGAAGAGGAGGTAGTGGGGCAGCAGGTGGGTGTGCGGGTGGTGGAAGAAGAGGAGGCAGTGGGTGGTGTGCAGGGTGGGTGTGCAGCAGGTGGGTGGTGCAGGGTGATGGAAGAAGAGGAGGTATGGGGCAGCAGGTGGGTGTGGGCAGGGTGGTGGAAGAAGAGGAGGCAGTGGGTGTGCAGGAGGGTGTGCAGGTGGGTGTGTAAAGGGTGGTTGTTCAGGTGGGCTGTGCAGGGTGGGTGTGGGCAGGGTGGTGGAAGAAGAGGAGGCAGTGGGTGTGCAGCAGGTGGGTGAAAGCCACACAAATGTGAAGCATTATTGTCTAGCACTAGGAAGAATGTTTGAGCTGATAGAATTTTTGACTAATTGTTGCATTTTGAGCTGCGTCTATATGTGTAGTTATATAATATTTGTGTGGGTTCCAGGTGGTTGTATCTACTAAAAGCCCAAGGTCTGATAAGCAGTATGTTTGGGAAGCAGAAGCTGATAGCAGCTCCTATGTGATTAGGGAAGAGACTGATCCTGACAAACTGCTGCGCCGGGGGACACAAATTACTCTCTATTTACGGGTAAGATGATCTCAATTCCTTCCATTGGCAAATGTTTGTAACATTCATTAAAATCTTTGGATTATTTATTCTGCTCTTGCAGATAGACGATAAGTATGAATTTGCAGAGCCTGCAAGAATTCAAGGATTGGTTAAGAATTATTCTCAGTTTGTATCCTTCCCTATTTACACATGGCAGAGAAAAATCAAGGACAGTTGAGGTGAGGATCTTTCATGGTTTTTCCTGTTTTTCCTGTACCTATTTATCCAATTGGAACTGATGATCCACTTGAAGTACTGCATTTTATTAGATAGCTAGCTGTAAACTTATTGGGTTTTGAGAATGGACACCACTTGCTTTGTTTTGTTTTGTCTAGTTCCCACATTTTTTGGAGAGGCAGAATTCATATGTTTCAAAGTCTATCCTTGGATCAATCTATGATACGGTGAATTCATCTAAATTGAAAGATTTGTCATCAATCTATTATAGTTGTGTTTGGATTTACCATTTTTCAACTGGTGTGGCTGACAGTTTCTTTATTCAGATTACAACAGAATTCTGTTGGAAGGTTTTATTCTTCGGAAGAACTGCTACATATTCCTTATCATGCATATGGTTGTAACTTGTGTAAGTTGGCAATGGACTAGTCTCAAGGTTAAACTTGTATATCAAGGTTACAACACCTTTGTCATTTTTCTTATGTACCATATACATTTGAATAGTTTATACTCCAGCTGCATTTGTTCAACTGATTTTTAGGATAAAGTTGAAGTAAGGCAAGGATCTTGGTTTGAACCTATTGAAGATGTGATGGGTAAGCTAGCAGGCCTTGTTAACAAACAAAAGTTGAATATTTGTATGAACATGTTGCTGTCTAATACCTTTTGTTTGTACTTCGACACTGTTACACTCATCCATGTCCAATGTACATAGGTCATTGCATTTTTCACAGTGAAGCCCATCTGGGGAACACCATGGTCAACAATTATGCTAATTCTTTTCTGAGATTAGTAGACTAGTGTGGGTGGGCTTAATCTCCATGTGTTTGTTACTTTGCAAATTCTTTCCAATCAAATAAAGAACCCAGCTTTTCTTCTCTAAGCATCTGTTATGCAGGGAGTCGAAATTACAGCATTGCAATTTAGCATATTGTTGTATTTGTTTAATTTAGCTTGGGGAATCAAATCTAGTTGGCCAAGGTGCAGTGTTTAAGATGCAAGCTTGAGTGATTCATGTTAGAATAGCCCATGAATTTCAAAGGGGAATCTAGTCTGTATTGTTTTTGCTTTAGGAATAAAGTGAAACTGATTTATGGTTAAGATGCCTATGATTTCCATAGATGTGGTGTTCTCCCACTTCCCTCTGGTGTCCCAAGAGTCTTTCTTTTCATCTTAACTTATTTTCTTTTTAACTTATCTCTTTATTTTCATGGCTCAGATAGTTCATATTTAGTTTTCTTCACTAGCGACAATCAGGCCTGTAACAATCTGAAATTCTGACCTAAACTAATCTAAAAGGTGAAAACAATTCAAAGAGTTTTGTGCATACACAGTCGAACTGTGGGCAAGGGTTGGGAATAGTGGATCACATCCAAATATTTGTTATTAATGGACATAACATCCAAATCGTCTAACACTGATAATTGAACTGTGGGCAAGGGTTGGGAGACAGCACTCTCAAGCTTCAGTGGCTGAGTGTCTGACATTATATAACCAAGATTTCTCTTTTGCTTTTTGTATCACCGAGCATGTCTGAGTGTCTGACATTAATTATATGTTATTTAGGATCATCTTTTGTTAGTGTTTTATTTGGTATTCTAATGATATTAGAAATGTTCAAAAAGTAATGTTTGTTGTGTTTGAAATTGTGCGTACAGGAGGCTGACAAATACAGGAAAAATATTAAAAAAATTTTTTTTTTTAAAAATATAAATGCTTTGCCGGCGCAGTAAAATGCCGGCAAAAATTTTTAAAAAATTTTATTAATGTTTTCCCGGCGCAAAAAAACGCCGGCAAAAGTTTTTTAAAAAGTTTTTGTTAATTTATTATTAAAAAAATTAACTTTCCCCGGCGCAAACAAACGCCGGCAATGTAAACACGCCGGCAAAAGCATCAAAAAAAACGCCGGCAAAATCTTTAAAAAATTGTAAAAACTCCTTTTCCCGGCAAAAAAAAAAACGCCGGCAATGTAAACACGCCGGCAAAAGCATCAAAAAACGCCGGCAAAATCTTTAAAAAATTGTAAAAACTCCTTTTCCCGGCAAAAGTAACGCCGGCAAAAGGTTTAAAAATTCTTTATTGGCTTTTTCCGGCAAAAAAATAACGCGGGAAGTCCTTTACCGGCGAAACTTAACGCCGGGAAAAGTTTTTTAAAAATTTTATTACTCCTCTTTCCCGGCGAAATTTTATATTGTTCCGGCGAAAAATAACGCCGGTAATGTTTACTCCTTTCCCGGCGTTTCTTTATTTTGCAGGTAAAATACATTGCTGGCGTAGTATTACCGGCGAATTGCCGGCGCATCTAAAATCGCCGGGAATTCAATTTCCCGGCGCTTTCTTGACTTTTGCCGGCGTTTTTTGAGCGCCGGGAAAAGTGAAATTTCTTGTAGTGTCGTAGTTAATGTGAGAGGGTTGTGCTTAGGAAAATATTTCTCTCCTGATAAATGAAATTAAATCATGAGAGCATATGCTACACTAGTCATATCCATAGCCACCTCTAGTAAAAGCATGGAAAGAAATTCAATGAGATAAACATGCCCACACTTCTTAGATCAAAAGTGGTTAATTTAAGTTTTTTTTTCCTTATTCTTACGGACTGCGTTCAGGCATCCGCGCTAATTATAGTGGGGGACTTGACCTCGGCCTGTATTTATTGAAAACATCAAATCAAGAGAAAATAAAATATAATGGAATTATGATAGTATTTTTTTTTTTTGTTGTTTGATATGAAATCCTTTTAACTTTTTGTATAGAAAAATAGAGCATTTTTGTCTTTTAATCGAGAAAGGAAGTTGTTTTTTGATTTTTTTTTAAAAAAAGATGGAAGGAATTCTGAATTAAAGTACCATTGATGTGACCATTTGTCTGAAAAATGGAGGCTTTTCTTGACTGTTACTAATCTAGTAAAGTGTCAAACTGGCCCTAATGGGTGACCTAACATTTTAAGCACAATGGAAGAATAGTTTTGCAGATGGGCTGGGTTGGCTCGAATTGTCATTTCGCTAGGGCTTTTGTGTTACTTCATAGGCCCATGGGATAATCTCAGGCCTAATTTTTAAGTCCCTATTGATAAGAGGGCCCAACCCAAGTTTCTATTATTAAGTCCTTGATTTTGGCCTGGCTTGGCTCGTTTGGGTCTTATCATTAAGAGTCTCGATCCTCTGTTTCAACGAAACAGGGAAATACCGATTCATCTAATTCACATTCGCCAGGTGTATAAAATCTCTTCTTTGATTTCTTCATTCCAAAGAATCAATTAAGAGGTGCATTAGTTGGCATGCGATTTTATACAGCTGGCAAGTGTAGACATTGAAATAGGGGATCTGGACTCAGTAAGTAAAAGCTATTGTGGAAGGGAAATGCTAAAATCGAGGTTCTTTTTTTCAGACTCATTTGAAAGCATGAAAATTACAGCAAATGAATGATAAAAGTTTTAATATTGGCCAAGCATCACTTTAACACACGATTTAACCACTATTTTTTTTTTATAAGTGCATCCCCATGGTATTTGACGCAATAGTACTTGTTCCATGGGCACATTCACAACCCCTTAATACAGGTGCACCAAGTAAATTTGGGGTTGTCAAACACACGACATGCATGGGAAGCAAACCCATGCATTATGCCAACAAACCATTACTCAAGTAAGTTAAGAGTTTTATAAATGCATTTTTTTAGGGTGATCCAATCTAAGTGTTAGATAGTTGTTAGATCGGTCTCAAATTAACGCGTGTGCTGGAAATAGGTTTCCCATATTGTAGGGAATAAAAATGAGATATTCCAAACAAGATTTTCTATTTTTCCAAAGTTTTTGCCATTTTCCATTTATCCCTTCTCACTAGCTATCCCTTTGCATCAATACTCTCTCCAAATGAGACTTATTTCTATATTGAACTGCTTGATCGGTTACTTTTAGGGCCTGTTTCTTTGCTGGAATTTCAGGAATTTCTGTCTAGGGAATTCCTGAATTATCAAACAAAGTGGAATTCCTGAATTCCTCTTTGGGCTTGAGCATCCAGGAATTCCACAAAAATGCCTAGAGAGTGGAATTCCTGGATTCCTAAAGGTCAAAAGGTGGCTGGAATCCAGAAATGTCAGTAAAAAAAATATGAAATTCAGAAATTTCAGGGGACAGCTTGTTACATCATGTCCAGAAATTCCTAGACATGGTGAATTCCTGGCAGAAGTTCCACTAAAAAAATGGGGCCTTAAAATGATTTTATGTTAATCCAGCCTTATGGCCTGTTTAGATGAGAAAAAAAGTGGGGAGGAGAAGTAGAGGAGAAAAGAATTCATTGCTTCTGTATGGATTTGTTTTAGAGGGGGGAAAAGAATTCTCTTCTTAAAAACCACTTGCAAAAAATAGGAGAAATGGTTCACTCCTCAAAATTAAGATTTTCTATTATTAAAAATTATGCTTTTACTTTAATAGTTAATTTGAAGTTTAGAAAAAATTCAAAATGATTTTCTCCTGTATTACAAGTTCTCTTATTAGATTCAAACTCAACTGAGAACTGCTATTGGAGAAAAGAGATGAATCTCCACCACCCCTAGATTTATCCTCATTTTACTACCAATTGAGGAGTTCTCATCACTCATCATCCACACCTTTGGAAATCTAGTCATGCCAAATTTAAAAGCATGCATATTTATTTTTTTATATTTTCTTTAAGGGTCTAGAACTCTCATACTACGTGCACTATACATATTCCTAATCAGCTGAACAACGTCCTTAAATAATGTATTGGCTTTCCTTCTCCTTTGCTAATGTAATAAGCATGCATAGTGTTGTGTTCAAACAAAAATAATAATGACAAATCGAAGAGGCATTTACTTGTTGATTGTTCATTTAATATTTTTAAATTGAATGGCGAGCAATGTCCCACTAATTTGGTTTTGGGTGAACTATTAATGTATAGTCCTTTTTGTGAGCGCACACGAAAGGGGAGGGGGTGATGACTGGGTTAGGTCAGATTGAGCGCTGTAGATAATATGTATAGGCTGAATGCGAATTCAACCTATTTATTAATTATGTTGAAAATATCAGCAAACGATCTAGATTGGGTTCAATTCAAATCAATATGGTTAGTTGCATCGCAAGCTCGGTTTGAGCTAGAATGCAGCCCTTTTATTCATAATAGGCACCTTCAATTCAACTTAGAAATTAAAATGGTTCAAGTCCAAATAATAAAGCAATGAGTCGAGCTCAAGTCGTATTTCATTGCTAGGGTTACGTAGACACTTATACCACCACACGACTCTTCTCTAGATCTCTACAGTCTAGTTTACCAATCAAGTCTTTATAGGTCACAAGATTGGAAAATCCAAAGATACGTTCAGTTGGCAAGGCGCCTCCCTTCCATAAAAACAACCAAAAATTAATTTTGAGCTGCTCAAGGTGAAGGACTTGGGTAAGCATGTAGGTGGGTGTGTGGGTGTGTGGTTGTGAGTACTTGCATTTAAAAAAAAAATGCTCGGACAAGTATGCTTTTATTTTTCTCAACTCTTTTTTGTTTTTTGTTCTTTTTTTTTTTTTTTTAAGTTGCATAAGTTTACAATGTTAGACAACTATACAATCACCATCATCATTAAAATCTTGTCCCAATTATATTGAAATTGACTACCTAATACTGTATCTCTATTCCTAAATATCCTGCGTCAAATCTTCAAAGAAGGTTGACTTCTCCAAAATCCAAATCTACTATTACTATTGCCATCGACATCCTCTTCCAATGGGATTTACATATTGTAGTTTTCCAATTGCCATACAAAGCGAAATCAAAGTATTCATGTGTGGTCCATTTTCCAATTGCCATACAAAGCGAAATCAAAGTATTCATGTGTGGTCCAAACTCCAAGACTATTAATGTTAAGACCCCTTGGACATTCATAGATCCCAACTCCTTGGTTGGTGGTTTACATATAGTTTTTTATTATCGTTTGTTTTCTTACTAGGGGACCACCTTCAAGCTCTTCAAGGATTATTAGGTCACTTTGACCTTACCTTCTTCGGGCTACAGGCAATCCCTTAAGATGAGTGGTCTAGCTTTGTCGAAATGGGGCCCATTTCCATGTCCAAAGCAATGGCAAATTAAATCCTCATGTGGTATGTGAAAAAGAGACTCGTATGCTTTTCAAGTGTATGTCTTTTCTCTTTTGGCATACCCCTTTTCTCTTGAAGGGAATATGAATGGAAGAATTTTTTTTCTTATCGGCACTGTCGGATGAGATGCAGTGAAAATGTCTAAACTATCTCAAATGGTATTATATTGTTTTATCACCTATTCATGTTACCCATAAATGCTTTCAAAATGGTTCATTTTTAATTCTATATATTCTTCCTTCTTTTACAATATATATATATATATATCCACCTCAACGTTCTTATCTCTGCCACACTCATTTTATTCTATGTTCGACGTCTTACTCAATCTCTTCATTTTTACTAATTATTGGGCCAAGGTGTCGGAATGAATCTTTTTATTGTATCTTTATACCTCTTGATGTTCAATTCATACAATAATTTTAGTTGTTTGTACATGTACACTAAAATTGATTAAGAAAAACTTTAAATTAACCCAAACTTTATGGGTTGTAACCAAAATTAATTAGCAAAAAAAAAATTCATTAACTAGTTCTACCTGAAACTTTCATATTACAATTTACAACATTCAATTTGTAAATCAATCAAGATTAAAGCTTAGGCTCCTCGTGTTAATGGCTTGCAGTCTTAAATGCAAAATCTAGTTGAGTAATAAATCAAAAGGAGAAATTATCATATCCATACCATAAACTTAAAAATAACCTTATACAACAAATCATCAAATCATTTTTAAAGTGAGCTGTTTTGGAGAATCTTTCTTATATATTTGAAGACAATGCGACCAACAATCATGCCACATATCTCCATTTTTTTTTTCAAAAAAAAGCAAAAATAAAAAGAAAGGAGCTTAAAATTAGGGATTAAGATTTCGAAACTTCATCTAAAACTAAAAAATAAAATCCGTTAAAGGGGCAAATCAATCAGAAAATATCATGTTAATGAGCTTAAAACTAAGGATTAAATTCGTGACATAACTTCTGACGGTTATGAGAGCATACTTAGGGACCTCCGCCTCAAATAAGTCTAAACGCATAGACTAAAGGCTTTAACCGAAAATCCTGTGAATTAGAGGCTTTAAATAATAATATTAAAGAATCTCTCGCTAATTTTCTCTTAAAAAAAAAAAACTCATAGATGTATAGGACAACTGGTTTCCATAAAAGGAAAGTATGGTTAAGACACTAGAGACGTGACATGATCTTGCTATTCCTGGATCTTCTCCTCTTCAACGCTATCAATGTCGACGTGGCCCAGTCAGCCGAACGACACATGCCCTTATCACGGCCAGACAAGTGATGGCCCTTAAATCTCCTCCTATAAATGTCTGCCAGGTGGTAGGAAAGTGGGGCCAAGACAGAACAAAAGGTGTTTCCTACTGCTGTCCCATGCAGACATAAGCATTTCATACTGAATCCGACATACATACTGTTGCAGTTTTATTTTGATTTTCAAGTGAAACAAAATCAAAAGCATTTTATGTTGGTTTGGGTCAGCCACATCAGCAATATCAATTAATATCACACTCATACTATGTCATCAACATATATTTTGACCAATATAACATTGTCCTTGTAGACCATTGTTTATTGTTTACAAACATATCTATATTACAATTATATATTTTATTTTTTTTTGCTTAAAAGGCAATTGTATTGAAAAGGAGGGGACCATTGCTTTAATACATATCTATATTACAACTATATATTTTATTTTTTATTTTTTTCTTAGAGGCAATTGTATTGAAAAGGAGGGGGAGAAAAACATGGACTTCAAGAAGTCCCCAAAAAACAGCCTAGAGGACTAGATTCAACAAACTCTAAATAATTGAAATTGAATGCCAAGTGCCGACACAAGGGATAAGAAATTGTCATGAGATTCCTAGCGACCAGTCAGTTACTTATGCCTTTCACCTAGTCATATTCATAGACGGAGGGGTCAGGACCACAGTTCCTCTTTCTTTCGGAGCTAGAGGTCTTGGTATCGATCTCCGGTTCTCCCCTCTTCCGGAACCGAAGGCTGAATCCCTAGCTTCTCTCTGGGCCCGAAGAAATTAGTCAGCCCGAAGGGTTGGGAACCCTCTGTTAGCAAAAAATAAAATTACTCATACCCTACTTATCGCAGGAAAGCCAAGAAAATCTTGAGAAATTAGTATTTTACTAGTAGTAGGTTCACACATTGAATATCCGACCACTGATTGTCTATAATTACAATCCCATCAAATAGGATCGAAACAACTGAAAATCAAAGACACGTTGTAGTTTTCCAATTACCATACAAAGTGAAATCAAAGTATTCCATGTGTGGTCCAAACTCCTAACTATTAATATGTAGAGCCCTTAGACATTCATAGATTCCAGCTCCTTGGTGGGTGGTTTACATATAGTCTTAATTATCGTTTGTTTTCTTACAGGGGACCATCTGCAAGCTCTCAAGTATTATTAGGTCAATTTGATCTTAACTTCTCCGGGCCACAGGCAATCCCTTCAAATGAATGGTATAGCTTTGTCCAAATGGAGCCCATGTCCATGACCAAAGCAATGACACATTAAATCTCTCGTATACTTTCCAAGTGCATGACTCTCTCCATGTGTGCCCATGTGCCTGTTACTTCTGTATAAATCATACAGCAAGATGTTCATGTGTTGCCAATCTGTCCTCAGATAGAGCAATCACTGCTCATTTCAGTCTTCTTAAACTTGGAAAGTATGTACTTTCTTCACCACAAATGATGGATGGGCCCCACTTTCTATACAGATGCAGAATAGCAGCCTGCATAACCCTATCCATCTATATTGCATTATCTACTTGCATGCTGCCAATTAAAGGGGTAAGAGAAACTCACAAGAAAGGCAATTAGGGGTGTGGTAAATCAGATTTGTGGCCTCTCAGATCAATTGAGTGATAGACCAATGCGCTAGGAGTAAAACAATCATGTCACACATGCTTGACTGTTGAGCTATAATGTCCACCATCAGTCAAGAGGCCTAGTTATAAATATTCTGAATTAAAAAAAAAAAGATTCATTTAACATAGATTTTAAACAAATGAATAATTGTGAAGAGACCATCAAAAATGGATATAAAGTGCTCAATTAAGCAAGAACAGAGTACAGAAGTAGCCCATCAAAATAGCAAGAAATGAAGAAGTTTCCAATGCCATAGTGCCCGACAACCATAACATATGCTCAGATTAATTTTCTTGTGCAAAAGGCACATTAAAGCAAGAGATGAGCTCCTCCTTGTACGTGCTCCATGCCATGTTACTTTCAAACTCAATGCCGCTGCTGTTGATTGGTATTCCCTCTCATTCTTCTACTTGGATGGTCACCATTTCCTTGAGTGAAAATCAATTTCCCCAAAATTTTCTCTACCCACATGAGCAACGATACATAGCTATCAGCTCAGAGTGATCAGTGGCACGGTGTACAGTATCCACACATACACATATACCATGAACCTTTTCCTGGAGGGCTTGTAACCAATGTTTGAATCGCGATCAGGATTAACTCGGTCTGGGGTCATACCATGTGCCTTAGCTGCCGCAGCCTTAATGCAGAAAAACTTTCCAGTTGGGGCCCGGTGCTGACTTTATGGCCTGTTGTTGCCTTGTTGCTTTGAAAATATAACAATGAGTAATGTTTCTCAATTGCAGCGAGTCCACGGCTTGCTGTGACTGATTCTTAAGATTCAATGATCACATTAAATTAACTAGAAAAGAGTTTAGACAAACCTGTATCTGTATCTGTGCTAGGAACTTGAGTAGAAAGAATCTTCAAGATATGGCCTGATCTTCTTTTAGACATCTCTCCCTTATAACAAGTATGTTGGCTTTCTATAGCTGAGTTTTTTTTTTTTGGGTGGGGTGGGATGGGGTAGGGTGGTTTGTACATTATAGCCAAGTTAAAAGGAACTGATTGGTCATATTGTTGCTGGTGCACCACATCTCGAACCCATGACCTGTTCCAACCAAAGGGTTAAATCATCAAACTAGGCTACAGATTGGCAATATTGATTTGCTATGCTTCCTTGCCTAATAAGTAAACTTTTAAGTTGGGCACTGACAAGATTTATAATCCAAGTTTTTCTCATGGAAACCCAAAATATAATAATGTAAATCGTGTGAATCAAGTGGAGCCTCTTGCAGGACCACACATATTAAAGATGTCTAAACAATTTTGGACTCTATCTGGCAGGCTAAGATGTGGAGTTGACTCAGCTACTTGAGCAGTCTACACTGGAATAAGTTGAACACAAATGATGTGAAAAATATAAAGAATGATGGTTGTGGGATTGGCTAGAGGGAAGATTATGTATGTGGAGGTCCTCTTTTGGCGATCTTGTAAGTTACTTGCAAGGAGAGATGAAAGATGTTTCAAAGGTTTTCTTCTTCTACTGACGCTTTAATTGACAGAGTTAAATTCCCAGTTGCATCCCGGGTTTCCAATTTCCATCCTTCCTATCTCCCATGGAATATCTATAGATTTGATCCTTTAATTGGAGGAGGGTGACATTCTCTATCAGTGATCATTGATGTGCTCTTCTTAAAGCCTGTTTTCTAAGGAGTCACAGCTTTTAGTCTCCTTTGGTTTTTTGGTTGTTTTGTTGAATATTATCTTTGCCTTATGGTGTATGCTTATCAGTATAGTGTTCTTGTACTGTTAAGCACTTTTAATGAAAGTTGCTATTTAAAAATAAAAAAAAGTAGAAAGCATGGTTCTAAACAATTTCAACAGCTCAGTTAAGCAAGTATGATTAATTAAGGAGCATAAGGTATTAGTTTAGTGAATTAGGAAGTTGAACGGAACTATTATCTGAACTCTTCGGAGCCCGCAACCTGTCGGTGAAGGGGCTCCCAATGGACACACAAGCTCTAAGAAAGAGAGGAAGTGCTACTCCAATGACCAATCTACATCATAGTGAAGGGCATGAGCTATGGGAGCTCCGCCACTGGTGGGCCAGGGTACGCACTATTGATGGAAGAATGACATGGATGCATTAAAAAGCACAAACCCATTTAATCATTGAAATGGATGCCCATTGAATGGGCCCACGTATGAAGGCGAACACACAATGGCCAATGTATATATAAGAGATGTTTTTGTCGTTAATACATACGAATGTGGGATGGTCTCTTTGTAGTTGTATTAACGACATTAAAACCATTTCATATTATAGTTTTACTATTTACTGCCCTTAGAATAAACTCAGCGGGATGGTCTCTTCATACAACTCCAAAAATGTAATCAACTGGGTAAAAATAAAGGTTGTGAACATCTATAAGAGATTTGAGATACATATAGCAGTCAAGCAAGTCTCGTTTGAACATGCATGTACTAGAGGTGCAACTACAACCCATAGAAATATAATCAGCAGGATGTCTCATCATATGACTCCAAAAATGTAATCAACTAGGCAAAAAGAAAGGTTGTGAACATCTATGAGAGATTTGAGATATATATATATATAGCAGTCAGGCAAGTCTCGTTTGAAGATGTATGTAGTATGGGTGCAACACAGCTAATAGGTTATGTCTACTATTGTCTAGCTTGATTGATTGCATAAAAGTGAACATGAACCAGAACAATCAAATGAATCCCCAAAACCCAACCACGTCCCATCCCAGTTCACAATTTCTCTAGCAGAGTGCAATTCAAGTTGAGCCTGGTCAACTACAGTCAGGTCAGCTACTAGGTTTTATTTGCTTTTCTAATAGTATAAAATTTGAAAAATATATCTACTTCATAACACACAGTGTATACATGTACTAAGCATTATATATGCACGAACATACTTATAGATAAATCAGGTACTTGAGTCTGATTCTAGTACCAAAGCCCAAATCCAAACCTGAATTCCAAACAGGTTGCAAAATTCAACCCAAGCGCAACCAAAAGTCCACCTTTAATTGGGTCAGACCATGAAGGTTCAGGTTTAGCCCAGCCCAAGTTTGACCTCTTTGTTGAAATATAAATGAAAAGGTAGATGGGTTAACCTATTTAATTAAGACAAGGCCGCCAATTAATAGGTCTGTTTTATGAGAGTGATCTATTTCACTTTCACAAATGGATGCTTCCTTGCTTCTAATGCAGATATATTACTTATCATTTTTTCTTTTTCTTTTTTCAAAATAGAAAGGGCTAAGACAAACCAAGATATCAAGTCACGACCAACATCAGCCCATAGCTAAATGGCTTTGGAGGCCACCGACTGAAACCATATTTTAAAACCAATCAAACTCAAAAGTCTACCACAATACATAGGATGAAAACTCCTTAGTTATTGCAATCCTAATGCTCTCTGTACTATAAGTTGCTAGAACTTAGACATCTGAAACATGCTAACCACACATAATGCTGCCTCCTGCAATGTCACTTAAGGAGATTGAGTGTTCAGTAAGAAGTGAACATTTGTAAGTGAACGCATCTCTTCCATCTGCTATCAAGTTTCCAAGCACAATTATATCAACCTCAATAATCAAATGGCATTCTTGTTTAGTGTAAGGAATGAAATGAAAGGGAAGAGGTTTAGTGAACGCATCTCTTCCTCAGTCTGCACAGTAGGCCCTATCCCCATTCTCTGAAAAGCCACTGTAGTTCACATTCTCCGCATACAAATTATCTGAAAAGCACATAGCTTGAGGTGACTTGGGATGGAGGCCTGGAAATCTCTGGATGAAAATCTGTGCTTTTTAACATTACCTGCAACCCCTATGACATGTATATCCGTAATTTCTACACATGTAATTCTACATATGTAAATCTTCAACAAGGGGGCATTTGAGATAGTCATGTCAGTTGAATATGAAAATAGTGTGGTCAGAAATGGGTGAAAGGTAGAAGATAATGTGCAAAATATATGGCACTTGGGAAAGACAGTCCAGTTTTCCCACTTATGATAGCAAATATTTTTTTTTTATCCTCTCCCTGATGAAAAAATATGAGCTGCAGTGCTGCACTGAATGTCTCTAATTCAATCACATCCTGTAAAATCATACCTCTCAAAACTTGAAGGAATAACTTTAACAGAGTAAAGTACAAGGAAGGGGATAAGAACACCAAATTTTTCATTCATAGCAGGGCCAATGCTTAAAAAAGAATTAAGCTTAGTACTATGGTGCATAAAACTCAAATTTTTACAGAGAATCCAGAGGAAGTCAAGGAGGAGATCACCAGATTCTTCGAGAACCAATACACAGGTGAAGGATTTTCTTAGCCCTAATTTGGATTTTTTTTTTTTTTTTAGGATTTTACAGTTAAAAACCCCTTAGGTGGCCCGTGCACGAAAAAGGACCACATAGTTTCTACCACCAAAAAAGGCTCTCCAGCCAATTTAACCTCTTTTTTTTACCTTTTACACTGAACGACAATATCGTCGCTCGTTTCCATTAAACAATGAATATATCGTCGCTCTTGTCTCTTCTTCCTCTTTCTCCATCTCCCTCACTCCATTTCTCGCTGGCTTTAACACAGAGGATCCGGAATGTAAACATAGAGATTCTCTCCTCAACGTCTGCAACGTCTCTCTCTCGTCACATTCCCACTGCCTACGACGTGGGCCGTTTCTGCCCTCACAAAACGTCTCCCGCTAAGAAAGCTTCCACATCGTTCTTTATAATTCTACACAAAATCTCTACAAAGAACTGAGAGCCATCATCAGTTCTCACATGCATGGGCATGGAGCTGTCTCTATAGTAGTGAAGGGGAGAGAGGCTAGATGCTCCCTTCATCAGTTCACACATGCATGGACAGGGAGTTGTCTCTATAGCAGTGAAGGGGAGTAGATGCGGATGATGGGAGAGACGAACACGTCTTCTGTGGGCGATCTGGTTCCGTCCGTGAAGGAAGAAGCGAAAGCAATGGTGGCCTCGGGAGATGATGGTACTGTGGGTTTTGCAGGGGAGGCTGCTAAGGTTTTGGATAAGGATTTGCTGTGTTCGATCTGTATGCATATCATGAAGGACGCGTTTCTAAAGGCCTATGGGCATAGCTTCTGTTTTATGTGCATTGCAACGCATCTTAATCACAAGAACGATTACCCATGTTGCTCTCACCACCTCACCACCACCAAGTTCTTCCCCAATTTCCTTCTTAACAAGGTTTGTCTCTACCTCTAGGGTTTTGGGTTTGAGTTTAAATTGGGATGTGGATTAGATATGGGTTTTTCTTGAAACTGGAATTTCAGTTGAAATGTGATTTGGTTTGTTTTCCTGGGGTGGATTGTGGCTATTGGTCGTATGCAAACCCAAATGGAGGTAGCTGAAAAGAAATATTAAGGAGGAAGATGGAAGGAGAAAAGTTGGAGGCTTATGTGGGTGGTAGGTTGGGCGATAAATGGAGTGAGGGAGATGGAGAAAGAGGAAGAAGAAGACACGATCGACAATATCTTTGCTGCTTAATTAAAGGAGCAATGTGTAAAAGGTTAAAAAATAAGAGGTTAAAATTGGCAGGAGGGCCTTTTTTGTGCGGTGGAAACTATGAGGTCTTTTTCATGCACGGCCATCTAAGGGGGTTTTTTCCTGTAAAATCCTCTCTTTTTTCTTTGCTATTTCTATGGATGAGAAGGATTGGCTGGAAAGGGAATTCGAGGAGGAAATAAGTGAGGTGTTAAGTGCTTGTGCTTACCTTTGGGACCAGATGGTTTTAAATTTGCTTTCCTTCAGACCGCCTGTGGCTTTATAAAGAAGGATTTTTGTGATATGCTTTGAGAATTCCATATGAGGGGGAGAGGTGTAATTTAGAGATTAATTTGACTTTCTTGGTCCTTGCTCCGAAAGTCCCTAACCGTGTGGAGCTTAAGAATTTTAGAGATATTAGCTTGATGGGGTGTGTGTATAAGTTGCTCTCTAAAATTTTAGCCAACAAATCGATGGTTCTTCCAGGCAAGGGGGGACCTACATTTAAAGGGCTGGGGGCTGGAGTCCCCCTCCAAAATTGGAAAAAGCATATAAGGTTGTTAAGGCCCTTATGTCCCAACCCCCACTTAAAATTAACCAAAGACCCCACTACCCTTTCCAAACTCCAAAAACCCACACTTTCTTGGTGTCTCTCTCTTCTCACAAAAATCCCCAAATCAAGAGAAAGTGAAACCTTCGGTCGCTCTCTGTCTTAGGTGACCATTGACTGGCATCAACGCATGACCATTGTCCTTTTTGATGTTATTCTAGATCTCATCTTTTCTTTTAAGTAACTTTGAGATCTAGAATAACATCAATTTTACATTGAGCTCCATTGAAAAAGTATAGCTTCATTTATTGTGTGAAAGTCTGAATTGGTGGACATGAGAAGGGTGAAACATGTCTGATCAAATTTTGGGCAAATTTAAAATTGACAAGATCTAAGTTCAACCTGACCTAACTAATGATCCCAAATGGCTAACAAGAACCTGACCTGAACCCATGAATTCGTTTCGATTTTCAAGCCAAGAATTGTCAGCAACCAAAACCTAAATCCGTCAACCTAAGTTTGGAATTTGGTCAGGTTGAGCCAATGGGGTCAATTTAGGCTCAACCGAAGTTTGACAAATATGTACTTAGTGCAAGAGTGACAAAGATTATCTCTTAATTAAATGCAATGCATTTTCTCTTTTGCCATAGTTAATGTGAAGAAAGTACAATAAAATTGTGATTAATATTTTGAAGTGATTACAGTCAACCCCCCTCAAACAAAAATCCTGGGTCCGCCACTGCTTCCAGGCATCATTAGTCTGCTTCAAGGAGCTTTGTGAAGAACAACATATTCTAGACAGGGTGCTAGTGGCCAATTAACTTATTGACTCTAGAAAACGCTCTAAGATAAAGGGCGTGATTTTTTCAAATTGATATGGAAAAAGTATATGATCAATTGAATAGCGCTTTGTTAATTACATGCTCCAAAGATTTGGTTTTGGCGATAGATGGAGGAGATGGATTCAGGAGTGTATGTCTTCCACTTTGTTATCAGTCCATGTTAACAGGCCCCCTTCCCATCTCTTAAAAGCATCTAAGGCCTGAAGCAGGGCAACCCACTTTCTCCCTTTCTCTTCGCTCTACTCGATGAAGGTTTTGGTGGTTTGATAAAAAAAGGCTGAAGAATTTGATATCTTGCATGGTTTTCAATTTGGTCGCAATGGGGAGGCAAGTTTACATCTTCAGTTTGCAGATGACACTGTGTTCAAGTTTGGGTGATCAAAAGGTTGATCTAAGGAGAATTCATAGATGTTTTGAGTTAGTCTCGGGGCTGAAGATCAGCTTTGATAAGAGTGTGCTTGTGGGTGTGGGTTGTTCGGAAGAAGAGATTCTACCTTTGGCCAATAGTCTCTCTTGCAAGGTCGATAAGCTCTCCATTCAGTACTTTGATTTGCCAATTGGGGCAAATCCAAGGTTGAAGGGCATTTGGGATCCTATGGTGGAGAATTTTGATAGGAAGCTTTCTTTGTGGAGAAAGAGGTACCTATCCATGGGAGGAAGGGTTACCTTAATCAAAGTTATGATGTCTAACTTGCCGGTATATTATATCCATGTTCAAGATGGCAGCCTTAGTTAAAGAAAGACTAGAGCGGATCATAAGAGATTTCTTGTGAGAAGGAGGTGGAGTGAGGAAAAAATTGCATTTGGTGAAATGGAAGGAGATGCTTCACCCTAAGTTTGAGGGGAGGTTGGGGGGCTAGGCAGCTTGGAGTTGTAGAATAAGGCTTTGCTTGCAAGGTTGTGGTGGAGGTTTGGGGAGGAAAGAGAACCTTTATGGAGGAGAGTTATAATTTCCAAATATGGTGAGGATGAGTGGGTTGGGAGCCTAAAAACATCTCGAGGTATCGGGTTTCAAGGGTGTGGGGGAAAGTGTTTAGATTTGGCAAGAAGTCCATTGTAAGGGGGGTCTGTTTTCGAAAAGAGCATGGGTTTGAAGGTTGGGGTGGGAAATAGAGAAAACTTTCCCCAGGGCACAATGCGCATGACCATTCAAGAGGCGGGGCTCACTGATGCAAAACATGTTCTGCGGTTCCGGATGCACAATGCATAGGCCTACACAGTACACACTGTGCACAAGAGAATATTTTCGGGAAATAGAGTCCGATTTTGGGTTGATGATTGGGTGGTGGGTACATTATCTATGTTGTTTCCTAGGTTGTTTCATTTGGCGTCTCATAAATTGCCCTTGGTGAGTGACTGTTATGGGGGGGGGTTTCGGTCGGTCTTGGAATATGTTTTTCAAGAGAGTCTTGCATCATTCTGAGAAGTCCGAGTATAAGTCGTTAAAGATTATTCTTGCTAACATGTTTTTGTGAAGGGAAGAAGCTGATGAGCGTATTTGGAAATCTCATCCATCTAGGGTGTTTTCTACCAAGCCTTTTCACAGTGCTTTAGATGGGATGCCCACTCTTAGATCTCCATGTTCGCTTTTGTGTATAGCTCTATATCATCATAAATGCATTAAATCACTTTTACCATATTCTAAGAGCCTGCTTCAACTTGTATAATGATTTCTCAATTTTCATACTTGATCCCGCTTACCCGGAACCTCAAATTCCTCTGGCTGATGTAGGTAATCTAATCTGCTCATCCAAATTATTGTGTAAGAAAGTCATCTTCACATCAAGTTGCTCTAATTCATGATCTTTTCCTTTGTGAATAACCTTTTGCTACAAGACGTTGCATGGGATATCCCATTAAGATACACTTGACTTTCCAAGGTTCTAACTTTGCAGTTTACTGTGAGCATAAGGTGGGCATCCAAAGATTCTCAAGTTAGAATAATAAGTTGGATTACCCAATCAAAACCTTGTCAGGTGCCTTGCAGTCTATAGTTATGGAGGGAGACCTGTTAATCAAGTGCTCTCTATGGGAGCATCTTGTTCATCCTCTATGGAACTCCAGTCTCTTGTGGAGTTCTTGTAGAGGTAGAGTGTTGAATTATGCCTAGGTCCTTGCAAAAGTTCTTAAACTCCGTCAATCTGAATTTCCTATTTATCTGTCCTCAACCATCACCTTCTTCCCAATCTGTTCCTCAACCATAGCCTTCCATCTCTTGAATGTGACGAAAGTCTCATCCTTGCTCTTTAGTGTATGAAGTTATAAACACATACCTGCATCCATCTTTACAAGTAACTTTAGCAGGACCTACAAATCTGAATGGATGTGCATTTAATGTGGTGCATGCCTATTCTGAAACTGCCTCTAAAATGTTTTTTCAAAGATGCAATGCTCATAGAAGTCAAACCTGCATGTACTTGTGTTTTGCATGTACTTGTGCCACATAGGAAACCCCCTTTTATTAGATCTGTTGATCAACGCTCACTCATGTGACCCATGCACAATTGCATAGATGTATTGAGTCAGAATCATGGTCATTTGAGAACGACACAGTTGGTCCACATATAACTATATTTTTGGACAAAACAAATAGATTGCCAATTTTTTTGCCTTCATACCTAGAGCACCCTTCACAACCCTCATTACTCCACCCTTATCTAAGTATTTACAACCGTTGAAGTCCAAGGCACCTAAAGAGATAAGATTCATTTTCAGATCAAGTAAATGCCGAACTTTAGACAATGTTCACATGCCATCATGCATTTTGATTTTGATTGTTCTTATTCCAACCATTTTATAGGTCACATTGTTGTTGGGGCTCTAATACCACTTGTTGAGGGTTTGATACCAATTGTTGGGGATTAATTAATTAGGGCAAACACGCATGATTAATCACAAGCACAAGCAATCAAACAACACACAAATTTACGTGGTTCGGCAAACTCGCCTACGTCCACGGGTCTATGAGGATTTCACTATGCAAGAATTGGACCACTCGTTACAAGGATTACAAACCCTCTAACACTTAGCGTACTCTCTCCCCATAGCTCTCAATCTTGGTCTCACATCTGCCCCCACGTGGTCTGAAACCACGAGATAGAGAGCTCTCACCTCTCTCACTCAGAGTCTAGGGTTACCGATTACATCAATATATAATCTCTGCTTTCTTGGACCCCAAGAAATCCCCGGTACAATGACCAAAATACCCTTGACCCTGAACCCGGTCATTGGCCAACCCAATGAACCAATCCGGTCCAACCAGAATACAAGACATAAACCCAACAATTGTTACCTATCAAGGTACAGCCACCACTGATTTCTCCATATGTGACAAACCAAACCTTATTGGTGTAAGATACCATGTACCAACCCAAAAGCTTAAGCTGATAGGTGGAAGGCCTAAACAGGTATATGAAGCCCCATCCAACTAAAGTTACTCCCCCTCACGTGCCCAATAGATTTCGTGGACGGCCTGCCTCGTGGGCGACCTGCCTCGTGGGCTACACAAGAACGACGAGATCGGAACCCGCTCTGATACCATGTAAGATACCATGTACCAACCCAAAAGGTTAAGGTGATAGGTGGAAGACCCAAACAGGTATATGAAGCCTTGTTCAACTCAGGACTTGGGATATGTGGGATGTGGGACTTCCGAACAATTGGGACAAATGTAATAAGTTAAATCCAAATAAAACATCTATTCATCCTAGAGATGAAGATTACTTGCAATTACCGACAAAATACCATAAATACCATAATTTGATCTATCCTTCGCAACAATGGTTGTACAAGAAAACTTGTCATCTATCTATTTCCCTTCTCTTTTAAGACAGCTAATGTACCCTTTCTTATGATAGCATTCAACATTCTTGTTGTTTGTTTTAGACTTGGATCCATGTTTGCCCATCTCAGTGGAACTTTTATCTTTTGTTCTTCCTCGGGCCACCAAACCTTTCACTTGAGCATCGTCGTTTTTACTAGTTTTCTCTCAACTCACTTAAAATAAGGGATAAAGTGACGTCTTCCATGTCACTCTTATTTTTTTCATATAGAAGAGTAGTAACTAGATATTCATATGACAGAAGAAGAGAAGATAACAGGAGCAGAGTGATATCCTCTTCTTCAAGATAACATCAATTCCTGACAGTTCACATATGATTTTAATAAATTCAGTAAGATAATCATTGATTTGTCTGCTTTCATGCAACGAGCATATAGCTAATACTTCAGATATAACTGGTCTAAAATGAATTCTTCATATAGAAGCCTCAATTTTCTTCCATAACTCGTCCATAAAAGACACATTCATGACATTATACAACACATGATCTACAAGAGATGAGCGGATCACACTTATAGCCCTCAAATGCAAATCCTTTCACACATAATCTAACATACCTCAGCAGTCTTCTTCAATTTACTTCCCCTTCAATGCTTTATGCAGACCCTGCTGAAAAAGAAAATCGTGAACCTTGACTTGCCATAAGCTAAAATTTATCTTCCCGTCAAATCTCTCCACCTCGAGCTTGACGCTCGAAGACTTTGTTGACAACTTGAATGTATTCTCAAATCACTTTCTCCTTGTTCACCCATCAAACTGTTAAAATTTCTATACCACCATATAGATTCGGTCACTAGGAGTGTGCAAGCAAAGGCAGACCTGACATATGAGTACAAATGACTCCAAGATTTACGAAACAAATCTAGGCGTCGATCTGGTCAAACCCCAACGTTGATCGAATCTATGGTGACATGTCGCTTACGTCAGCGCTAACATCATCCACTAAGCAGGGCTTCTGGTAAGGCATTGAGGGAGGGCACCGATCAAGGGGAGATAACAGCCGGTCACCTCAGTTGCTATATCAGCAATTGTTGACCTTTGCTGCGTGACATATGTCAACCGTGGCCAAGCAGAAGAGGTGTTGCAGATAACAACCATGGGCATGCTATTCAAGGAACTCCAGCGCCCATCGCTGCTCAACGTATGTGGTGGGCAACACAGCTGATTGATCTGCCAACGAATATGGCGACGGCGGCTTGTCACTCCAGCAGTCCCTCTCTCTTCCTGCTTTGTTTTAATAAAAAAAAAAAAGGTCTCTTTTCTAGGAGAAAATCGATGTCTCTCTCTCCTTCTCTTTTGTGTAGAATTGTGCAGAAAACCAAAGCCATTTCTTCTGTATTCAACAGCAATCCACGTGTGCTGTGTCACCGCCTATTTCTCATCTTCTTCGTCTTTCTCATGCACATCAACTGCATGACTTAAAGAAATCCAATGAAGAGTTTATCCAAATCAACCTGTACATTGATACCACTTGTACACGAAGAAAAAACCTTCCATCGCAAACCACACAAGCAAACACACAAAGAAAATCACACGAGAGATTTGCATGGTTTGGTGGTGGGCCTATGATGAGGCCTAGGGTTAGGGCTTGCGTGAAGTGTTGAAGCACAATAGACGCCGAAGCGCATGTCCACAGACACTTCAACTAGTCTTCGCAGAGATGCGGAGACTATAAACGAGGACGAACCTCAATGAGAAAACCCAAAATCAATTAATCAACTCTACAAAAAATCTTGTACAATGCCATATAAATAGTAAAAGAAGACTTAAGCCCTAAGAAACCTAATTAAACTAGGAAACTAAATAATATTGGAAACCTAATCCTAAATACAAGTCATCCAATAAAACTAGTAACTAATATCAATTAAATAAATAAAAAAATTCCTAAATATACTTGGGCCCTACATACATGGCCTAAGGTCCATCTGCATCAGCCTATATCCATGGACAGAGAGAATCTTCTTTCTTTCCACTCTTAGATCTAAAGTTTACTAGTAACATCATATAATAACTTCCTCTTTCTTAGGCACTAAAAAAGCCCAGGCTGGTACAATTACCAAAATACCGCTGGACCCAAAACCTGGTCCCTAATTGGCCTAATGGACCAATCTGGTTAATCGAGAATACAAGACATCAGAAAAACAAGGCATGTTACCAAGTGGTTGGGATTTAAGCAATCACTTAGGAAGGTTTTATCAAATATCGCATTCAAACTTCTAGTAAGCCGTCCACCATGAGCAGCAACAGTAGTAGGTCAAACATGGAGCCAAGTTCAGTTCGTAAAGCCACCCAAGCCTCCAAATTGCGGGCTTGAGATGATCCGACCACAAATTGCAACAAACAAGGAAGCATTTATTGTTTTAAGTGTGGAGACATGGTTATGTTTCTTGCATTCTCAATCTGATGGATTTTCTATTTTCCAGCAATTGTTTAAAATGGTGGAAACTCAGTTAAATAAGCACTTCAAGATCTTGCGATCAAATTCAAGGGGAGAATACATGTCTATTGAATTTAAGAATTTCTTGCTCATCATGGTTTTCTTCTTCAACGATCTTGCTCTCATACACCACAACAAAATGGCATTTCTGAGTAGAAGAATTTGGTATGAGCATCTGAGAGATGAATTTACCGCATCATCAAATTGCCACTTTCTAACATACATCTCCCTCTATTAATTGTTATGTCAAGATCGAGCCTGCAGTTATCAAACAAACTGATACCAAATTGACGTAGACAAAGGATGGGTCTAACCTGAATATGATGCAAATCCGGACGGTCCGGGCTGATTTCAATTCTGTCAATCAGACCAAAACAAAATTGATACCGACATATTACAGATATAATATTGTGATTCCAAATGATGTGTCCGTTTCACAAAATCTGCACATATTATAGGTGCTTATGCTTTGTAAGGTGAAGTGGACTGCTCTAACTAAGTTCAAATATAGTCTCAAAGCCTCTTGCCAGCAACAATAATGGCCAGAAAATGTAGCACCATATGATAATCTGTAGCTTAGATACATTTTTGTAGCAATGTAGCTTAGCTACAATTCACCACAATGAAGACGAATCTCATTAGGAAAATCCAAAGTAGCAGGTGATTGAAAAGTCTACTGGCCCCACCAATCTCAACATAATATTAAGAGAATGGGCATTTTTTTTAAGCACCTTTTCTAATTCACTAGACCAATCCACCCACGGGAGGATTGTTGTGGGTCGATATATTCCAATAGTAAAAGAGAAGTCTAACCCGTGATATAGCTTGCATATCATTTGAAACACATTTGATAGGTAAAAACACCTCACATCCAATTGTGACATTAAACAACAAGCTCTCAACTGTCAAACCACAAATTCAGGCCACACCTTTCCCCATTGAAACAGAGGGATTCAAGAGTTCTTAAAGATGGGTATAATCAAAATCTTCAGAGACTAAAAAGTAAAGCCCTAGCACAAATATAGCGTCCAAGATTAAACTTTGTGTCAGCTATTCCACAAAGGAGGAGCAATTTTAAATGAACATCAAAGTTTCCTTGTCAAGGAAAGTAAGTATTGGCTTACCCGGTCAACATCAGGCTCGACTTGCAGTCCGGCAGTTTCTATCTCGTTGATGATGTCTGGAGCACCGAAGCTGCAATTTGAAGTTCTAAGTACTCCCACAATTCCCAATTCGAACCTAAGAAAAGCAGAATTCAATAAGAACCTGATCTAAAAACAATCAAGAATGACAAGAAGAAAGAGAAAAAACATACAATGACAATAATAATTGAAAGAAATCCAAAGCAAAAGCTTTAAATCAAAACCCCACAAAAGGCCCACATTTGAATGTCAAGAATGTCAAGAGCCCCAATCATCTAAAAGCAAAAAAACCCAAATTAAATTGCAAAGCCTTGAAACCAGTAGCCTGGCAAAAACCCAAGTTTGAATTGGCTACACTTGAAATCACAGAATCATTAAAAACCTCTAACTCAGATGCCCCAGATTATAACTCCTAGTCAAGATCCCCAGTCTGAAAAAAAAAAAAAACAAATCCCCAATTTTGGAGAGGGAAAGTGAAGAGAGAAGATATAGAGAATCTTGCTTGTTCGAGGCCGTAAAAAATCTGAGTTTGGGGCGGGCGACCCAGATATGCAAAGTTCCCCGTTTTGGTTGTTAATAGAAATCTTGAGTTCTAAAAAAAAAAAAAGACATATTTCTATTTTTTACTCTCTCTGCACCAATTTTGTCTCCTAGATCTTCTCCACTTGCATCATTAATTTTTTTCTTCCGACCACTATTTTTTTTTTCTTTCTTTCTTTCTCTTTTTCCAACCACTGTTTAGCAAGTGAAAAAGTAAAGGTAAAAGTAAAGTTGATTGAGATATGATTTTTCTTATCTTTAGTATGTTTGGATAAGAAAAGGAGGATTAAATTTATCCTTCAATGTTTAATGTTCTTTTTGCAATGTGAGTGTGGAAGTATTTAAAAAGAAAACAAGGTACACAATCATGTGTATATCTAATTAATACATTTAAAGAAAAAGATTCTAACAAAAAAAAAGTTTTTTTCACAGAGGGTATTAGCTAAGATAATTTATGATAATTAAATAAGAAAAAATAATAGAAAATAATATTTTCAATTGCACTCTTTTGTGAGTTTTCACTAAATTTCGCTCAAGTTTTGTCATTTCTCCATTCAAGCAAGGGCATTTGTTGTCATCTCTCACATTGTAAGAATATTTTCAGAACACATTGGCTTTTGAACTGGAAATTCCTCTTTTTGACACATGATTAAGGACATCTGGACATGGCAACAGTTTATACGTCCGTCGATTTATTCATTTCTTCTCTTTCCTCCTATATATAAATCCGAACAATAATTTCCTTCTTCAAGAAGGTGGTTTATCTTTCAAAGATGTGTTCATCGTAGAAGAGGTAGAAGAGGCGGAGCAAGGTTTCAAGTTTCTCTCATTTCCGATTTTCTTATATTGTAGATATGTTTTAAATTTTTTATAGGGCTACTACAATGATGATTATCTATGCAACCGTTCTACACAGTCGGGGATTTTGCCCGGGCTGTGGCACGTCCAGATGGGATCTCATTTGCAAGTGAGATCCCAGTCTGTGTAGACTTTTTCTTACCTATGTATGAATGAAAAAAAAAATAGTGATTTAGGGTTTTAGGTATCTTGATCTTGCAAATAGAGTTATGCTGAAATATTTTCAAAAAAAAAAAGAAAAGAAAAAAATAAAATCATGATTGAAAGCATTGGAAAATAATGGGCTTTTGGTTATTCTTGTCATATATCTTTTGGAGGAATAATGATTTTGGGTTGTGGGGATTGTTTTGAAATGTATTGAAGATCGTAATGATTTTGAGTAGTAGCGAATTTATTGTCTTATTTTATTATGCTATAATGGCGACGATGACGAATAACGAAGAAGTATTTTCAGTATTGGGGTTTTTCTCTAAAGGCATTCGGCGACGGGTCCCTGAACATTTCACTTTATTGCCTTAGATCCACAATCTTTTTCTATAGTGTGGTAAGTAATTTTTTCAAATTTGAAGACTTAGAATATTCAAGTTACCCTTTTTTTAAATCATATCTCATGATTAGTAGGATATGCCATTAATAATGGTCAACTACAATTTAATTGACAACGATTAATGAAATCTAATTAATGAGACTTTCAAATAAATTATAAAAAAATACAAATTAATGTTAAAAAATGCAAATAAATCTCAAAAGAACGCAAATAAATTTAAAAAATACAATAATTTCAAAAGAACGCAGATAAATTTAAAAATAGATGCAAATAAACTTCAAAGGATCCAGATAAATTTCAAAAGATGCAAATAAATTTCAAAAGATCCAAATAAAATTAATAAATTTCAAACGACACAAATAAATTTCAAAAGACGTAAATAAAATCTTTATTTACAAATAAATTTCAAAAAATGCAAATACATTTGCCAAAACTAAGATAAACAGATTTTCTGAAAAAGTTATCAAAAACTTATGTATTTTTGTCAAAACTTGGTTAAATTTACTTAAAAAAACGCAAATAAATTTGAAAAGATGCAAATAAAATTTAAAAACACAAATAGATATAAGAAAATGCAAATAAATTTGCCAAAAATACAGAAATATTCGTTCAAAATTTCAGTTAAAATTTTCAAAATGGAGATAAATTTGTTTGCAACTCGACTATATTTTTAAAAAACTCAAATAAATTTGCAAAAAACTCAAATAGATTTGTTCAAAACTCAGATAAATTTTTTCAGAATTCAGATAAATTTGACAAACTCAAATAAATTTCACAGAACTCTAATAAATTTGACAGAAACTCAGATAAATTTGACAAAAAAGCAACCTGGCCTGCCCGAACTGATACAGAACTCCAACTTCTGTAGCATAGGTGATGAATTGAGTTTATAAAACAATCAGTGCCTTTTCCTAATTTCTATAAACCCAAGGGCAATGTGAACAATTAACAGAACTCAAACTTCTGTAGCATAGTTGATGGCCACCATTTTCCATACACCCCTAGACCACCGAACTACCCATCCCATTTTCCACCTACACCTGTTCTGTAACAAAATATCTACAACAGCAACAGGGCTTAACGCCTGGGATATGGAGGCTGCTAAAATCGTGGGTCCCGCTGATCAAAACCAAGATCTGGCTCCACTATCATGGTCGCCCAGGCTCCCTCTACTAGATCTATGGTTCAGAAAGGATATCAGGTCGTACGTCTCCCCACTACAAGATTAAATAAAGAAAACAACTCAACATTAGGTCACACCCCTGATTTCCTAAAACCATTAGATGGTGGCCAAACAAAGTCCATGTCTCTAAGGTCGCCCCACCACGTTCGGCCTGATGGACGGACCAGATATGTGATCGGATCAACCAGTTGGTCCCACAACCATCTGATGCCCAAACTGAATCTTCCCGCTTAAACTTCCAACGACTGAACAGGCCCAGTCGTCTTCTTCGTGCAATCTTTGAACATGGGCCACTTGATCGATCAGAACACCTCTGATCTTCGATCGCTAATTTCTCATCTTCCCCGAGTCCGGCGTAGCAGCGAGATCAGGGGCGAATCTGGACCTGGGTTCTCTGATCTTGTTGTCTTCGTCGGCAAGGAGTCAGGAATTGTCTACATTCTCTGCTACAATTCTAAAACAGATTCAATGATCTTATCCAATCAACAATCATGATCCACCTTGTAATGAGGGGGAGAGTGAAAGATTTGAAATTCTTAAATTCAAAATTAAATGCCTAAAAATGAAAAAGGGAAAATTAGTCATGGAAATTGTATCTTGGGACCTTTCGCTGCAAATAGTCTAGCTGCATGGACCATAGGCCTTAATAAGTTTTTCCTTGAACTGGGGGCTAGATACATTCACTTATAGGGACCTTTCGCTAATTTTGCCTTTTGTCTAATATGGCAGAGAGAAGTGATTTTGGATTTTAGGATTTCTCTTTTATCTTAGATTTGCAAATCTCATTATTGAAGAGGTATGATAGTTTAGGTTATAGGGAATTTTTTCGCTAGTATCTTCAGACACCCACACTCACACACTATCCAAGTCCCTCAGCAGACAACAGCTACTATAGGGAGCAATCTCTGATTATTCTTGTGGAGAGGGAGATGCCTTACCATTGAGATATCTGTGAGTTTTATTCATGTATGGATTTTACTATAGAGTAATGATTTTTCATTTTGGAGACTTTGTTTGTTATATGTTGGACATTAATGATCTGGGGTTTTTTAGATTTTGGAAATTTTGTTTGATATGTGTTGGAGAGTGGTGATTTTGTATTTTGGAGATTTTATTTGATATATTGATGAGTGTTAAATATTGCATATTTTACCCCTCATTAGTTCGGGTTTTATCAGCATCTCATATGCATATCATTTGCTTTACACAGAGATTTTATCATTCTATCACATTAAACGGATTATCGGATTATCATGTATAAATCCGATTATTTATAGCGCATTTTTATGTAACACAAAGGAGTGGTTGGTGTATTGGTTAGAGTTTTGGTTGGTATGAAATATGTTATGGGTTCAAATCCCAATAATTACATTTTTTTTTTACATAGAAGATATTTCATCCAACTCTAACATCTCCACCAATCAAAGCTTGCCATGGTACAAATCCATGTGGATATGAGCCAATCAAAAGCCTCCAAAATGAAGGACCACAAAAAGCAAAAAGCACATATGCTTTTGGAAGGAAAGTTTGTTGCAACCAATCAAATTGAAGCAATCCATATGAAAGCAAAAGAGCCAATCAAAAGCCTTCAAGTTGCAACCAATCAAATGGAAGCAATCCTTGTGAATGAAAATGAGCCAATCAAATGTCTTCAAAGTTTCTATAAATTGGAATGTTTTTGTAGAGAATGGGAGATCTTTTGGCAAGTTAGTCTTTTAGCAATTTTATTTTACCTTCTCTATACTTTTAGATTGTAATTAGGAGCTTTTTTGTAACTAATCTAAAGAGAGTGTGTGTAATTGAAGATCATTAATGAAGATTTGGAGCACTTTCTTGATGTTTAGTGGCTAAAGCTCTTGGATTAGGCTCTCTTTTTGAAGCTAAGTAATTTGATTAGTTCAATTCCATGCATGTTTTAGTTTAAATTCCCTACTTGTGCCTTAATTGATTAATAGATTTTAGATCTAGTTGTGTTAATCTCTCTCATTTCTCATGCTCTATCTCTACACTTGATGCTCGGATAATCTCAACTGATGCTTTGTAGTTTGATTAAGTTCTCTCACATAGCATGCTCTAGAGCCCTTATCTTTGATCTTTTGTAGCTTGATTTTGATGATTTATTGTTAGGGTAGCTAGATGATGATCTAGGATCTTGGCCTTTGATTTTCTTTTCCTTTGATCTTCATTGTTATATCATCCAATCCAATTAGGCAAGAGATTGCTAATTGGATTGTAGATTTGGAGTTGAATTAGAACATGCATTGTTTGAATTAATTACATACTTAGTGGATTTTGAATTGCCTAATCTCTTATCTTGATTATTGTTAATTTTAATCTTCCTTTGATTTGTTATTTTCACTTTTAGATTATTAGATACACATCTCACATAACTTGTTTTAAAATCCTACACATTTCACACCACATCTTCACCTTAAATCTTCCATTTCCATCACCAATCACACACTAATTTAGCGTAGCTTGTTAGATTGGCTTAGATTCAATTGACTTCATATTTTAGATTGTTAATTAATTGTTTACATTGCATAGTTTAATAGTTTTGATTGTTTACTTCAATTGTCTATATTAGCTATATCTTAGTTCAATTCTCGTTTAATTGGATTCATTACTTGTTCCATCCTCTCTCCGTGGGATCGATAATCCAGACTCTTTAGTCCTTTACTACTTGACGACATCGTAGTCTTGCGGTTAAAAGTTGCACATTTAAGTGTCGATCATATATGTTGGAAGCAGTGATTTTGATGCTGATTTTTGTAAAGCTACAATGATGAGGGTTTGTGTTTGAATAATATTGCGCGATGCTGATTTTAGGGAGAAATATTTTTGGTTTTAGGGATTTTGTTTAATATGTGCCAAAGAGCAATGATTTTGAGATTATTTCTGTGGCAATTGGATGATGTGAAGGCTGGGATGAAAAGTTACGCAAGTAGAGTTATGGAACATCCGGAAGATAACAATTCTTCTATTTTCAATGTGTTGGATGGTATTGATTTTGGAGTGTAAGGATTTTGTCTGAGATTTATTGGATACTAGTGACTTTGGTTTATGGGGGATCTTGTTTTTAAGGGTAAGATGATGATGATTATCTATGTAAAAATAATAACACAACAATTTTAGGTTCAGGAATTTTATTTGATATGTGTTAAGGGCATACTATTTGAATTGTGGGAATCTTCTTTGATAATTGATGGAAATCGATCATATTATTGGATGGTAGTTGTAGGGATTTTGTTTGATATGTGTTTGATATGGTTTTAGAAAGTCTATTTCACCACTCTAGTATATCAAGGGATAAATCCTCTAATAGTTTGTATTTCTTCATATCTATATCTTGTTTCACCTATTTTGAGAAGCCATTAACCTGCGTAGAAACCTTTTTTCTTCATTGGGTTACTATCCTGTTGTCCAAACGTTCTCTCTTATTATTTCTTACAAATGATCTAGCAAATAATGTATTAATCGAATCTTTGTAATTCCTAATCCACGCTCTTTTTCTTGTGGGAATGAACTTTTGCTTGTTGAGGAGTTCATTTGTTTACACTTATTTATACATGTGAATGATGCACATTTGTAATGGTTATATATTATTACATTTGTTTGCGCTCATTTATGGAGGT
The DNA here is from genome assembly GCA_012931725.1 of Litsea cubeba. Classification (NCBI taxonomy): domain Eukaryota; kingdom Viridiplantae; phylum Streptophyta; class Magnoliopsida; order Laurales; family Lauraceae; genus Litsea; species Litsea cubeba. Next base: position 150,491,826 of record CM022944.1, on the reverse strand, counting down.
GAAAATGACACTATTTTTAGCCTCCGAATTACATATCTAAGGAAGTGGTAAATGGTTGCACATGTAATTGTAGCTAAATAGTTGTACATGTACCCTGACAAGTGGCAATTTTTTTCCTTTTTACTTTAGCAAATACTTACACACGCACAACCAAGTCCCTTACCATCAGTACTACATTAACAAATTGACTATTGGTTGTTTTTATGGAAGTGAGGTGCCGCACCATTAAACTACAAGTTGAATGGTAAAAAGTGGCCCATCTTCAACCACATTTTTTAGCACTTTTGTGAGCCCAAATTTATGATCTGAGCTCATCTTCTTTATTGATTTCATATCTTAAATCTCCACAGATTTTGTAAAATTTGCGAAAAATGTAAAAAACCCCATCATATAGATTTAATTGTTTGCACATTTGTGGGAACCCAATTTGTGATATGAACCGATTAGTATTCTCATATTAATAATAAACATCAAGATGTTTTGTTTCATATCTTAAATCTTCATAGATTTTGAAAATTTATGAAAAACGTTGAAAAAAAATTCAATCACATCTAAAGCCATTGGAGGTACTCATTTAGTCAAATAAAAATAGTGATTTTGACAAACATAATAGTGTATTTTACATATATAATATTTATACATGCAACATTTATATATGTAAAACCCATTTTCTTATCTCACGAGTAAAAGGCAAATGACCTCTAAGTAAAAGGCAAATGACCTCTAATACATCTCCTTTTCTAAATCTCATCTTCATAGTTCACACGACCTTTTTGTTGCATATATTGCTTTTCTTCCATGAGATTCTAATTGTAACTTCTTTTAGGTGTTCTACTTACTTATGGAATCTTTGAATATTCTTTTCATTTTATTGCACTTTTATATTTTCACTGCATCTGTCGTGAGTGGATATGACTATGCTTGGGCTATTAGGCTAGTCTAGCTTACTCAAGAGATTTTTTTTTCTTTTGCAGTTTGTATTATAAACTAGCAACAAACGTCCGTGCTAAGCCCGGGCCAAAAATAAAAATATATTAAAAATTTAAGAATTATTTTAAAATATTATTAAGATAAAATAAGTTTAAAAGAAAGAATTTATTATTTTTGAATATTAGAATCTTTTAATATGTAATGAAAATAAATATAAATGCGAAGTAAACTTACATAACATAACAACCTCTTGAATTTAAAAAGCATTGACCATTACATAAGTATGAATGTGTGTCTATATAATGGTAGCTCTCCTAACACTACAAGAAAATGCATTTTTAGCGGCGAACTTATAGCGGCGGCCAATAAAATTAGTCGCTATAATATACTTATAGCGGCGGCCAATCTGACACATCGCTGTAACACAATTTTTAAGTTACTTTTACCGGCGGCCTTCGCATCGTCCGTCGCTAAAAACATTGATCCAATGGCGCCAATAATTCGCGGCAAAAATTTTTGTTTTTACCGACAGTCAAGTATTGGATGTCGCTACAAATTATTTTTAGCGGCGGCCATAAGTGGCACCCGACGGTAAAAAGTGCCCACCTAATTTATCCCTCTCTCGCTCATCTCTCCCTCACGGTATCTCACTCTCTCAATCTCATCCCTCTCTCGCTCATCTCTACCCTGCGCACCTCCCCTGCATCTCTCTCTCTCTCACTCTGTCACCGGTTGAGATCGCCGATGCATCCCATCCCCACTGTCCATCATCGATCCCAACCCATCATCATCATCGCCCGGTGAAATCAGAACTCTTCTCACAGCGCTATTCTAGCCCGGTGAAATCAGAACTCTTCTCACAGCCCTATTCTGGCTCAGATCTCCTTTGAAAGATCCTTCAATCCTACGAATCACCATGTATTGGCTTCACAGCAAGTGTTGATGCCGAGATCAGGCATCAGAAAGGGAAGTTCCGAAAGAAACACTCGTCTATAGCTCCACAAACAGGTTCATAATTGTGATAGGTTTCATTTCTTCTCCTCCTCCTCCTTTTGGGTCTTTTTGTAGAGAGTTTTGTGGCTGCTCCACCTGCAAGGGCTCGAGCCGATTACGATTATCTCATCAAGCTTCTTTTGATCGGCGATAGCGGTACGTGATTACTCCTTTTCCTCTTCTCCTCTCTAGGGTTTCGTTCGTTTTTATTACTTTCCTCGCCGATTCCGATTCTAGGGTTTGAAGTCTCAGCATTGTTCGTGCCCTAAATCTCGATTCACGTCGTTATTTTTTTTTTATGAGCATTTGATTGATCTGCAGTGGAAACTCATCTTGGTCTTTTGATTTGATTTGATGTGATGTGTTTATGATGTCAGTGAGGAATCAGAAGATGGGGATTTTACATAGTTTGATTCAGGGAATCTATGAATTTCATGTAATCTCCTTGGATAGATTGAGAGGATGGATGTGTGGGGAGCATCTTATGATCCAGAAATCTTTCAGATGTTCAATTTTATATTAGCCATTGGCTTGAATGACCAGGGGCACATGTGGCGAATGATGGTTGGTTTTTCTTTTGTAAAATGTAAGCTGATTAGCCATATTTAAGGATGGGAGAATGGGGGGATTTGTTGTCATGGGGCTTTTCTTAAACAGGTCATTACCTCATAGGTGTTATAAATTATAAGATATGAGGCTTGAGATTGCGAGGACTTGAGCTACATTTTAGATTTCTGATGTCTTTTGTGTCTATTTAAATAAGGAGGAAGTTAGTATCCATGGCCATTGGGGTCTAACTATAAATTATAGTGCTCAATTGTTCATAATGTCATGCAAATCTGTTTGTTTTTCTGTTATGGTTTGGGTCGTTGTTCGTTTTTATTGAGTTGGCCTTTTTTGTTTCCTTTTCTTTTCTCATTATATTTAGTTTCTTTCCTTCTCTTCAATCAGGCGGGGTTGGTTGCAGTGTTGTGTTTGGTTTTCTTCTTTAGAATATTTCAAGTTTCAAGCACCCGGTATCTCACTCGCGGAACCCTCACGGTATCTCACTCGCTCCCCTGCAAGTCTCTCTCATTTTCTCACTTATGCATTATGAGATTTATGTATTTGTCCAATGCAAATTGTCAACGAGAGATGACAAAGCGATCATGTTGTGATAATTTGGGAGATGATGACTATCTGTATGGCCAATGTGCTTGTGGGTATGCTTGTAAATCTATTTTAGTTGTACAAATTGGGTCCTGTGTGTAGATGGGATATAGACTTTGGCACTTTCTCTCTCTGTTTTTTTTTTTTTTTTTTTTTTTTTTTTTGCCATTTTGTTGCCATGGGTTGGAGCGCTAGGCTTATTTATTTGTTTCATGGTCACTGAGGCCTATAATTTGAGCAATGCAAGTTGATATCCATTTTTACCTCATTTCCAATGCCTATGTGCATATGTTTAGATGATTCTGCTATTGCAGACTATCAAATAATGCTTTGGTCTGTAAATGCAGTCCTTTGGGCGCGCACCTTGTGATTACAATTTGTATTTTTTCTTAATTTAAAAAGGTTTACGAGTCATTTTTCCAAAAGCGTTCTTGTCGAATATGATAATCTCCAGTTCAAACATTTTGTTGGAAAGTTAAAAGATTATGCTTTGTTCATTTCTCAAGTCCTGTGCAACTTCCCTGAGGACCAATTAGGTTGTTTGTGCCTATGCTGTAGACTGCACCATGGTTTCAGGAAAGCTCTTTTGAAGCTGGATCCCCATGTAGTACCGGATCTAGAATTCATCTCCTAGAGAATAGGACTGCTATGTCATATAGTTGGTGACTATGAGAGGTCTGTTATTTATAAAATATTTGTAAAGAAATATGATACCTTTATCAAATATAAATAATTGTAATTAGTTTTCTGTTTTCCACAACTGATGGTTCTATTTTGATATGTGTGCAGCACTCCCTTCAAATTTGGTGATGGTGGGTTTGACTCCCAATGGGTATATAAACCTTTAATTTTACCAATCAATATATACTTAATTACTTATATACATAAGTGTGAGCATGCAAGATGAACTTATGGTGTGATGAACTCACCTGGACCCACCTATTACTGAGTTACCTCAAGAGCTTATGATGATCTAATGGGGTTGATATTTTGCACAGCCATAAGTCTCCTTCAGATCTTTCCATCCCCACCTCCACATTATTTTCATGGCCTCGAGTGCGTCTAAGGTGTGTTCATTGCACCCATTGCACCACATCATCATCATCATTATCTTTATCATCTCCTTTGTGTGTGTGACTGTTACAGTTCTGTCATGGTTTCATTGGGGGTTTTCATATCATGCATCTTAACACTTTGAATCTTTGAAATTATATCATCTTAACACTCTGAAACTTTGAGGAGCATAACTGAGATGATAATGATTGGGGTTATGATCCTTTTTCTTTACCTTTTTTTTCTTTTTAATTGATGATGACAGTGGTGATAAGGTATTAAAGTTTCCACTTCTTAATCTTTGTGGGGTATCGTTCCTGGACACCTGCTAGGGCTAGAGCCGACTACGATTACCTCATCAAGCTTCTCTTGATCGGCGACAGCGGTATGAAATTCGATCTCTCTCTCTCTCTCTCTCTCTCTCTCTCTTTCTATCTATCTCTGATTGATTGCTGTTACGATTGGAATTTGATTTCTCATTCTCTTCAAGGATGCAAAGTTATTGGCATTGATTGTGTTTGCGATCTAACTCGAATCGAGTTTTAATTGTAGTTTTAGGGATTTTGCATTTGCGGGATGTAATGATCGATGACTTTTTCCTTCTCTTTTGTTATGTTTGATTTGATGTGTATTGATGGTGGGATTGGGGGGGAAATGGGGATGTCATGGGCTCGTTTGTTTAATTGGTGTTGAATTTCCTTGGGATTTTAAGAAATGATGTGAAGGCTAAGATTCGCAAGGGTCATTCAATGATTTTTGCTTTGATTGAGGTCACATCGATTTCCTTACCTTGGGTTTCTTCAGTCATAAACTCTTTAATATGTATGTCATGTAATCTCATTTATTATGAATTCTTAGAAAGTCTCTGATAAAAAAAAAAAAAAAGGAACTAAAAACGCAATGGCAATTAAACAAACAGGCAATATTGGAATTGGTTTGGAAAAAATTAGTGATTTTTGGATTGGTAGTGCATTCTGAATTAGTCAATAGGTCTTCTGGCATGTTCACAAATCCCAAGTTGAGCAAATAATGGTAATACTTTGAATTAGTGTTTGCTCTGGTTGGTATTTGGAGTAACACTCTGTTTTCTTGTTGGAATTTGAAATATACGCATTTTTATTCTTAAGAGAGAGAGAGAGATCTTGTATTTTTAATTTTTATGAAATAATATATATCTCGGTGTTCTATGAACCGTTTCCGTGCCTCTCTGGAAAACGAGACTTGTTCTCACGTTCTTTCCGTTCTTGCCATTTACCCACACTCTCATTTATCTCCTCTTGATCTTTTCATATTTGTTTATTTCTGTCATGTTTTTTTACGAATTCCTTCTAATTTCTTTCTATCATTGGTGTTTATTCTTTGGGTATGATGTCTGTTTTGGTCGATTCAATCCATATTGTTTTCTTTTTCTGCAATTGCTTGTTTGGGTTTTGTTTTAATCAGTCGATGGTGATGATCCTCTTCATATGATGCAATAAATATGTTTGATCGTTTTGTCATTTCTTGAATGACCTGGCCAGAGGGTGCAAAATGTTTTACAAATCAATAAGTAAAAACTCATTTGTTGAAATTTTTTTTTGTCATATATGAATGAGGCTGGTTTCATGGTGGCTTTTTAACACTGGACTATTCCTGTTGTTACAGCTGAACATTAGAATAAGAATATGAAAATGTAAGGACAGATATAAAAATTGTTGAGTGTTATTGTAGGTGATCAAATTTTGTTAAAATATTCTCTTGTAGTGTGAATGTAAAATCCTACTCTAAACTCACATCACATGCCTTGTGTGATTATGTGTTTTTGGTCGATAGGAACTGGCTTGAACCGGATATTACGATGGACAAAAGTTGGATGCAAAAGTCAAGATCGAGCCCTGAGTATCTAAATGGTGTTATAGAATTCCTAAATTTTGCGTTTGACCATGCAACGAATGATGACAAGATCCCGTGTCCATGCATTAAATGTTGTAACAAGTACTATAAGAATAGAGAAGATGTGCATGGTGACTTATTATGGAATGGGATAATGCAGAGATACATCAATTGGACGAGCCATGGGGAGGATATGTATGGAGGTGAATATATTAGTGATGAGTCTGAGGAGGGCGATGAAATGCATGAAATGTTACAGGATGCATTCGGAATGCCAAACTTAGATGGTGGGGAAGATAGTGAATCACCGGAAGAAAGCATTCCGGATGTGCCCAACTTGGAAGCACAGAAATTTTACAAACTTTTGAAGGATGCCGAGAATGAACTATACCCGGGTTGCACTAAATTTTCAAAGCTTTCTTTCATTGTACGGTTATTTCACTTGAAGTGTCTTAACGGATGGAGTAACAAATCATTCGACATGTTACTTGAGTTATTAAAAGAGGCACTTCCTGTTGGTGAAATGTTGCCCAAGAACCACTATGAATCAAAAAAGATACTTCGGGATCTTGGCCTCCACTACATAAAAATAGATGCTTGCCCAAATGACTGTATGCTGTATTGGAAGGAATATGAGAATACGAATGAATGTACCGTATGTGGTGAGTCTAGGTGGAAATCGTCTGCTACTAAACAGGCTGTAACTTCATCTACAAAAGATAAGAAGATAGCTGCAAAGATTTTGCGTTATTTTCCATTGAAACCGAGGCTTCAGAGGTTATTTATGTGTTCAAAAACAGCTGAGTACATGAGATGGCATGATCAGGGACGCATAAAGGACGACGTGTTGAGGCATCCTGCAGACTCTGAGGCGTGGTCAACTTTAGACTATGAATTCCCAATGTTCGGTTCGGAGCCTCGTAATGTTAGACTTGGTTTAGCGAGCGATGGTTTCAATCCTTTTAATACCATGAGTATTGCTCACAGCACATGGCCGGTCATTCTCATTCCATACAACTTGCCGCCATGGATGTGTATGAAGCAATCATTTTTCATGTTGTCATTGCTTATTCCTGGCCCTAAGTCTCCTGGGAACGACATCGATGTTTACATGCAACCATTGATAGAGGAGTTGAAGGAATTATGGACAGATGGAGTTGAGACATACGATGCCTCTTCAAAACAGAATTTTCTGATGCGTGCAGCAGTCTTATGGACTATTAGTGATTTTCCCGCATATGCTAACTTATCAGGATGGAGCACTAAAGGGGAAAAAGCATGTCCCTCTTGTAACAAGGACACTTGTTCAGTCAGACTGAAGAATGGACGTAAGTGGTGTTACTTGGGACATCGTCGATTTCTACCACTTGATCATAAGCTCCGACACAATAAGAGATCTTTTAATGGATTTAAGGAATTGAGAAGTGTGCCAAATGCGTTATCTGGTGATGATGTTCTTGATCAATTGTATGACTATGAGCAAATCACATTCGGTAAGGCAGATAAGGATAATATGGGGAGGAAGAGAAAAAGGGATGAGTGCAAATTGCCAAAGAATTGGAAGAAGAAGAGTATTTTCTTCCAATTGCCTTATTGGAAATATCTTATATTGCGGCACAATCTGGATGTTATGCACATCGAAAAAAATGTGTGTGACAGTGTGCTAGGGACACTGTTGAACATGGAGGAGAAAACAAAAGACACTTTAAAAGCTCGTCTTGACCTAAAGTTAATGGGCATAAGGGAACATCTCCACCCAAAACAGGAAGGAAATAGGTTGGTATTACCCTCTGCATGCTACTCAATGTCTTTAACTGAGAAAAGAAAGTTGTGTCAATGCTTGAAGGAGGTGAAGGTTCCGGATAATTATTCGTCGAACATTGCACGATGTGTTCAAGTCAAACAATGTAAGATCTCGGGGCTGAAGAGTCACGATTGTCATGTTCTTATGCAACAACTACTTCCGCTTGCAATACGTGGACTCTTACCCAAGGATGTGTGTTCAGTTCTTATTCAATTCTCTGCTTTCTTTAGGCAGTTGTGTTCGAAAGTTTTGAAGGTCTCAGAGCTGGAGCAACTTCAATCCCAGATTGCTCTAACACTGTGTAAATTGGAAATGATCTTTCCACCTGCATTTTTTGATATTATGGTCCATTTGCCTATTCATCTCGCCGATGAGGCCAAGTTTGCAGGACCAGTGCAATACCGGTGGATGTATCCAATCGAGAGGTCTGTATATATATATATAATATCAACTTGTCATTTCAATAATGTATTGGCAATAACATCAACAATTATATCCCCATAGGTACTTGCACACGCTGAAATCATATGTACGTAATAGAAGTCGCCCGGAGGGTTCAATAGCAGAAGGGTACCTTTCAGAAGAATGTTCGACATTTTGCTCCAGATACTTGCATGAGGTTGAGACAAGGTTCAATCGACCGGTTCGGAATTACGATGGTGGTGATGCTGAATCACATGAAAAGTTTTCCATTTTCGCAGTGACTGGTCGTGCCTTAGGGAAGGCAACCTTGCGCACCCTAAGTACGGATGAGTGGGAGCAGGCTCATCTATATGTGTTGAACAACTGTGATGAAGTCACCCCATTTGTTCAGTAAGATTGCTAGTTGCCAATCTAGTGAAACGATATATATAGTAAACTTAACATTTTCCTCCTATTTGGATTATGATAAATATGAGTTATTGTGCAGGACACATAAGCAGATGATTAAGGATGCTCATGGTGGTCGTATAAGTGTTAGGGATGTGGACCGCATTCATATTAAGGAATTTGGTAAATGGTTCGAACGCCATGTAAGTGTTGTATATAATATGCATTTTTCCTATTAAGTGTACTCATAGTTGTGAATAATGTGATGGGGATGTATTAATTTCCTTGTCCAATCCAAATAGGTTTCACAGATGCAGCTAGATGGTGAGCATGTAGATGAACAACTACAATTATTAGCTATGCCTCCACTTCGAGCAGTGAGGTGCTTCAAGGGGTACATCGTAAATGGCTTTAGATTTCACACAAAAGATCGCGAGAGACAAAGGAAAACTCAAAATAGTGGAGTTTTCTTAACTGCTGAGACATCGAGCTTTGCAAGCGCAAGAGACTCGAACCCGATGACCGGCAATGTTGGCTATTATGGCATCTTAAACGATGTTATGGAGTTACAGTATGTCGGTGGGAATCGGATCGTGTTATTCAAATGTGATTGGTGGGATGTAATGAACCGTGGTGGTAGGGGAATCAAGCAAGATGAGTATGGATTTACCTGTGTGAACTTCTCACGGACCTTAAATACCAATGAACCATTTATTCTTGCAAATCAGGCACAACAAGTTTTTTACATCCAAGACACCATCGATTCCAATTGGCATGTTGCGATAAAGATACAACCCCGAGACTTATACAATATGGAATCGGAAGTGGATCCTTGCCAACAAATTGAGCTCGATTTGCACATTGAATCAACAGATATGGCAGACACCAATGATGGTGTTATCACTTGGAATAGACCTGAGATCGAAGGAGTGGTTCTTGATGCAAATATTGTTCTTCCTCATCAAACCCAAGAACATGACGTAGATGATACCTTTACTGATGATGGTGAAGGAGATGATACCTCTAATGACGATGAGGATGGAGATGATATCTCTATTGCCGTTAGTGATGATTAAGATTGCTAGCAGGTATTGCAGTTGAGTTTAGATTCTCAAAATCCTCCTAATTATATGTTAAAAAATATGATGCTTTCACTCTTATTTTGTCCTTTTTTATTTTTTTTCTTTGCTATCACATTCTAATGGAATTTAGAATCTTTTGTTAATACCTCTATTGAGCATGTATAATGTACATGCAATGCTTTTAAGATGTCAATGCTTTTAAGATGTAAGAGTATAAAAATATGTTTTTTGTCACATTATTGCCCATTTATTGTCTACTTATTTAATTCAAATCCATATTTTGAATTGATGGATTAAATTTGCTTATGTGATTTAGGTACTTAAATAGATAGCCATGATTCGTCGAAGCCGAAGCAGATCTAGCCAGAGTTCCTCCGTACATCCCCCTCCACAGCCTACAGAAGGGCCATCTGAGACCCAGAGCCAGCCTACCCCCATAGAGGTTGGGGGGATTGGCAGCAGTTCAAGTAAGATTACTTAAATTTGATAGATAAAAGTATTCATAAATTTGATAGATCAAAGATACCAGATTATTAATCGTTAGTATTGTATGGGTTATAAACTCTTCTTCTTTGGAAACAGATTCTAACATTGGGAAAAAGAGGACTCGAGGGAGCAACCGAGGCATTAAGTTGTTTAATAGGCGGCCCGATGATAAACTAATTGTGCAGTTCAATGCAGAAGGGCAACCTATAGGTGAAAATGCTAGGCCTTTCGCCACGCTATGCGGAATAATTGTAAGAATGCCTGGTTATGCACCATTACAAGTGACGAAATGGGCCGACGTTCCAGAGCAAGCAAAAGAGAAAATGTGGAAGCATATCCAGGTAAGTAGTAATGAATACTTTTGCATACTAGTACATCTCCCTTCTTTAGTTAATCACTTCATGTGATCCTTATTTAATCTTGAATCTCAGGACCACGCGGTGGTTGATGATGAGAGGAAAAAGTGGGTTCTACAAAGTTTAGGGAAAAAATACAGAGACTATAAAAATGACATTAAGGAAAAGTACTATTCTTCGTGGAACACAGATGAGGAGCGACTTCAGCATTTACCCCCTGACGTTTCTAGTGAAGATTGGGCATGGCTTGTGCGATACTGGGGCTCTGCAGAGATTCAGGTATGAAACCATTAAAAAAAAAAGTTTTAGTGAAAGAGTCCCATTTTGGCTTGTGTCATTAAATTATTATAATATTGTTGAATATATGTAGGCTATGGCTTCGAAAAATAAGGCCAATCGTAGTAAGCAAACACTTAAACATACAGGGGGGACTAAGAGTTTTGCTCGACATAGAGATGAGGAGGTATATGAAAGCAACTTATATTATTTATTATTTTAGAATTTACGTTGACATTCAACTTTGTAATGAAATTAACTTTGTACATGGATAGACTCGGAGCAGGACTGATGGGAGTATACCTTCTCGAGCGGATCTCTTCATTCGCACCCACAGTCGGAAGGACGGGACTCCTGTTGATGAGAAATCAGCGGAAATCATTGTACGTAAGTTGATAATTTTAACACTAAACCTCAATTTGATCATAATGACACAATTTTTTTTGTCCGTTCAGTCAAAGTTTAAGGAACTAAGTGCTACACAAGAAGGAGGATCTTCTAGCTCCATAGGTGATGAGATATATACTCAGGTGATGGGAGAAGAACGGCATGGTCGTGTACGTGGATATGGGCTAGGTCCAACGCCCACCTCAGTCTTTGGATCCACGTCGCGCCAATCTCAAGCCGCTTTTGATGAGGTTGTTGGTGAACTAAGCTCAGTGCAACAAAAACTCCAACAAATGGAGGAGTGGAAGAAGAACAAAGAAGAAGAGCAGCGTCAAATGGAGGAGTGGAGGAAAAACCAAGAAGAAGAGATTAAGTTAAAAATGGAGGAGTGGAGGAAGAACCAAGAAGAAGAGAAGCGTAAACATGAGGAAGAGATGAAGTTGATGCATGCCATTATTGCTGAGATGAAACAACAATTTTCTACCCAGCGACAGGATCCTTCCAAAGGGGTAAAAATACTGATTTATTATTTACTTAATATTACCATGATTTTGCATTATATGATTTGTAAGAAGATAATTTAATTATATATATTTTTTTGGTTTGTTTTGCAGGGAGCAAATGGATGATTCGGCAAAAGTGGTTTCATTTTTAGTTTTTTTTATAATGATGTGAAACAGTGTTGAATTATGATGGATCTGTTTTAGTTGTTAGTTTGTTGTGGATGATTATGATAAAACTTGCTTGTTTAAATGACAATTATGAGGTCTGTTGTTTGCTTTAGAATCTCTTCTTTGTTTGCCTATGCCCTCAATGGACTTCTATATGCATTTATATTTCAACGTTTATACTATTTGATACTTTGAGTAATGTAAACACTCAATATCCTTAACTAGGTTACAAAGGTTATTAAAACTTCCTCTTTGATTATGCAGGTCTTTGTATTGTTTAGTTGACTTATACGTCACTGTTTGAAGTTCTTGCCTTGGCTCTACTACTAAGAGGTATGCACAAACGAACGAAGGCTTCAAAATTTGAACTTTATGAACTTTCTTCCTATCTTCATGCTATCAAAAGATTATATTGATGAACTTTTTTCCTAATTTGACTGCTTCAGATAATGATGATGACTGAATGAAAGAATGCCTCTTATTTTTATGAACTTATTTACACACCCATAGTGGAACTAAAAGTTGCCACTCCAAACTCTTGAGTATTGGCAAAAGGTCTCTATTATGGTTGCTTTATCTGGATGCCCTCATTTCCAATTCATGTATTTTTTCAATACTTTTAATCTGTATATCACTGGCTCCATTGTCGTTAATAAGTGTGGATAGCTTGCCTCAGTATCCTTACTGCATTCTATGGTTGTATTCTTTTAGAGAATTGCTTTTTTCTAGTCATTCTAATATTGCCTACTCATAATTGAATTCTTGTGTGGCAGAGAAACAGGCACAAACAAGTCTATTAATCAAATGAAGTCTCGCCAAACACCTGGTAAAGTATTTGTATTTGTTTTATTCTTGTTTTGTCTTGCACTTGCGCTGCAATTTAACTTGCATTGTTTATTGGTAGAGCTTGTAAGTGATGAATTTGGCCAAAGACAAAACAAGCCTCGCAGGCAAGTTCTAGGCCTTGATCAATTTGTATTAAGTAGTGCAATGAAATGAGTCTAAACATCACATAAGTTCATGTCTTTTATTTTAAAAAAATATGTACAAAATTCTTATATGGCATTTCTTCTGGATATGCATTCTATTTTTCTTTTTTCTTTTTTGTTGAATCAAATGGATTGCTTATTGCAGATACTCAGAGATGAACTTCGGCCAGTGAAGTACATGCATTAGATGGTGTGTATTTGAATAAGCATTTAATGGTCAGTATACATTTCATTTTCATGCTTGCTATGGTCTACTTTGACCTTTTGTATTGTTGTTTTCTCAATTACTTGGTGTTTAATGCAGCAGGCCTGCTTGCCCAGCCCTTTGTGATCTCAGCTTCTGTACTGAGCACTCTGGGCGCAGCGTGTACCTCGATATAATAGGTAAAAACATTGTTGCTTACTATATTGAATATTCGGGAGTGCTCTGTACATATTTATTGATTGGTAAACTGAATTTTTAAGTTAAAATCTTTAGTCTATTTTGGCCACTTGTTATGATTACCTCCCATGTTAAAAATCCATGAGGGCATTGACACCTCGTTTTTTTCTATTGGATTACTGTCTTCTTCTTCTTCTTCTTGATGTTTTTCTCTTGCAAATCTGTATTGGATGTAATTGTTTGTGTTGTCTTCTTTTGATATCATTTTCTGTTTTTGTTCATGTAGATATATGGACCAATTATACAATGAATAGTTTGTATAGTTCTCATATTTTACTATTTGTGGTAATGTTCTTAACATTAATGAGTTTTCTTATTTGGACAGAAATTGAGTATAGCACGGTCAGACCCCAAAAAAAGCCAGAAGAGAGGATCATTTGGAAGCAGCAATGCAAGAGGACATGGTATGTTCTTTATTGGATCCACAACTGCCTTAGCTTGTATAGGTGCTCTTATGGTAAAGATCCCATGACAGATGTAGTTTTTAGATTGAATGAGTTACACTTAATAGGGCTCATCAAGGGCCCCTTATTCCTTAAAGTCCTACCAAACTCCGCACACCTTTCGTAATTTACACCCCAATTTGACGCATTTGGTTTTTAGACATTGTTGGGTTGAGACACCCTCCTTTTTAGCAGTTCTTTCTTGTTAATCTTGAAGCCTTGTACTTTACACTTATTGTAGTTCTTATCCATGTATACACCTTCCTATCTCTCGACTCCTTGATTTGTGGTCGCTTGATGCGGGTCTTGCAATGTGTCACACAGTGCTCATTGTCCGTTGCCCTTTTTTTTAGTATGACCCCATAGATAAACGACTCATCCCTTGGTGGAATGTCAGAAGCACCAGCTTTGACATCTCTGAATGTTCCTCAGTGTATGATTGAAATCCTAAAAAAATGATGCCTTCTAAACTTGTCAAACCTGAGGGCCAAGGATCATAGGGTTAGGATGATCAAACGGACTTGAAAATGATCATGGTGGTGTTGTACTGGATTGCACTGCTGCCCTAATTTGATTACAGTTACAGTCTTGGTTGTTGCAGAAATTTTGGCTGGGGCAGTTTTTTCTTTTAAAATATCCCATGGGTACTGATGTCATGCATATGCAGTTGCTAGGACCTGTGCTGGATCAAGTATCAGCATAACTGGCTAACCTGCTGTTTTGCTGAAATATACCAAGTGCATACATTTTGTTCTGTGAGAATCTGGGATAAAATTCGAGTGGATCATTGGCCTTAAGAAGATTCATCTATAGAACTTCATTATTATTATCTGCATTAAATAGCAGTGGTCATTTAATTTCTTTGTTGACAGCGTTGTTTTCCAATGTATAAGTGAATCAAGACATTTTCCACTTTGATATAATATCTACTAACTTATGGTGTACATATGTGTTTATATACAGAGTAATATTTCAAAGAAAATTTTTGAAACACTCATGCAGTGATCCCTTCCATTTAAAGTTGTCATTCTATCCTAATTGTGTCCCTCTTTTTATTTCTTTTCTTATTTATCCAGGAATATATCCAAGATGGCATCGACTGGACAAAAGTTGACTTTGAAGACAACCAAGATTGCTCAAATCTTTTTTAAAAAGTATCTCTCCCTCTCTGATGTGTTCCAGTGCTTCTAACTGTAGTTGTTCTTTTCCTTCTTATGATATATAATTACTCAAAAAATAGCTTCTTGTTGGTGGCTGCGCTATATATTGTTCGATGCTAAATAATACTTGAATTGTGACACTCTCTGGTTAAAACCATAATTTTGAAACATATTCGCAAGGGAATATATATTTCTTTCTTCGACTTAAAATCAGCTCTGTTCTGTTGAATTTGAAGGGCAGTGACACTGACGTAGTGATCTTGGCCTCTTCTGGGCTGGTGGGTGTATGTGATGCAGATGTAGTTGAGGCCTACTTCTGTGGTGTTAAACTTTTTCTCCCTTTGATTAATCCTTTGTGATTAAATGAGATTCTAGGGTTGATATTAAATGGGTTCATCATGTTGATTACTTATCTTGTTCTTGTTCTTGATCATTTTCATTTGCTCTTATTTCAGGAGAACTACAAGGATGTGGTGGATTGGCTCAAAGCTAATGCAGCAAAAGGTGAAAGTGTGCCACTTACTGCACCCAGTGCTGAGAAAACTCCTCTAACTGAAACAAAGGCCAATGAAATAAATTCACAACTTAATGCTAAAAGTGGATTTGCTCGTGATGGTTCAACTCCGAGTGTTGCAAATTCATGGAGCTTTAATCTATTACCTAGAGGTCAGACATCGGTCTTGTCTGGTAGGTATTCTCCCAAATGTTTTAATGCAGAGATGCTCACAGTTTGGATATATATATTGATTTTGAATAAAATATTAGAGATTTCCCTAACAATTTAAGAAAGGTCCCTTTCTTTCTGTTTCTTTTTTTTTCCAAAGTCTCTGTGTCAGATATGCATGGCTATCTCAAGTGACACATCAGAAATCTGAAAATACTGCTTCTTGCATGGAATAGAGATGTAAATGGGTTGGGTGCTTCAGGATAGTCTGATAAATGTGGTCCATTGTATATTTAGTTCATCAGTTTGTCTAAAAGATTGGCACAAGCCCCGATATGTATGAAACCCTTACCAACCATTTGAGTATTTGGGTAACTGGATATGGTCCCTTCTGAACTGGAACTAGACCAGAAACCTGAGAGGCCTATAATTGTGGAGCCAATTTGAGATTCAATATTTGTCAATGGGGCCTATAATTAGGACCAATATCCGAATATTTTGGGTAATTGGGTACTGATTGAAAGGCACACATGGAAATCACTGGGCAAAGGTCTATGCATGTTTTTAATTAATTCTGAAACAGTTGTTGTCTGTTTCTCCTTCAGGAAGTCAAAATGGAACACCCTTCAATCAGACGTCTGTCTTGCTACTTGGTTGATATTAAATGAGATTCTAGGGTTGATATTAAATGGGTTCATCATGTTGATTACTTATCTTGCTACTTGGTTAACTTGGTGGAAAATCTTAGGGACTTTTCATCTTTTAAGTCTCCTTTTGCATATATTTTGAGAACTTGAGTGCAAACACTGTGCTGAAGGGTGTGATATCTTGACTTTCTCTTGGCACTTTCTTATAAATTTCTTTGCCAATCAAAAGAGAAATAAATCCTTTTTGAATTGAACTTAGGGCCATCCCAGAGTTTGAATACTTGTTTCCAATTAATCAATATGCATGCATAAATCTAAAGAATGACAGTATCATGTCATCTCTTTAGATGATCTGCCATCTGTGCTCAAGATGCTGACTGTTGGATTCCATTTAAGACTCAATAGACGACTTATATATTCTCCTAAGAACTAGATTTTTCCATGGCATCTTTATGTTCCTTTTGCCTTTTGTTATACAAATTTTCAAGTATGCAATGCATTTTTACTCGAAACATATTTATTGGTTTTCTTTTTGACACATTGGTCTTATTGTGATGATTTTCTTGTGCAAGTGAATATTAGCTAGTTACACTTGTTTCCACTTGTAAAGAATATGCTAGGATGGGTCTTGCTAAATTATTAGCAGGTATTTTTGTGATTATGGTGGGCAGATATCTGTATATATATAAAAAAAAAAAATTACTACTTTTAGCGGCGGCCACAGGCTCGCCGTTAAAAGCAAAATTTTAAAAAAAAAATACTGCTTGTAGCGGCGGCCACAAGACTGCCGCTAAAAAAATATTGCTATTACCGGCGGCCAATATTGATATTACCGGCGGCCAAGGCCAAAAATAAACCCCTCTTTTAACGGCACTCGGAAGGCCGCCGCAATTTTTAGCGGCGGCCATTTTTACTATTACCGGCGGCCAACGGGCAACGCTAAAAGTTTTTTTCGTCGTCCAACTAAGCGACGAATCTCTTTTACCGGCGGTCAGGACCGCCACAAAAAATACCAATAGCGGCGGCCACTGACCGCCGCCCAAACCTTTACCGTCCGAACATGTACCGACACCTACCGGCGGCCATTCAAACCATCGCTATTTCTTTTACCGGCGGCCAATATGACTTTTACCGGCGGCCGCCGGCCGCCGCAAAAAGCAGTTTTTGTTGTAGTGTAAGCTAAAGCTTAGGTTAAGGTAAGCTCAAGTTTGTAGTAGGGCTCACCTAGCAACCCACATGGGGGTGGTGATGGGGGGATTTCAATGACTCACTAGGACCATTCTCTTTGTAAAAAATTAGTCCCAACTGTGGTTTCTACCATCTCCATCTAGCCCCAAAAGTTTAATGGTCAACAATCCATTCGGATCGGTACACAGTCGATCCAATGGTCCAGTTAATTCGGGTATGACAAAAAGCTAGTGGACATGTACAATTTAGGGAGGTCGTGTGTTTGGTCCATTTGAATGGATCAAGGGTAGGCCCCACAAGCGTAACCTTACAGAATTAAATGGAAAGGTATGGTGCCCGGGCTAAAAAAATATAATGAAATATGTGATTCTTTTCTGAGATATTATCGGAAAAGAACATATTTTATAGAAATAAATAAGTAGTTTATATTTATTATATATATATATAACTTTAATAAAAAATAAAAAAAAACTTGGTGGGGTCACATGATGTAACATCTAACGGTGGGCCTCATATCCTAATTTATTCAAGGTGTGTCCAATTGGACAGTGGGACCTTGCTGATGTGTCATTCCGAGGATCCTTAGTGGGGTCACATGATATAACATCTAAAGATATGCCCATATCCAAATATCTAAAGGTGTGTTAAATTGAGTATTTGGTCAGTAGGCCCTTGTTGATGCGGTGTTCCAAGGAGCATTGGTGGGGTCACATGATGTAATATTTAAAAGTAGGCCTCTTATCCTAATTCATTAAGGTGCATCATGATGTGTTTAAAGGTGGCCTTATTTACAACAATTATTAAAGGCATGTCTCATATCAACCCTTATATTATTTCATGTATATATAATTAGAAATGAAATGTATTTTTAATATGCATTTTAATAATAAATATGATTGATCATTAGAGTCCATTATTTTCTATTTGTTGAACGTTGGATTCCACTTTGTAATTAACAGTCTAGATCATGAAACTAATGGTCTTGATACAACTCCATATTGGTTGGTCCCTTTTGTTGGGTGTTGCATCATCTGTGCTGTTGGTTTGATGGGCCAAGCTGGATGGTGGTGCCTTTTGAAGGTGTCTATCAATTTGGAGATCAAAGTGGTCCCCACAAATCCATCTGTTGTTTCTACTTTTATGTGGATGATTGATCTATTCTCATATCATGATAATTTAGTCCTGCCCATTCTCTCTGACTGCCAACACCATGAAAGTGGGCCCCGCAAACCTCTATTTAATGGAGTTGATTCTAATCTTATAAGGAAAATGAGATAAGGATTACTTTAAAAGGGGAGTGATCGAGATTTTAGGGAAAACAAATCCAACGAGTTTTGTTGCTACAAATAGTAGTGTGATCTAGATTTAAGGGATTAGATTAAAGATTATAACTATTTAAAGGATTAAGGGAGGGGATTCGAGGAGATTTGTTTGGATTGAGATTTTAAGGGAGAATACTTGTTTGGGAGGAGTGTAGTGGCCCACATTAAACCCAAAGCTCTGTGTGATTTTATAAGTACTAAAATGAGAGACTTTTTAGGGATGAGGTGACACCCCTCATAGCCCACCTCCCTCTTTGCAACGCCCCGTGCTTAGCCCGGGGCGAAAAGTAAGATATTACATTTTGAATTTATGAGAAATCAAAATTAATTATAAATATATAAGCATATATTCATGTATATATATATAAAAACGGTCAACATATCTTCAATCACAAATACAAGTGGTCAACATCAACAATAAACTATTACAAAGATAAAGCTAAAAAAAATTCATTCAACAACAACATAAAAATAATAATAACAACAATAATTACTAAAAAAGATATAGAAAAGCAAATTTTGTTAATACATATAATATTAGTAATAAGAAATGCATTCAATTTTTTGTTACCCATTGATAATTTCATAGCCCAATAAAACAAAGTCACCTCATTTGGACTTGTTTGTGCAACAAGAGCATTCTAGTTTCTGCAGATTTTTATTTGCTCATAAGAATGAAATTTTATATATTCGTAGAAAATCAAAGTCCACTCTATTAAGGAAAATGATTCATTTTTTCTTCAATGCAAGGAAAATACATCACATCAAACAACATAATATTGCTAACAAAGAAAATCATAAAAATGTGCAATCTCTCGTTGCACAAATCCATCATATTTTTTTTATTTTCACATAGGCCAATGGTCATATCAATCCCTCCACATAAATTTCTTCTCTACCCCTTTGAAGTAGCACCAATACCATTTTAGAATTGATCCAACCATTTTTTAGCTCTAGATTTTTAAAAAAATTTATAAACATCTTAACTTTAAAAGCCATAAATTGTGAGACTTTAAAACCACAGGCTAGTGTTATTTGATCCTAATAATAATTCACACCTTGGATCAATGTATATATATCTCTTAATTATGAGTCCATGCGGGCCAAACTTAGGGTCATATGTCTATATAATTAGATCAGAAAATGATGCCTATAAGCTTCAACCAAAAAACTCCAACCTTAAAATATTTTTATCACAAGCCCATCCATGAGGTGGTCTACCAGAAGGTAGGGTCTGATTTTTGTTCACATGTGACAATTTTTGAATAGAGTAGAGCTGTATTTGGAAACTAAAAGAAAATGATATTTTTAATGAAAAATCTATCAGTATGAATTGTAGAAAGGTGGGCCCGAAATATTAAAAAAAAATGACAATCTTGAGAGGATGGAAGATAGATGTTGTTGAGAGAGAGAATAATTGTAGCAAAATAGAGAGATTTTATGGGATATTGATTGAGAGACTTTATGAGATAGAGGATAGGGATATAAAGATTTTTTGGAGAAAAAGGCCCGTGCTAAGCCCGGTCTTAAAAAGAAAAATATTATTAAAACTTAAATTTTTTTTAAGAATATTTTAAGATAGAAAAGAGAAAGGATAAACAAATCTATTTATCTATCATCATTGATATTCGATGCATCAAGATTCTACATAAAAAAGAAAAAAATTAAAATAAACTTACAAAACCTACAAACCAAATTCAAAATTATAAATCTCCACCCATTTTTTCTTTTCCTGTGATTTTTAGAAAGAAAAAAAAGAAATATGCTATAAGCTAGTTGTTGTCATGTCTTTTAAATTACAGAATTATTTATAATATTAAAATAGAAAAATTGAAGATGGGCATAATAATTTAAATATAATATTTTAGATAAATTTTGAGGTGGAGGGAGCATTCTTGTGAGTTTCAAAAATAGTTTCTCTAAGACACATGATGGGTGGGCCAAATAAGTTAAATGTGCGGGGCCCACTAATTAATTTGCATCCATTAAGAAACCAGACAACGGCCAACGGGCTTGCCTCCCTCCATCAGTGGGGCGCACTCTTAGAAAAAAGGGATTAAGAGAAGGTCATTAAGAATTCATCCAATACTGAAGTCCAATCTTGAAATATATTTAATAGGATAGGAATGTAAATGAGCAACAACTTAGATTTCATTCATTGGTAGGGCCCACAAAACATATTTAACGTGGGACCCATTGATGATTGAAGATCTAAGAGAAAAAAAAACAAACCAACTGTAAAGATTTGCTTATAATTTGTATAATGGCAATAAATAGGACCCAAATTCAAAAGTTCATAAAAATCTCTAATGAGAGAGCTTTTAGGAGAGAAAGAGTAGCCCAAGTGGGGTGACACCTTAAAACAATGTGGATTATTTGTGCATATTTATCTGAAAGGAGAGACTTTTTAGGGATGATGTGGCACCCCCCACACCCACCTGGCCACCTCCCCCTTTGCTTTAATATATATAATATAATGAGTCATTTACTAATTTATATTGAAATTAGTGCTTGAATACCATTTATTTCCTTGTTGAATTGTAACTGATAGAGGAGTTATAGTGCTTTTAGCGTCGTCATCGTCGTCATCATCATCATCGTTACCAAGTATGGCTCGGCCTACTTACAATGCTTTTAGTCCAATCCCTTTATAATTACACTTATATTTTAATCTTGGGAGTGAAAAATCCAACGGAGAAGTCTATATACTGGGATTTGATTTTCACATGAAGTAATTCAAAGGGTAGGCTATGTACCTTACATCTCTAGTATTGCGATAAAAATGCATCATCAATTGATGATCACAACTAACTCCTCATAAACTTGCAATTTGGGGCGTTTTAAATATTTTGTAGGATGTATTGGTGTATCTTAAAATCATAACTAAAAGAAAGTAAAAAATATTCTAAACGTATCAACAAGGGCTATGTGAATTAGCCATTTACGTTATTAATAATTGCGTTTCATGTTACCAACAATTTGTCGCTTGTCTAATCTAAAGGACAAAGACAGCATTTAATGAGCCTAATTTTTCGTGTAAGACTAGTCTTTGAGGCCTTTGTACTCAACAGACAAATGGGCAACACAAACTCCTGAAAAATATCTTATTTTGGAGAGCTATGGGAAGAGCAGGATACATTAGAATATAAGGGAGCACAAATGTTGTATTTCATAGGCTAGTTTGACACTTTATTAATATAGTAAAAGTTAAGTAAAGTTCTTATTTTTCAGACAAGGTGCCATATAAAAAACACTTTAATTCAAAACTTCCTCTATCTTTTTAAAAAAAAAAAAAAAAGAAACCACCTTTATCCACTAAAATACAAAAAAATTTTAATTTCCCATACAAAAATTCAAAAAGATTTCATAACAAATAACTAAAAATAAAATACCATTATAAGTCGCTTATATTTTATTCTTTCTTCAAAATCAATTTTACTTCACTTGACTCTATTAGTAGAGTTGTCAAACTCACCTAAAAAATTGTTAAAGACTACATTCTTCAAGCTTTCCCAGACTAACCCTTGCCTCTTTATTGGCATTTCTGCCGTTGCTTTTAAACATAAAAAAATTTCGTTCCAAATCCAAACGAGAAAAAATGTTTCCTTTTGCTTGCAGACACCCTTTGACAGGGGTCACTGAAAGGAGGAAGACTGCTTTCAATTTGAGGACCACATCCTCAAAAAATTGCCACTTTTACCCTTCTTTCGCCCTTTACATTTTGCATCAATATTTGAAAATCAAGAGGGTAAAGAAGTCAGTTCACAGTTCTTACTCCTTGTGCATGCAGACCTTAGGACAGGAACCACTGAAAATGGGAGACCTGCTTCTTGTTCAAGGACCACAACCTCTATATCACACAACCCCATATAGAAAATCTAAGGAAAGTGTCTTTTTGCTCTCATTTGAAGCTACTTTCTTGCCATTTTCATCCCCAAGAAATTTCATTGTGGGAAGATTCACCCTTCCTCGTTTCTAGATGCATGGTATTCTATCTACCTTGGGAACTGTACCATTATGGAGTACAGCTACAGTGTTTCCTCTTTAGTTTTAACTTTCTTTCTTGGGTTTCTTACATGTGAGTTGTGACTACTTGCTTGCTCACTTCTATCTTTTTGTTTGAATGTGAAGAAATTTTCTTGACCTCTTGTCAAACTTTTTCCAATTGGTATTGGTCAATTTTTGGAATATGTATTTTAACTTGCATGCCTAAATACCCATTATTTTAGAAGTCCTGGTCTGTCTTTGAATAAATACAATCTCAAACTAATAATTTTTGTGGGCCTGCTAAGATTTCACAAAAAAGGCCCCAACAAAATGGGATTTAAGTGGAACTCATCATCACCGTTAATCTCTCCAAACATGGTTGTGTGGTTATATGATGTGAATAGATGGCTCAATGGCACTGATGAGATGGGTGGGCCGCGTTGCTTGAGTTTTTTATTTTTTATTTTTTTTTTATCATGTTTGGGGTGCTTCAATTGGCTAGTAGTAAATTGTGCTTTTGAACATTTCAAAAGGTAGTTTTTTTTTTCTTTTTCCTTACAAATAGTCAAAAGATCAGGGGTTTATATATAAACATTCTTTATAGCACTTGAATATTTTCCTTCTTTATATATATAGACTCATTTGACTTGTCCTGGGGATTTGAACCATTTATACTACAAGGTCTATTATGGATTGGCCAGTACACCACAATGATCAGAAAATCCCAGCCATTCAATTGGAAAATCTCTGGGGAAACTAGATGGTCAACTCAACTTACTTTGGGTATTCTTTTAAGTCAACCTTCATTTTCTCCTACTTTTTGGAGCTAAAATGGACGGTGGTCTGTTTGAAATTTTCATTGATAGAGAAGACAATTCAATTTTTCTAAAGTAACACTACACATATTTTGGATAATTACAAATAACCACCCATTTCTTTATCTTTTATAAACAATAATCTCTATTGATTAGAAAATCTTAGTTAGTCATCCTGATCATTAGTTAAGGGTTGATCATAGGCGATTGACAAGATTCAATGTATTTTATCATAAAACGATGAAATTTTCCTTAGATTTAACCTCATAAATCAATGATATTGAAGTCAAAAGAGAAATAAACTTAACCCAAGTTAGTGATTAACAAATCGGCCTTTTAATGCCGGTCAAGGTGGCTACTTGGAATTGTCAAATTAAAATAGAGATAGAGTGCAATCCATGTAATTAAGGTTAACTATACATAAGAAGATTAAAAAAGAAGGGTTTAATTAACCTTTTTCCTTTTTATATATAGAACCCACATAAGGGTTAAAATATTGAAAAAGGACAAATGTTCCATTAGTAGAAGAAAACAAGGACATAAGGACGAAGTACAGAGTTTCCCAGACTCCTGAAAAGAGGCAGAACGATATATTCCTCGAATAACATCCCAAGAACTGCCCCCGCACGCTTGGTTTTGAGTTTGACTGCTTCATTGCAGAAACCGAAGCCTTCCACGTGAAATCTACACAGTTACTCCACTGCCCAATTCTTGGAAGAAAACAAAAGAAGTCAAACAACAGCAAGTTCTAGAAATCGAATGTTCAGGTCGTTTTTCCTGTTTTCTCTTCTATTTTCTCTGTTTTGGGAAATGGGTGGTTGTCTATCTCGAGAGCCCATGTGCAGTATGTGATTTTTCTCGTGCTTTGGTTGAGAGGGAGTATCTTTCTCTATATATGCATGGCTTGCATGGTTTAGAGTTCGAATGTATTTGAAGGTTAGTGGTATTGGGTTGTAATTTGATTATTTCATGATTGCTTCTTTTCATCTTTTCTTTTTTGAGATTATTTGATTTGGGGTGTTCTTATATTGAGGTATTTCGTTTGGTTTGATGTATTTCTGTTGATTTGGTTAGGTGGGCTGTCTTCCTTTTTCATGCATTTTGTTTTTATGACATTTGTGGATGTATTTCATTGGGTGATTAGTGTGGGTGGTTGCATGTTAGAAAACTTTTATTGGTCTCACAGTTTTTTGTAGTGGTTTAGGTCGATGGGTTTCCTTTTCTTCTTTTAATGGATAGAGGGGGTTTGAAGTTGGATGTCTTCAAATGTTTTGCAATGAATTCTGGTTATGCTCATTAGACTTGGGTTGTATTTTCTGAGAAATGTCATTGGTTTTATGGGTTCACTTGAACTGGGTTGATGCATTGCTCTAATTTCTTGGGCATAAATTAAGTTTTGGTTATGGATTTGGAAACTTTTGACACTGATTCTACTTCATGAAACCCTTGTTTTTCCTGTTTCTCTTCTGAGTATGCTCATTTAATTTCATATTGACTGGTGTCTACATCTAGTGAAGTTGTTGGGTTTAAGGTCTCTGTTTGATTTATGTTGGTGGCATTTTTTCTTTCTCAACTTTTATGCTTTAATTGAGGTGAATGTGGTTGCGATGCTTCCAAAGATATATAATAGCATCAGATTCTGTTTCATGAAAATATTGGTGTTTTCTTCTCTCAAGGGTCGTTTTTGAGGTTGTTGGATTCTAGTTTCTCTTTATTTGGAGAAATCATTTCGCTTATGTTGTTTTTTGTCTGGTTAGTTGGTGGGTTTTCCTCTTTTGATGTGTGGATTAAGGGGCTTGCAATTTGGGGCGTATGAAGTGGTGCCATTTTACAATTGTTCTCATTTTATCTCTAAAATGGTAGTATAGTTTGATTTGAGTTTTCAACATTGAGATATTGTTGTTATTGTTTTGAAATAATTTCTATTGTCGCTTTGTTTTCCTCTCTATGTCGAGATTGATTCATTTAATGTTAATCCACTGATACTCTAGTTCATTATACTGGAGCTTTACTTCTCTCTGTTTTTCATCCTTTTCTTTTTAATGTAACTGGGTTCAAATAGTTGACTATTTTGAGTTATCTTATAGGTTGGGCTGATGGATTTTCTACTTCTAATGCTTGCAGTGCAGTTGTTCTTGGGGGATTCTGAAAGGACGACTGATTGATACTAGAAACAATTCCTGGAATCAATGAATTTATTTTGCTGACCGAAACTTGGAGTTTCTTGGATTAGAGCTGAGCTTGTAATGACAAAGTGTGAAGGAAAATAAGGTATTTTTCTTGTTTCGTTGCTGTGCTACTGCTTGTATATTCAAACTTATGAATAATCATGCTTTTCTGTCACTCTCCACTTGTAGGTATGTAGTTTGATTTGGGGACTTTGCTATCATGATAATTTTTCTCAAATTTAATGGTGGTTTCATGCATTGATTACAGGATCCTAGTGTGGGGACATTTGACTGAATTTGATATTTTTCTATTTTCATTCTCCTTTAAGAAGAAAACAAGAGTTCTAAGAGAAATGACAAATAAGAATGATAAGAAGGTCTGTGGTCTTCACAATCAGTTAGGTTTTAGTTTCTTTTCTATCCTCTGACTAATTGGATCTGTGCCAGTAATTGCTTGATGAACGACATCTCGCTTGATAAGCTGGTAATTTTTTTTATTTTTATATTTCTGAAACATGTGGTTTCATGTACTAAATTGTTTGTTGGTGGTTGCAGTCTTTCATACCAAGAATCTTTTCATCAAAAGAGAAGAGCAAACACAAGGAAGATGTAAATTCATTTAACCTTTCTGGTAAGTAACAATTAACCACCTTAGTTTTCTCTTAACTTCAAGCGCATTTTTTACAGAAATTAGTAAATTAGTGGTTTTTCATGCATCATAACCACATTGTATTTTCTTCATGAAAATCCTTTAATCAATTGTAAAAAGTATAATGTTTGGCCCGTAATTCTCACTAGAACTTCCAAGAAAGTAATAGAACAGAAGTTTTTTCCCATCCTTTTTCATGATACCCAGTTTTCTGACTTGTATCAGGTACATATGTAAAATACTTTGATTGATTTGAGGATGAAAAGTCCAGTCATTTTTAGTGGTCAGTGTGAATAGATAGAAGATAAAGAACTCCAAATCTCTTTGTCAGAGCAGACAGCACATGAACTTCTTACCAAACATGTACGGACTTAACTAATGAGAAAATGATGTTTGCTTTCCAAATTGTCAGAGAAGTCCTGCCGAATCCTGTCAGCTAGTTCAACTGGTCCCGAGTATAGTTGAAACTGCAAGCAAAATGTTGAAATATCCTCTGCTGCGGTTTCGCTTCAAGGGAATAAGACAATGAGCAGGCAACAACAACTAGAAAATAGCTACAGTTTTCAGAATAAAACAGAAAGGAGAGAAGAATCAAGAGAGGAATTTAAAACATTTATGTTAAATTAATTTGATAACCTTTTAGGCAGGTAAACATAGGATGGGAGAATGGGTATTTCCTATGTTTCTTATTCTACTTAACCTCTCTCTCTCTCTCTCTCTCTCTTCTCTCTCCTCTCTTCCCCATCCCCTTCTCTCTCTTCTCTCTCTCTCTCTCTCTCGCTCTCTCCCCTAATTCCCACCTCACCTCCGTGTGAGTGTAGAGATCAATGGTCAAAACATATGAAAAGATGGTATCACAATCCACAATGAATGTCAAAGTGGGGTGAATGCTAATTCATGGGGTGTAGTGTGAGTGAGGGTGGTTGATGGATAATTAATTGGTCCACTTGGGCCCGTAAAAACTAATTCTCACATAATTTGCTGAGGACAGTTCTCATAATAAAATTTTTGTGTACAATATATTACCGCCTCTAATTTGTAGTTTTTTATTTCTTGTGAAAAAAACAGAGGAGTTTGAGAGAAGTCTAGATTTCTCTGCCACCCAAAAGATCTTCTCAGGTATAAACAACAGATATATCCTTCATCTTATCTGTGTGCTGTATTGTAATTATAGGCTTTCACATACTGTTTTTTTCCTGACTAATGTCTTTATTGCAGAATCACAATCTACTTCAAGCTTTGAGAAACCGGAATTCAGTGGCTTCGAATCTTCAATGTCAAACATCTCTGACACTAGGGACTTCCGGTATGCACTGAAATTGCTTCCCTTTGGCTCAGTTACTTTGTACTTCCTGTACATTCATTGCTTTTATTGTAATAATAATGAATGTAATTCTTTTCCTTTGTTGGTTTCTTCATCCAGGATATTTGTGGCTACATGGAATGTTGGAGGAAAACCACCTCACGATGGGCTCAGTCTTGATGATTTTCTTCACGTAGAGGATCACTCAGATATTTATGTCATAGGGTATGGATTATTTTCTGGGAAGTAGCATATTTATCAACATTTTAAACTTTTCAAATAATTTGTCAAATCTTTTTTTTTTCTTTCTTTTTGCGGTACATACACACACACCCTACACATTCACGCTACCCATGTCCCTAACATACCTAGGGATCGATCCTTGATTATATCTGTGGATAGGGAGATGCCTCACCAATGGATTGGTGAAACCTTTTCTTTAGTTACATATAAATAAGGTGTGTTCTTTCTTTTATAAATTATACATTCCTTTTGAGGCATGTTGTGTGTTGTTTGTGTGTCTTTGTGCGCGCGCAAAAAGTCACAGTGGTTTGAATATTTTGGTAATTAATCCTGCTTTTCTTTTTACTTGATTCTTCTTCTTCTTTTTGATTAAGAGTTCTCAGTCCTCTTTATTGTTAAATATATCAGCTTCCAGGAAATAGTCCCTCTCAATGCCGGAAATGTGCTGGTTATAGAAGACAATGAACCTGCTGCAAAATGGCTATCTTTAATCAACCAAGCCCTGAACAAACCATTACTAGCTGACTCAACCAACAGTCCATGCACACCATCAGACTACAGAACCTTCTTTAGCACCGAAACTTCATTGGTCTCTAGAAACTCAAAAAGTGCAAGTAGCACCAGTTTATCGTTCTTCCAGAAGCCTTCCCTAAAAACTGTCAGTAAGAATTTCGGGACAGAGCTACGAAGGCGGGTCAAGGCCTGTAATTGCCCTTCTGATGTAGAGAAGAAGCATAAGGATTCATTTTTTAGATGCCAACAGGCTTGCACTAGTGAAAATGACTCCTCTTTGGATAACGAAGATGGATCTAATGGTTTCATAGTTACCTGATATAATGGCCACTTCTACTGCCAACCATCTTGAGTATAACCTTATAGCAAGCAAGCAGATGGTGGGGATTTTTCTTACCATTTGGGTGAGGAACGAGCATGTTCAGCATATAGGCCATCTGAGGCTGTCCTGTGTCGGGCGTGGGATCATGGGCTACCTTGGAAACAAGGTAAGAACTCATTCATTTATGGCATTAATTATCAAATCCATAGGTTATTGGAATTTTGATTTTTCCCTCGATACCTGGGTACTTGATTTTACTGTTTAGTAGCACATCTTGTAACAGTTCAGGATCTCCAAAAATGCAATGTTCTTTTTCTTTTCCTCCTTTTTTTTTTCATGAACAAATGTCAATTGAACTTTATATTTCAAGAATGTTAGTTTGTTCGTTTTCTGTATTCAGGGATGTATATCTGTGAGCATGTCATTGCATCAGACAAGCTTCTGCTTTGTCTGCAGTCACTTAGCTTCAGGGGAGAAGGAAGGCGATGAGCTTAGGAGGAATTCAGATGTTATAGAAATATTGAAAAATACTCAATTCCCAAAGATCTGCAAGATGCGTGGTCGTAGGATTCCTGAGAGAATTCTTGAACACGAGTAAGCAGTTCTTTCTACTACATACATGATCCTGCCGAACATTTTCATTAATTTTTTTTCTGCATTACACTTAATTATCTCTGAACTTCTTGGCAATTCCATCAGTCGAATCATTTGGTTAGGAGACTTGAACTACCGCATTGCATTGAGCTACTCAGAGACCAGGAAGCTTATGGAGGACAATGACTGGGACACTCTTCTTGGGAAGGATCAGGTGATTATCCAGAGTCTTTTCCCTACTTATGTTTCCAGAAAATTTCATATTATATAAATAGTACACTAATCATCCTAGAAGACACTGAAGCACATAAGTAGATGGCGTTTTTCCCAATGAGCTACCTTAATGTGTCAGACACGTTACCCGTACTAGCACCTATCTGGCACATAGAAGTGTATTGTCTTGATCCTGTCTAATTGGAATTCTCAAAGTTGAAACATCATAAATGATTGTCATTGTTTTCTCAGAATTCATGTTGTACTTGTGACAAACTTTATACGCCACTTGTCAGCCTACATGATGCAATCCTCCTTTATCTGGGCTTGAGACCAGCAGTTAAAACAAACTGGCGGAGTTCTTAGGGTTGAAACAAGCACAAGTTAAAAACTTTACATCTTAGTGAAGTAGTAAACTGAAGAGTGGATTTGTTTTAATTAGCTGCTAGTCTTTAAGTTTCCAAAAACAGAGTTGCTTGTCATAATCAGGTTGGTCCTATTTTGAATTTTCTCACCCTGATATAGCTTATATCAGATTTTAGATACTAATAGGCCTCTGATGGTTGATCTTGCTCATTTGATATTCTATCTGCCTCCAAATGTGTGTAATGCGCCAGTCTAATTTCCCTTCCCTACAAACTTTTCAGTTGACTCAAGACTCAATTGAGTTCCATCAACTTACTGAATTTTACTCAGTCATCTTTTACACTTATCAGTAGTCTGACCAATTTAACTAGGATAAAAGATCTACTTGGAAACTTTTTGAGGGAGATAAAGGGTTTTATTTATTTCCATTTCATAATACAGTATTTAATAATATATATAACTTTATTTTACATGTTTGCTACTTTCATTCATGGTTACCATTTGAATCAGATTTTCTGGGTTCCTAGGTTTTGACTTGTGAACATCTTGCCCCCTCACTTGATAGGATTGCCTTTCTTTCCTTCTCTTACTATAGGAAACTCATAAATAGAAAATAAAAAAGAAAAACTCTCACTGTTGACCTTCTTTCAATTAATAGCTTCAAATCGAAAGAGCAGCAGGGAGAGTGTTCAAGGGATGGAATGAAGGAAAGATATACTTTGCTCCGACATACAAGTACTCCAACAATTCAGATGCTTATGCTGGGGAGACTATAACTTCCAAGAAGAAAAGAAGAACTCCAGCATGGTATGTGTACTTACAATCATATTGTTTTTGTTCAGCATTTAAGTTAACAGAAGGTCTAGTGGTTAAGCCTATATTAGTTCTCAAGTGAAGATGTTGAATTTCAGGTGTGACCGAATACTATGGCATGGGAATGGAATAGAGCAATTGTCATACATCCGTGGTGAGTCGAGGTTTTCTGATCACCGGCCTGTTTGTGCGGTTTTCATCATTGAAGTTGGAGTGCTTGATGGAAGATCAAAGAAGGGAAACTCCAACATGGAAGTAGGAGTGGAGGAGCTGTTACCTCCAAGCAGTGGTTATATGGAACTAGAAACCATGTAAGTCCGGGCTTATTTAAATACAATTAACTTATTTATACCTTCTAACCAGGGCTCTTAATGGGGTGGACCATCCTATTGGGCCTTTTGTACCTGTGTGCTTTGGGCTGTCTTGGACTGATTCTTGCCCATGAATCAGTGCGGGCCCAAAATCAAGCTCAGTTAATAAGAGCCTGCCCATAGCTATTAATGGGACTGATGGTAATTCATGTGGAGCGTATATGATTTTAAAGGTCTGACATGGGTTATATAGGCCTTAAGATGGAGTCCAAAGTTGAGTTGTCCAGGCTCGCAATTTGCAGCCCTATTTTCTGGACCAAGGACTTGACCATTTATATGTTAGGTTTGCATGCGGGGGCGGACCTAAATATATTGATTCGGTGGTGGTCGCCTTTGCTGAACCTGAGTCCACTTCCAAACCACAGATGAAACTCTTTGGTCGACTTCCAAAACCCACACGAAAATCCTGGGTCGGCTCCCAAAACCCAGATGAAAATCCTGGGTTCATTCCCCCGGCACTGTTTGCATGACTTTGTTACATGACTCAGTAATGTGACTTTCAAATATTAGCAACATGGGGTATCAGTTCAAGAGCTAACTCTCTTTTTCAATGCTTTGATTCAGGTACTAAATCCAACAGACTATAAACAGAAGAAAATACTATCTTGTGACAATACATACAAGGAAGACACTTCCCCATACAATCTCTTGACTCTTCCTAAAACACTGTACATTTTTAGAGTTCTTAGATTGCCAAGCATCACAAGCCATTGATGAGACGTGAACATCTTACTGACACATTATGGGTAAGATTTTCTCCATCAGAATAGTTTTATTTTTCAACTCATAATTATTGAACAACTGTTTGCAGGTGCAGTGCACCTAAAAATCAATGCTTGCGCCCATCACCGCCATCGTAAGAGCTGACCATGGGTCCGCGAGGTGCCTTTTTGATGTATCAGTGATGCACATGTAATCTATTCATTTGCCAAGTATAGAAAACATGTTTATATTAATCTTCGGGCCATCATTGTTCTTTTGCATAGCTTCAAAAAACACCAACTCATAGGTCATGGCGTTGGTTATTTTTTATATTTATTATTTTCTTTCAATGTTTTTGGCATTAATTTCAGCCATTTTAAAGGATTATGTTTGGTTCATGGTGTTTTAGAACAGTAGATGCATGAGACAACAAAAACAAGATTTCAAACATTTTGTCCAAGGAAATGAATTAGATGTCAAATGGGAGTGTTCATAATCAAAACCCAAAAGCAGCTGTTGCATTCCTGATTGCGCCAACTGATCCAGTTCGAACCTGATGATATTTCAGGGTTTGGGTTGATCCTTTTTCACTTTCGATTTGGATTTGGGTTGACATTCTGGCCTGATTAATAATGGGTTGGGTATGGGTTCAATCCATTTTGCTATCCACACAGATACCCTGACCTGAGACCTAGGTTGATAACTCTTTATTTCTAGGTTGGATCCTGGTTGGCATTTTTCATCCGATCACAGAGAAACCTCTACCAACGAGGTTGTAGACAATTGTCTTTAACCTTCTTTTCAGCAGTTTGGATCATCTCCAAGATGGAGGTGCAATTGATAGGACACATAGTGGGGTCACCGGCCAAATGAAATTTCAAGAGTGGTCATATGGATGGATTATCCATCTAATTGATAAGATCCCTTAGTTGTTCACTATGATTTCACGGCCCATCATCAATCTTCACACTGAGTCGTCCACTTTAGGGCCCATTAGCCTACTTCAACTTGAATTCCCACAAACTCATTTTAAAGAAGAATTAAAGAGGCAAGAACTAGAGGGTTTAAGGTGGAGAGTGGAGATAATAGGGTGATGAATGGGTAATCATTTCCTATCAAGCGGAATGGGTTCTTGGTCACTACCTGTTGACCTTACCTCTAATCCTACATTTTCAGCCCCTTTAATAAAAATCATTGCTTAGTAATCCCAGAAAATTAAATCAATCCCCACCAAACAATGGGTCTTATATATTACCACCGCCACATGCATAGCCTGGTGGTAGGCATTCCCTCTCATTAGAGAAGATGAGGGTGTGAGCCCTACTCTCCATGCTAGTTTTAATTGAAAAAAATTCATATTAAGTAACAAAGATCCCACAAAAGCAACAAAGTAAGGTGTTTAACGTGTTCACAAAGCAATACAATTGAAGGAAAAACCAAAACACTACTCTCCACAAGCTCCTCGATGGAGATCCCTGCTTCTCCCGCTCTACCTTCCCCTACCCAGACCTGGTTTAGCCACCCTCCAACCCCCCTCCCCCTCCCCCTCGCCCCCCCCCCCCCGCCCCCCCCCCCCCCCACTAACGCACCATTTTCCCCCTCTCCCCAGCCAACCCTCAGCTCCCCACACCCAACTTCCCCTTCATCCAGAAGTCCCTCTGTTTACTCCTTTAGCACACCATTTTCCCGCACTTAACCAGCCAGCCCTCAGCTCCTCCACCGGTCCCCCCCTCTCCTGTCCCCCCTTTTCCAGCAGCTCATCCAGTCCCCCCTCTCCTGTCCCCACTTTTCCAGCAGCTCATCCAGGCCCCCCCTCTGCAGTTCCTGTTGGGGATGTACAACCAAAGTCCCACATCGGCTAGAATTGGAAAAGATCATGGGCATATAAGTTGGACTAAGTACTCCATTGATATGAGGCCTTTTGGGTAGAACCCAAGAACAAATCCATGAGGGCTTAGGCCCAAAGTGGACAATATCATATCAATGTGGAGTTTGTAGTGGTCCAATGTCCTAACAAGTGGTATCAGAGCCCAGGCCCAGACTTAGCCCGGAGAATCCTCAGATTGCCAAACAAAAGGTGGTGGGCCCAGTGATGCGCAGGAAAAGCGCAGTACTCACGATTGGTGGATCCGTGGTGAAGCTCTCGAGTTGGCTCTTCTCGATGGAGCGGACGGATGGATGATCGTTTGAGGGGAGGCCCGGTAAAAGTATCCAAAGAGATATGGTCCTTTGTTTGAGGGGAGGATTGTTGGGGATGTACAACCAAAGTCCCACATCGGCTAGAATTGGGAAAGATCATGGGCATATAAGTTGGACTAAGTACTCCATTGATATGAGGCCTTTTGGGTAGAACCCAAGAACAAATCCATGAGGGCTTAGGCCCAAAGTGGACAATATCATATCAATGTGGAGTTTGTAGTGGTCCAATGTCCTAACAGTTCCCGCTTATCCAACAGCTCATCCGGTTGGCTATCTCCGCTCCAATCCACCCACTACCCACCCAACCTTTGCAAATCTCTTTACCAGTTCCCTCCTACCCATCCTCATTCCGAATTCCCTCCCCTCTGCCTCCTGGAAAAATGGGAAACCAGCCCTCAAAATCCCTCAGGCCATGCTCTCCTCCAGCAAGGAGTCTTTCTCTTTTGCAGTCATTGGCAGATTCGTAGGTAAGCGTCCCTCTCTAGAATGGGTAGAAGAGAAAACCAAGTCCTGGGCGCTTTCCAGTCCTTATATGGTATCCCTCATTATCAAAGGCCATTTCATTTTTAGATTTAACTCTCTAGAAGACAAATCCCATACCCTCAGCCTTTCGGCTCTTCAGATGGACAGGAGAGAACTCCTCCTCCAATCTTGGTCCCCAGGGCAAGATCAATTAGACTGGCCCTCCTTAGCTCCAGTTTGGATTAGACTCAAAGGTCTCCCTTACCATTGCTGGAGCCAGAACATTATCCATTCATTGGCAAACTTTATAGGTCAACCAATCAAGCTTGATGCAATTACCTAGGGGTGGAAGAAATCGAACCGAACGGAACTCTGGACCGTAAACCAAACCGTAAAATTAAGTTCGGTTCGGTTTATCGGTTTTCGGTTCGATTTCGGTTTTGAGTTTTTGGCAAGTTCGGTTTTCGGTTCGGTTTCGGTTTTTAGAAAATAATTTCGGTTTAAACCGAAAAACCGAACTATATTTCATGTTTTAAATTAAATATATATGTCAGTATTAGACAGACTATTACTGTAATTTACACAGACTAATAGACTATAATCTAAAGACTAAAAGAGTAAAAGACCAAATGGGAAAGGAAAAACCGAAAAACCAAACATTTAATTGAAAAATTCGGTTTAAACCGAAAAATCGAAAACCAAACCGTTTAATTATTTTCGGTTCGGTTCGGTTTTACATCTTATTCGGTCCGATTCGGTTTGTAATATTTTGACATTTCGGTTTTCGATTTTTTTCGATTTCGGTTTAAAACCGAACCGAAAATCATACTTCCACCCCTACTATTACCATGGCTCAAAGAATCCTTACCTTTGCCAGGGTGCAGGTTCTCCTAGACCTCTCCAAGCCCAAACCCTCATCTATTATAGTGGACCTCCAGGGTGAGCAACGAAGTGACATAGAAGTGGTTTACGAATCTAGTCCTTGTTCCTACTGCCAGCTCTGTCAGTCACCCAAACCATGCTTGCCCCTACTACCAAAAACCAGCTCCCCTAGCCTCTGCATCAGAAAAAACCCTAGTTCCTTCTAACCCACCTCCTGTAACACCCAACCCTCTCAACCTTCCTCCCATAGACCCCACCCCCCACGATCACCAATCCAATCAGCCAAACCCCAAGTCGTTCCCCTAGTGACTCCCCTCCCCTTCCTTCTTCCTATGACCTATACCAAGCTGGTATCCAAGCCCCATCTACCCAACATCATACTTCCCAACAGAGACTCCATCAGAAACCAACTTCCAGTCCTACTTACAAAAACCACTCAGGGTCCCTTACCAATATGAAAGATCCTTCTGAGTCAATGCTCAAGGTACCAAACCCCTCCATCAATGATCTTCCTTATGATGTAGTATCAGAGATCTTAATCAAGATTCCAGCTCCAACCCTTGACACTTCTAACCCTTTCTCCATCCTAGAGTACAGCTCATTAGCAGATCCAGCTCTTAACCCAAACTTGTTTGGCAGAAATCTTCAGTCTTTCTCAGAGGCAAATTCTTCCTCAGATCTCTCTCCAGGATTTCAACGCCCCCTAGGAACTCCTGAATCTAAGGATCCATCTTCAGAAGATCACCTCCCAGGCCAGCCTTCCACCCCTACTCACCCCCTACAAATCATTTACTAGAGACCTCTGCCAGTCTTGAACCCCAACCAGCTCAAGAGACCCCTGCAACTCCGGAACCACAACCAGCTCTCATCTCGGATTCAATTTTTTCTAAAAGGAAAGGGGAGGAAAACATACCTGGAACATCAGTCATCACTCAACAAAGCAAAGGGAAAAAACATCTTGTCACTTCAGTTTCTGTTCCTATCACAAGAAGGTCTAGAGCTAGGAAATCCAAACTTTCTCCATGATTAAAGCTCTTTACTGGAACTGTAGGGGAATTGCCAACTCCGCTACCATTCGAGTGCTGGCAAATCTGGTTAAAACTCACTCCCCAGACATCATCTTCATCTCAGAACCCATGACCCTTTTCTCATCTTCTCAGTCCTTTCAGCTGAGCAATTTAGGCTTTGATATCTTCTTCTCTAATGTCTCCCACCCAGGTAACCCAAACCTCTGGTGCTTCTTCAAATCCACCCACCACCTAACAATCTCCCTTTATGACTCCTCTTCTCAACACCTTACTATGCTCTTAACCAATCCAATCTCAGGTCTCTCAACCCTCATAACAGGAGTTTATGGCTCCACCAACCACTCCCAAAGGAGAGATCTCTGGAAAGTTCTTATTGATTCCTGTTTAACTACCCTGCCTTGGTGTGTCCTTTGTGACTTCAATGCCACTCTATCCCATGAAGATAAACTTAGCATTCGCCAATCCAATCCTTCCTCCCTGAAAGACTTCCAATCAGCAGTCATGTTAGATGGCCTGTAGGACATCAACTTATCTGGGAACAAGTATACCTGGCCCAACCAGAGAAAAGGGTCTCTCCTATGTAGCTGCTAGACTAGATAGAGCCTTAGTCAATCACCTTTGGTTGGCCACTTTCCCTGATCCCCTAGTTCTCCATCTAGCTAGAATCTCCTCTGACCATAGTCCAATCCTCCTAAGCCATAACAATCATATCCCAGCCCCCGATGCCCCCTTCAAGTTCGCGCCTTGACCAGGCATAATATGATCACACATATAAGGGCCATAAGCCATAATAACACACACATAAGGGCCCGAAGCCATAAGGGACTAGTTGCAGTCTAGTTATCCCAATGTCATACCCATAATGAGGGCTAAGTCCGCGTTTGGGTTACCCCACATCGCGGTGCCCAATACATTGGATGATGCCTTAGAGATCAAGGTTTACATTCAAGGGTTTTCCATAAAACTCAGAATTCAAGTTTCTAAGCAAAATATGATTTGGAGCATTTTTCCAACATAATTGGAATTGTGTCATAATTTTGAAGTCCAACCGTGATATAAATATTTCTAGCAAGGATTCATATCAGAATTTCTATATATCATGGTGGCATCAAATGGACATGGAACAAGTTCAATAATTACAATTTTGATTGTTGCTGAGTACACAAATTAGTTCATAAAGGTACAATTATATCAATAAAACCAATGGCCCTAAATAAGCTAAGATGTCAAGACCGGGCCCCGCATGAAACAAAATGATTGTATATCAATTTAACATATTGGAAAGCAGGGATTGGAAAACTCTAACTACTAGAGAACCATAGTAAGGTTATTTGCCTCGATTAGCGGTGGATGATGGATTTAACCCAGCCTGACTTGACTGCTCTATGACTCTGTTTGGGTCCCTGTTAATGACAAGTCACAACTGAATTAGCGATGGGGTTTGAAGACTAGATTCATGCACCAATTGTTTGACTTGGATCAGGCTCATGTGTAATGAGCTAATACATATTGGTTTTGGGTTTGGGTTACTAAGTAGTGCAAGACCTCACAATTTAAATTGAATTCATCATGCATGTCAAATGGTCCGAGTATAATGGGTCTCATATCTCAATTGAGCTGGACTAATTTATGAGGATATAGCAATATGTAATCAAGATCATAGGTCAAATCAAAGGTTGAGATGGTCTGGGTTTATTGCAAGGTGGCCACTGATGTTCATTTGGTAGAGAGAAAGAGTGAGGAAAAGATGAGTTGCTTTAGTTCATCAGGGTAGGTACGGCACAGGTTCATTTCCATATGTTTGACTAAATGAGTTTTGGGTTGACTTATATGTTGTTAGTTTAAGGCTTTAACTGATGGGTATGACTACTGGGTGTGCAAGTCGGAGTGGGTTGGACCTGGATTATGAGAGACTGGTCTATCCTAGTGGATATGACATGGCTGATTGATGATGGGCGGCTTAGATTGGTTAGTGGTGTTTGATCGAGAGATGATAAGAAACAGAGAGAAAGAAGCAGGGGAAGAATGATGATGAAGAAAGAAAGAAAAGGAAGATAGGCTGAAGGGGTGGAGTTTCGTTGGGTTATACAATTTGTGAAGTGGGCAAAGATGTTAAGGTGAACTAGTTTGTATGAACGATGGTGGCATGGAGTGATGATGAGGTTACAGGTGCTGGTGGGCATGGGTTGGGTACCTTGGTTGCTGATGTTGGCGTCATGCACTAAGTTGAGATGAAATCCGATCATCATATGGGCTCTATGGTGACAAAGGTACTGTTGCAGAGGTATGAGTTGTTGATGAAGGCCATGATGATAGTGGATGAATTCATGAATACGGGGCTGTTAATATACTTATTGTAAGGTGGAGGTGTGGCCTAGATGCAAAACGAACCCAAGGTTGTGGATGAGTCTCAATGGTGTGATCCAACACGCTAAGGAAGTTTTAACAGGAAAGAAGCAATAAGAAGCTAAAAACCTACCATGAACATAAATAGAGTGAAGCAATAATGAAATAAAATAAACATACATAGTAAATGAAATAAACGAACCAGAAAGTGTGAGGGGAAGTACCTGGAATAGAGAGAGCTTGAGATGGAGAGGAGATTCGTATGAGAGGAAGAGAGATTGAGACGTGGAGTGGGAAAAATGGGTTGTGCAAGTAAGATTCTTCTAAATAAGGAAGAGATGGAGTTCTAGTGGGAGGAAAGATTGTGAAGGTGGAGAGAGTGCTCTAACTAACAATATCCACAATGTGGGATTCCCATTTGATTGGGTCTAATTCCCTTATAATGAAATCAAGTATAATGAGATTTTTATCTCCATTATCAATATTGGGTCCTACTCAAAATATGATGAAATTACACCAATAACTAATTTAATTCAATGAATGGGTGGGGTCCAAGCATGATCCAATCTATGATCAAAATTAAATAGCAAAAACAATAACAATAATAATAGCAATAATAATAGCAATAATCACAATAAAGACCTAGGGATTGGGTCCTTACATTGATGAAGTGGTATCAAAAGCCATAATACTCCTCCAATTTGATATTTAACTAATTATATTTATATCTTCTTATCCTTAGTAATTTTTTAATTAAAAAAATTTGGCACCTGGGCATCTTGTTATTAGCAATCTGTTTTTTTTTTTTTTTGGTTGCTCAATGGCAAATAGTATTAGAAGAAGAGAGGAAGGTCTGAGAAATTCAAACCCCAAAATACAGGAGATCAGAGCCAAAGACCTCTACAAAAAAAAAAAAAAAAAAAAAAAAAAAAAAAAAAAAAAAAAAAAAAAAAGCATACACAAAAAGAATTTACATTGGAGACGATGCTCCCAAAAAAATTGCAATGTGTCTAGGCGGTATGAATATTGTAATATTGTAAGTTGCAAGGCCAAACGAAGAGGATACCTGGTCTTTAATGTAACTTTTGATTCTGATGGTAGAAGGAATATAGTTTCATTAAAGACTACTTAGTTCCTTGCTATCCAAATGGAGCATAAGGTGGAGAAGAAAAGAGCAGCCAAACACAACCTCGCTGCTTGGTGATCACTTCCAAAAGAGAGTGTATTCCAAATGATGCTTGCTTCGTCCAGCAGAGGATGAGGAAATCCAGTTGAGAGAACCAATGACCAGATCCTCATATAGATTTTGCAGGAGAAAAGAAGATGGGAATCAGATTTAGAATTTTTACAACTGGGGGCAGGGTTGAGGCTAGCTAACTTAATCCCGATTGACTGGGCCCAATTCTTGGTTGGAATTTTCCCTGTGCATCAGACGCCAGGCAAAACAAGAGATTCTTCATTCTTGGCAGCATAGTAATCCAGACCAGAGGAGCCCAATTTTTGGCTGAAGATCTTGACCTGATGATCGGGTTTGGGCCACATCATATGTATTTATCACTATGTTGTTTGTACATGTATTTAACAGAAAGCCCACATAAAGATCAGTCGAAATAATCTTTATGCTAAGTTGTAATACACATGAGCAATCATATGAGTTGAAATCATATTAAGATATTTTTTTAGAACCATCAGTGGCCATAGTTCTCACCTGGCTACCCAAGGTTCTTTTTTCCACTTGTGTAGGCTTTCTTTTCGTTTGTATGAAATTCTTTCTCACTTGTGTGAGCCTTTTTTCTGTATGTGAGCTCTCTCTTGGGTCCCAACCCCTGACTTGGTTACCCAAAAATTATTTAAAGAAGGCAAAATTAGTGAAAGGTCCCTAGAGTTGAATGTTTCAAGCCTCCAATCCAAGGAAAAACTTTTTAAGGCTTATGGTCCACTCAGCTAGACTTTTTATAGCCTTAGATCCTGAGCCCACATGTTTTCATTTTTTAAGACAAAAATGCCCCTGTAACTGTTTGCCGTCGGACGCAAGGCATGGAGTAGAAGAGTAACGAGAGAGGGACCAGTCACCAGTCCAGCCAAGCGTCTCTTGGTCTCGTCCAACTGATCGTCTCCATCTCACTTGGATAGATATGTGATTTCTTGCTGCTTCTCATTCTCCTTCTCCCACCCTCTTTCTCTATCGTTCCCTAGAAAATAAAAAAAGGAAGAAGGGTCTGCTCTCTCTCTCTCTCTCTCTCTCTCTCTCAATCTCAGGTCTTGATGGGTTATGTCTTACCTGGGCATAATAAAGAAGGAGATGAGATGAGATGACCAAACGGTGATTGAATGCTTTGTGATCAACAATTTAGGTATGCTTTTTATTTTTATTTTTTTGGTAGACAAAATCTTAGGTTAAGTACTCCATAGTTCCAAACAGCAAATGTAGAGATTATTGCTATTGGATAATAGGACCGAAAAATTATTTTACACCTCATTCTATAGCAGGAGGAATATGTATGAATTATAGAGACATGTTGAATTATGTATTTTACCGAGAACGACACCCTTCCTATGGCTAAATGATTGACAGAAAATGATGCACACGGATCCGGTTTTCTCAGTTTCTGCAAGGCTTGCCTATTACATGTTTGTGAAAATTCTTCTAAGAAGAGTCACTCTCTGTTTGCTTGGAGTTTAATTTCTCGGCCACAAGAACATGATTACATAGGCTTTTTGGAGGTTTCTTCCATGGAAGTCTTTGACAAGATGTCATCCGCTTCAGCAACTGAGGTTTCTGCTGCAAATGACCATGGGGTTGGTCGCCAAAAACTCAGATAGATTTGGCCAGAATTCAGAAAATTTTGTCGAAAACTCAGATAAATTTCACAAAAACTCAGATAAATTTGACGAAAATTCAGATAAATTTGTTCAGAACTCAGATAAATTTGACAAAAATTCAGATAAATTTCATAAAAACTCAGATAAATTTATTAGGAACTCAAATATATTTGCCAAAAATGCAGATAATTTTATCAAAGACTCAAATAAATTTGCAAAAATCAACCTCCGGCGATAGGAACAGTTAACGTCCGGTAATGAACGGTGACAAACAGCGGCAAGAGTAGCTACAAATCAAAACCCCAATGAATCCCACCTCCATCACCACCACAAATTAACAAAAACCAATGAAGAAGAAGAAGAATTAATTTTCAAAAACCCCAGTTTTCATCAACCCCACAAAACCAGAAGAAGAAAAATAAAAAAGGAAGACAAAGGAGAAGTTGCAGAGAGAGAGATGGGTGGTAACGGAAAAACCAGATGGAAGATCTCTTTTCATACTAGGAATGGGCTATGGGGTGGGCTTCCATAGCTGGTCAGGTCAGAATCAACCATCACCAAACCCATCATCCTCCTTCTTCTTCGTCCTGTTCTGTTCCGGTCTGCAACATAGAATAGGACCGATTTATTCTGGTTTCTGCGACCAGAAATCGATGGCCAGGAGATTGTTTAGTGTGATTAGTGTTGCAAGTTATTTACAATGAGTATCAAAGGCCTCATAGTTGGTGTGAGTGCACCTTGTATACATGGAATAATACAAAATGAAACATGTGTCTTCAAACTTTACACGTGTCACATATCAAGATGAAACATGTCGGAGCATAACGTCATGCGCGCACTGAGAGCATTTGAGAACTCGTGAGATATCGTGCAACAAGACAGGCTGGACGGTTTTGGTTTATTAAAGAAAGGGTAAATTGGTCTTTTCAGGTATCCAAAAGTGTGAGAGGGACCTTTGGCTGTATGATTTTTTTTTGTGGACTTAAGGCCTCAAAGTAAAATGTTCAGAGACCCGTCGCCGAATGCCCCTTAAAAGAATAACTATTAAGGCACTATGACTACATATCTTAATACTATATCTAATTTTGCGATGTTTGAAAAGTAAAATCTTTGAAAAGATTTCATATATTCTAATTTACTCACTTAAAAGGCTTTACTAAATGTAAAAGAAACTATCTAAACCCAAAATAAGGGAATGTCTACTCTAGATAACATATAATCTATCTAATTTTACGGTTCTTAAAAAGAAAATCTTTATAAAGATCTTGATATATTAGATAAGGATCTAATGTACACACTTAAAGGCTTTGCTAAATGTAAGTGAAACTATCTAAACTCAAGATAAGAGAGAGCTAATTTTGAAGGGCTTAAAAAGAAAATCTTTGTAAAGATTTCGGTATATTAATTAGTAGATAAGGATCTATTTCACACACTTGAAGGCTTTGCTAAATGTAAGCAAAACTATCTAGGGATGGCTAATTTTGGAGTGCTTTAAAACAAAATCTTTGTAAAGATTTCGATATATTAATTAGTAGATAAGTATCTAATTTATGCAGGGGGGGGGGGACATTCATATGCATCTTTCCTGACACTCCCCTTTTTTGAAATTCTTAAGTACAAAATGTACTTTTCAAGTACATAGGGTGAGATACAAAATATAGTTTTCATCTGCAAAAAAGAGAGTGATCCTTACCATAGGGATCTATTTCACACACTTGAAAAGGCTTTGCTAAATTTAAGTGAAACTATCTCAACTCAAGATAACTCCAACTAAGTGAGAGCTAATTTTGGAGTGCTGGAAAACAAAATATTAGTAAAGATTTAGATATATTAATTAGAAGATAAGGGTATAATTTACAAACTTTAAGACTTTGTTAAATATAAAGGAAATTATTGCAACTCAAGATATGGTAGAGTTTGCTTTAGGTAAGGCTGACTCTGTATAATTTTTGTGTGCTTGAAAACATAGTCTTTGTATAGATATCACTATATTAATTAAGGGAGATGCTTCTATGAGAACATCTATCACCTTATGAGAGATAAGGTGGGGGCCCTCACATTTAAGTTGTTGGCATTGGATATGGATGTGAGAGCCCCCGACCTTATCTCTCATAGTAAGGTGAGAGACGCTCTCATAGGAGCATCTCCCATTAATTAATAGATAATGATCTAATTTTCACACTTAAAGGCTTTCCTAAATGTAAAGGAAACTATTTCAACTCAAGATAAGGGAGAACCTATCTAATCTTTGGGAGTTTGGGTGCTTGAAAACAAAATCTTTGTAAAAATTTTGATATATTAATTAGTATATATATATATAAGGAATTCATTAGCCAAGCAGGGTGTGGATAGGGAAGGTCCTTTTGATGACATTTGTTTTTTTGGTCGAGGTGTTTTCGTTTTTGACCTTTTACAAGAGAGGTGTGGTATAAAGCTTTTGTACCTTTCTTTGTTTTTCTTGTGTTTCTTTTGAAATGCTCTTATGATCAAATATGATAAAAGAACTAATTAAAGGGTCTAATTTACATACTTAAAAAACTTTGCTAAATGGAAATGAAACTATGTCAACTCAGGATAAAGGAGACCTGCTCTAGACAAG
This sequence comes from Litsea cubeba, assembly GCA_012931725.1. Classification (NCBI taxonomy): domain Eukaryota; kingdom Viridiplantae; phylum Streptophyta; class Magnoliopsida; order Laurales; family Lauraceae; genus Litsea; species Litsea cubeba. Next base: position 150,447,704 of record CM022944.1, on the reverse strand, counting down.
TGAAGTCTGCCTAGTTTTTGGGTGATTGAAAACAAAATCTTTGTAAAAGGAATCTCAAGAAGCATGACATATGATCGATCGATTTGTCGATAGTACTTCTCTAATTATTACATTCTTATCATCTAGAACATGTTTAGCTATAATTGATTTAGGTCCATTGTTCACTAATCTTATACAATCAATTATATTAGTTTTTTTTTTTTAATGTTGAGTGTGAAATGTCATTCTAATTTATCTTTTTTATTTCAATTTTTTAGCTACCCACAAGAATAATGTCTTAGATTTTTCAATCTAGAGTACTCAGAAACTAAAATTGACCCTCATTGTTATCAAAAGTCTTGTGATAAAACGTGCACAAAATGGTGATGATGATATCATGATATTTTTAGTATAATGTCAGAATTGAAAATACAATGGCAAAAAGTGTCATAATATCAATTAGTAAAGGGAAAAATGGGAGAAACTATAGAAATTACTTTTAAGTGGATTTCATAGTTTTTATTTTTAATTCTTTAAAAGAAACATTTTCTACAAGATTTTTCCAATAGCATCTTTAAAAAGACCCCAAATTTAAAAAATATCTCGACATCTTCTCAAAACATTAATATACCCATAATAGAACTGGGTCAAAGGGTCACCTGTTTAGCCCAATCCGCTGTCATCCTTGTCTCATTGGGATTTTCTAAGTCATATGTATCTTGTTCTGCAATATGGAAAAACATCTTTCTGCCTAATGGTTGATGTAGTTATTAGGTTTCTAAAAATGGAAGAGATTTTACGGCTGGCTACTAATTACTAACCTAAGATGTTATTATTTAACACATGACTATATAAAAATGAAGAGATTTTACGGCTGATTATATAATCTACAAGCTAATGCAAAGTAACTAGTACGCAGTTCATATTTATGATTGTTGTTCACAAGTTTAATATATGTAAGACACTATATATCAATCCAAAAGTTTAAACTGATAGGTGGAAGAATGTAAAGAGTCTTAATCAGATTATCAGGGTTACCCTCACTCATAATTATCTTTAATTTACCTTACATGTTAGGGATGCAATGTGAAAATTAGAGACCCAAAATGGAGAATAATGGCCGGAACAATGTTAAATTTGGAGCTGCTCTAATCCAAGGGCTGGTATGAGTGAACAAATTGGATCTTTATTAAAGGTAGGCCCCAAGTGTGAAACCTCAATACGGGGCATTGGAAAAATGTGTTAGCTTTAAGAATTCCACATGCACATATATTCATCGTAGTACAGGAAATACTGAAGCTAGCATTGGTTTTCTCCCAAAGACCAAAAAAACTTCCTGTGTACCCAACCTAAATGCAAGAAAATTAGGCATGACAATAGAAATGTTTGGAACTAGTAGTGGGATACAAAATACCAGGCTAATCAAGTTGATTGTTTATAAGCCACACACTTTTTTTTGTAAGATTTATTGGTGTATTATGTCTCGAATAGTATGAAACTTTGGATTGGTGCCAATGGTCAATGTACATGAGCAAATTGGATGGATCAAAGGTGGTCTCGGAAAAGAAAGCTTTAAAAAGTAGGTTATCTATAGATTTCACTACTCACACTAAAAAAAAAGTATATAAAAATGGTTTTGAAATAAATTTTTGTATCGGAGGAAAGTCATGAACTTAACTTAAATAAATATGAATTTCATTTATATTGTCTCCCTTTTTTTATTACAAATAACATGAGCATTTTGTATACACAAGAAAAGTAGATAAGTGCAGGTAGGGAAGCATTGGTATATCATAGGGCCCCGGTAATATAACCAGCTATACTAGTATATGATGACGACATCGATTTGAAATAGAAATTTATTCATTTCCATTTAGGACCTCAATTTTTTATATTCCAATGGAACTTATAGGGCTTTATACTTTATTTTATTTTATTTATTCTTATATACTTTTCTTTCTTCTTAATATCTTCACATTGCTCATGCAGATGGGCAGCCTTTGTTTCTAGTGAGTCAAAAATGTTTTGTTCTTTATTAGAGACATTGGTAATAGGTGAGGAATCCATACATATATTGAGGATTTTATGCTACCCTTGGAATATGGATTCCTTGCGAAGAATATGTGTAGTTGAGGATTTCACAGCAGTAGTTGTGTACCATTGTATATAGCTAAGAAAAAATGATTTCATTGTGCAAGAATACAAAAGTGGGGATTTCCAAACCTATGGAAGGAGGTCAAACTTGAAAATCCTCATCATTGGTCGAAAACCTCGAAGATTTACAATTGTCAAATGCGGGTTTTCCAAGACTTATTGAAAAACAGATATATTTTCCTCAAAGATTTGGTTATCAAACATGACCTACAATAAATGATAGTCACAGACAACATGAATACAGGGCAACTGGGCAAGTGAGCATTGGGTGTGGCCATCTTGTTGAGCCGCATTGGGTGTGGGCTCTGGGGTATTTGAACCATTTAGTCAGTGAGTCTAATACAGGTTGGGCCTAAACCTGTAGACTCACTATCTCAACTAAATCGAAATAGACTCTTTTCCGCTCTAAGCATGACTGTAACTGTAACCAGCACCACCCGGTCTTTAACCATGGTCGATAGTTTTACATTCATGCGAAATTTTCTAATTTTAATTCATCTCATCAAGTTCCATTTAAAATGTTCAGTTATTCCACAAAATTCAAGCTAAAAATCTCATCAAGTACTTCTGAAAATTCCCCATTAATATGTTTTGGGGCTGATGATCCAAGTTTAAAAGCAGCTCAACATTGTCTTCTTAATTTTTCCATTAAGTATGTAATTTTGAATATGTTGTATAAAGATTTTCTCTTCTTTCATTGATTGCTCAATAAAATCAAATCCTAGAGAAGGGAAAGCCAATATATGGGTCTCAACAACCTGCAGCCATGGTGGAAGGAAAAAATCAGGTTAAACAGAAATGGGTCTGTTGCATTTGCAAAGTACCCTCCCAAACAATGCCAATTCTAGCAAGAACGACAGCAGCAACTGGGTACTAGATTCTCCTCACATGCTGCAAGAGTTGCAGGACACTGCATTGGGTTAATTTGCTTTTGTCAAGCCTGATGATATTCGATTTGGAGCATCTTTTGAAATTCTTACAGCCCATGGACTTTGTCAATCGTCATCAAGGGAAGGGAAAGAAGGAGAGGATGTGTTGGAGCAAAAGAGTTCAATTGCGGCACCTCAAAAGGAGATGCAAGAAGCTGTTTTAGGGGCATTGATATCTAGTTATATACAACCCCGGTCACTCTCTTGGTGGTTGTCTTCAAAAGGGCCCATCAATCTTAAGGTAATTTACATTTTTGCAAGGTTATGTAGGGCCCGTTTCTTTACTATAATTACAATACAATTATACAAAGAATAGGAAGCTTTCTTTCAACAATGTCCTGGTTGTTCTTTACTAGTAGGGGTGAGCAATCGGTTAATCGGTCGGTTATTTTAAGAATTTTTGACCAAACCGATTTTTTGACCACTTTAATGTATTAACCGAACCGAACCGATTTTTTATTTTGTAAAACTTTTAACCGAACCGAGCCGAACCGAATTATTTAGGTTCGGTTTTCGGTCGGTTCGGTTAATGTGATGCATTTTGTTGGGCTTAATAATTGCCCAAGTTTTTAAAAATTTAGACCTAGATTGCTATATTATATACATTTCATTTGTAAAATTGGGCTTAATAATTGGCCCATAAATCCATTATCCATAAATGATATATCATAGAAGTGCTTGAAAATACATTAAACACAATTACACAAATAGACAAGAACCATAAACAACACTCCAACTAACAAGTCTAAAAATATTTAGTGGGCTGGGTAATGGGTAATAAAATATTTAAAACAAAATTGCATATATTTCGGTTAATCGGTTAAATAAGATCATTAACCGAACCGAAATTATATAACCGAATTTGCCAGGAAATTTACCCGAACCGAACCGAATTACCCGAAATAACCGAACCGAAATTAAATTTCAGCTATGGTTCGGTTTGGTAAATCGGTCGGTTCGGTTTTTGCTCACCCCTATTTACTAGAATTACAATACAATTATACAAAGAATAGGAAGCTTTCTTTCAACAATGTCATGGTTGATTCTCTTGCCTCAACACATCCCCTCCTGCATCCCCTTCTCCTGATGACGGTTCAGTAAAATCCGTAGCTAGTAAATTCTCAAAAAATGACCCTAATAGAAAATCCATACTCATGTCAATAAGATCATCTTCAAATGATTGCTCAAGTTGGGACTCATCTCCAACACGCGGATGATTGTTGGCAAAACTATTGGGGTTTTCAAGAATAACATCACGCGTGTCAACCCCGACTCGGAAGAAACTGTTATCCGCCTGGACATTTGGCAAATCTAAAGGAGAGCTTTGAAGAGGGTTCATAGGCAATGTTTGGTTTGGCTGAGAAAAGGGTAGGGAGATAGAAGACAGCTGATCTTGGTTGGTTTGGGAACTAGTGATTTCAATGCTAGGAGAAAAAACTGTGTCCAAAGTGACACTTAGATTGATGATAGTTTCTGGCTTTCATATCTAAAAACCCAAGTTTGGGATTATGATATGGGCATTGAACATTCTTGCAGGTGAACATCCTCCTGCCCAGTAATAGATCTGGCTCCACTGTTGCCTTTCTCTTTTGTATAGAGCCAGAACCAGTGTTGCTGGTTTCTCCCTTAGAGTAACGCTTTCTTCAGTGGGCTTGCATGTTGTGTTGCTGGTTTCTCCCCTTAAAGCAACCCTTTCTTCAGTGGGCTTGCATGTTTGGACTACAGTTGTTGCATCTTTCTCAACAACTTCTATGCCATACTCACTAATGCTGAGAGAGGGAGATGGGTAGGCATTTAAATGGAGGCGGTGCCATAGAGATTCCTCTTGCCTGATAACAGCCATCCAAATAGCACTTTCTTTGGCAGTCATCTTGTCCTGGAGGCCCTTAGACCGCCTTACTATGTTGCAAATCTTCTCAACATCTGGCAACATATGTTTTATTATTGCAGTGAGGACTGCTACCTTCCACGTCTTCTTCAGGTCATGAGGTTTTCTGTATGGGGGAGGACTTGGAATGCATAGCCCACTCCACCATTCCTCGTTCCCCGTTGGCCACCATGGAGGAGAAATACTCCTTCCAAATGGAAAATGCCTTTGAGGCGGGTCACAGTGCTGGATGAGAGCTGATAAAAGCGAGCCCAGGATTGTGTCTTGCATCTCCATCAGTGTGTGAGAAAAAACTAGCTCCGAGTTTCTCTTGTCGCCCAACTGTAGATTGGAATTGTCCTTCTGGTACTCTGCGATTGCTGCCGGCCCGCTTTTATCAAACCTGACTTTTTCCTTCCACCATGAGCGCAGGTTATCTGATGCACCTCCCACAGCCTTCCCATTCTCTAAGACAATGCCATATACAAAGCCTTGGGCTTTGCACACTTCCATCATCTTCAACATGTATTTAAGTATCCCATCTTGAGCACGCGCCATCTTCTTCCTCAATGCCAGCTCTTGGGATAGCTTGTACTTTCCAATGTTGGTGCTAACATCTTTTCCCAGCTGCTCTTTGAGATGACGTAGTTTCATGTGGTCTTCTTGGATCTTTTCCTCCAATTCAACCACTTCTCTCTCATTGTCACTAAAGAAGGCTTTTTGTAACTCTTCGGCATCTTTCTGATCTGGCCATGTATCATCCCCAACAACATGAGAAGGAAGAAAATCCATATTCATGATCTCTTTAGACTTATCCATTGTAAAGCCTGTTGTGAAATATCTCCTGTGGTGAAGCTTATTGTGAAATATCTCCTACAATGAAACCCAAATGGATTCAGTCGAGTCGATAATAGCTTGCATGGGAAAAGTCCCAATGTTCTCAAATTTTGGATAGATGAATTATTCCAATTATATCTTTTTCATTACTCTGAAGTTTCCACACACAATAAAAATTCAACTACAACAATGAAATTCATATGAAGAATGTAATGATCCTAGAGAACTTAATAACAAATAATTGAATGAACGATATTATCCTCATTTTCTACAAATGCTGAATAGACTCTATCAAATGAAATATTAGTCAAATTCTAAATAAACTTAATACAGTTACTTCTCTTTCTTTTTTTTTCTTTTCTTTTCTATCGAAGGGTCGCAATCCTTTGAGCTGGACTAATCCCTCCAGCCGATCCAGAAGGAAGCCGGGTAAATACAGTTAATCTAAATGATTATATAAAAACCAGCTGACAAGAAAACCCAACTTTCTGCCATTTAAATAAGCATGATCTACTATGGTGATCATGAAACTCTATTAAACAACATCTTTTTTTTTTTTCTTTTTTTTGGCTAAATGGAAAAACTGAATAGATAGGAGAAAATAAACAACAACATTCACCATACAGCAAACTTGATATGAATAAGAACCATAACCTTTTCCTCAAATAAGAAACTTGACATAAAATGTTCTAGAAAAACAAAAAAAGAGTAAGTCTTTCCTCCTGCTTAAATTGAGTTCCTGAGTTGGGCCAATGGCCAAGAGAGGTGATTGGAAACCACCCTGCCAGGGATCGATCCCTCGCAGAGGGTATGGGAGACTTTAGGCGGGTAATTGGATTACCATGGCAATCCAATACATGGCTTAGTATTTCATCAATGTGCCAGCCATTTTATTTATTTTTTAGCCATCTATTTAAAGGCCATGAAACAATGGCTTAGGTTTCTCCCCATGGGGAGAGTTTAGGGTAATGGGCCATACATGATAAGCATGATTTTAAATAAAGGCCAACACCTATTGGACAGAGCACGTAATACTGGTTTTCAAGAAATTAATACAGTATCCATGTCATACCTGATTCACACTTATATCGCTGCCGTCAATGGCCGATATGGATCTGATAAGGGCAATACAAACAGATAAAGGTCAATACAGATAAAGTTTTCGCTTTTACAAAGCTAAAGAAAAAAAATCACATTGATATGGCCATTATGTCAACCCATATCAACGACGCGGATTGGCTTTTCTCCAAGCCAATATGGGTTCAATCCAATACTTGAACTTGTGATCATGGTAAGGCCCACCAGATCAACAATATGTCAATTTAGGTGACACATTCAGCAGTTCTAATCATATCCATATTCATATATTACATGAAAGGAACCTTACGAAAACCAAAATTGAGAAAATTAAAGATCTATTCCTGATAATTTTGAATAGGTTTCAACAGCATTTTAATTCAATGGAAAACCATAAAATAATTACATACGAATCTAGAAAGAAAAATACATATGAATTTAGAATTTCAAGAAGCAATTTTAAAAAACATAGCAGATCAGAGGGCGATTGTAGGGTGACATTTCTTTGGAGAAGCAGGAGTTGTTTAAAGTTCTGTGCTAAGTGCTAGTTTGGTGTTTGCTGCAGAAAATTTTTGTGGGAAAACGTTCGGCAAAAGTTCACCCACTCTGAGGATTTGTGACTATTTTTAAGGATATATATGTAAGATCACTCCCTTTACTCTCCGTTACTGCATCCACTACAAAAGATTGCAGTTTTCACATGTAAGAAATTAAAACCCAAAAATAACTATGAAAAGTACATAAATTCCATAAGCCAGAGAGTTTGCAGTTGTTTGCCCTAAAATTGAGTTGAGTTTTAAGGAGGAAAAGTGGCTTAATAGTGTTGGGTTTATGTGTTGTATTCCGGTTTGACCGGATTGGTTCATTGGGTCGGCCAATGACCATGTTCAAGGTCAAGGGTATTTTGGTCATTGTACCGAGGTTTTTTTTAGGGCCAAGAGCGGAGATTATACATTGATGTAATCAATAATCCTAGACTCTGTAAGAGTGGTGAGAGCTCTCTCTCTCGTGGGGGCAGATGTAAGGGCCAAGATTGAGACCTATAGGGAGAAAGTATCCTAAGTGTTAGAGGGTTTGCAATCCTTGTAACGAGTTGCCCAATTCCTTTATATTAAAATCCTCATAGTCCCGTGGGCGTAAGAGGGTTTGTTGAACAATGCAAATCTGTTGTGTCTGTGGATTGCTTGTGGTTGTGATTGATCGTGTGTGTTTGCCCTAATTAATTCCCCAACAATTGTTCTCAGAGCCCCAACAAGTGGTATTAGAGCGAGGTTGAGATCCTCGTGATATCAGAGCGGGTTTTGAACCCGTCATTCTTGTGTAGCCCACATGGCAGGCCTATCTATGTAATCTGTTAGGCCTGCACTTGAGGAGGAGTGCTGGGAAAGTCTCACATCCCACGTCGCCAAGTAATGGGTTCGATAGGACTTAATGTACTGTTTGGGCCTTCCACATATCAGTTTAAGCTTTTGGGTTGGTACAAGATATCTTACACGATATCATAGCGAGGTTAGCATCCTCATGGTATTAGAGCGGGTTCTGATCCCGTCGTTCTTGTGTAGCCTACATGGCAAGTCTATTCATGTAATCTATTGAGCCTTCACGTGAGGAGAAGTGTTGGAAAATTCTCACATCCCATGTCGCCCAAATAATGGGTTTGATAGGGCTTTATCTACCTGTTTGGGCCTTCTACCTAGAACCTGAAAAACTAATTCCTTCATAGAATTAAAAAAAAAAAAAAAAACACCTCAAAAGCCATCTCCTCAACCAAATGGGCTTTTCCTTTCAAAAAAATCCTCAAAAGCAACCTCCTCTTTAAAAGAAAATGTTAATTGTTAATAGGGGCCGGGGATAAACTTTTAACAATTCAACAATTATTTTTCGAAAAAATATTTCATGATTATTAATTTAAATCCAAACCTGCTAGAGAAAATCGGTGAATCTCCAAAAGTAGATTTCTCCTCATTTCCTCACCTAATGAAGATTTTCCATTACAACGCCCCTTTTTGTAAGAAACTTAAGGTGAAGAGAACTGCAAGAGATTGTTTTACTATGGAAACATAACACGTCCAGATTCCAAAATCGATTGCTCCTGAAAAATGGACTCGATAATCTACACTAACGGATCTTAAGAAAAGAAATTAAAAAAAAAAAAAAAAGAAAAATGGAGTCGCAGCTGAGAGGAAAAACGGGATAAAAGAGAAACTCTGAAAAAGATGAACAGTAAGATACAGTAAAAAGAAATGAAAAGATAGACAGATCATAAAGAAAAACTCTGAAGTTTAGGGAAGCATGCCTTCCAAAAGATCTCATTCCTTCATCGATCTTAGAAATTAATGGAGTCAGCTATGTATATATAGTCTCTTAAAATCAATAAACAAAAAGCAGAAAAACCAAACCCACTAAACAAAACAGAGAGCTAGAGCATCAAATTGCAAAACCCGTCTGTAGAGAACAATCAGTTTCGCTCATATATAGGAAACGATACCTTTTACAGGTTTGGCATGGGGCAAGTAAAGCTTCTTTTGAAGCTCTGCTACAACAAACAATGAAAGAGAAAGAGAGAGAGAGAGAGAGCAGAAGAGCTTTTGACTAGAGAGACAAAGCTGAGGGGGAAAAGCTCGACAGAGATCAGAGAAAGTGAGTGAGAGAGAAGCACTTCTTCTTCCTTCTTTGTCTGTAGAATAGCTTGTGTAGAAGCTTTTTATAGAGATTTTAGTTAACGCAAGAAAAAGCAGGAGCTCTAGTTTAGCGCCACTTGTGAAACACCCACAATTAAGAAAGCACCTAAAATCCCCAAAATACCACTTATTCTTACTCAAAGAAATCTTCCTCTGATTCCTTATAGATTAGTCTGATGTAACAATAAAAAAAAAATGAGCTTTTCAGTTTTACATTTTAAGGATATTGTTCTTCAATTTCAGAGAAATTTTAAAATTCACAAAAAATAGAGAATTTATGATTCTTATTGTAGAAATCTATTGTTTTCCATATTTTTATACTAAACCAATACACTTTGGTACGTAGGTGGTGAGCTAATTGATAGAATAATCTCCAAAATATTGAAATATAATTTAACTATCATGATATATGTTGGTTTAGTGCTTTTAACGTACCTTAAAAATGTTTCTAGTTGCACAAGAGATGAATGAATATATTAAATATAAGCTAGGCAAGTGGATGAAAAATAAGCAATGACTATTTTCTCACAGCGTTCGCGGTCAAAGAGATTGGATGTCAAAAATGAATTGATGTGTAGTTAGGATTGGGTAAAGTAATACTAAAACATGGTGAGTCAAAATTCACGACCAAAGGCTAATAACAACATGATGATGGAAATAACAAGTGTTATTTATTTATCGTAATCTTATCTCTTTTTTTGCAAAAAAAAAAAAAAAAAAAGAGGATTTCATTAAAAGAGAAGAAGAATGAACATAACCAACACATAACAAACAGGGAGCATCAAAACGAAACTCACCCAGTGCAATCATAAGAAATCCTTAAAAGAGTCTTGTGCACGTGAAAAAACTCAAGCGATCTACGATAGTTAACACATTCCAAAATATTCGACGGACCAGTCAAGGCAACCTTTAAATACAACACCCCTAGCGAGTCGGAAGCAAAATGAACTATATCTTATATACTTACTGTCAGATATCAAACACGTGTAAATATACTTTTAAGGAAGACCTTTTTTTCCAAACATAACGTGATCCGCAAATGATAAGCTTTGCTTTTGTATCATACTCACTTCAATTTTAAACATTAAACGTGAAACTCTATCCAAGCCCATGATGCTTGCGGGGCTCATTTGTTAACATAAAAAGAGTTCCTAAGAATTTATGGTAAAATGGGTTCCAACTAATGATTATTAACGATATAAAAGGTGTAGAGTATCAGGTGGTGTAGATGAGATTAAAGTTTTTTTATCATTTAATTTACTAAAGTAATTTACGGGTCATCATTTTTTACCAAAGGAGAAGTTGTTTGATAACCATATGTATATCTTTAACTTTGTTATTTCAATTTTAGCTACTTCGAAATAAATCAATTCTTACAAAATTACTAGACACTCAATTTTATACCAACAAAAGAGGCCCTTAAATCATGTCCCTAACACTGGTTGCTTGAAGATTCTAAAAGAAAAACATATAATTCCATTTTCTTTTTTTTAAATAATGGGCATTTTGGTCATTTGAATAATTTTTTGTCATATTTAACAGAGTGTAAAGCAGAGTTCGTTTTGGAAAGATAAAAGTAATAACCGTGTGCTTACGTCATCTCGCACAAATCCAACGGTTTTGTCGAATGAATTCTGTCTGTCTGTTGCTTTTTGGACTTTATCTGCACACTGGATTTTGTAACTTCTTAGGGGACCAGCCGCTAAAATCTCTAGAAGTCTGTGGGCAGTGGGCCACCTCTTTTATATAACCAAAAAAAGAGAAGGGAAATATAAAAGATAAAAAGAAACTTGAAAAAAGCATGTGGGTCAAATGATGATCAATCTAAGCCATTTACACAGGTTATTTTTTTAACTTTTTTATATTAATTATCACACATTCAAATTTGGCACTCATCAGAAAAAAAAGAAGCACTTTGATGATTTAAATTTGACAATCGTTTAATTTTTTTTAACACCACATGATTTGCATGGTTTCAGACAGACCCTATAAGACAAGTCAATCCACATATGAACACAAAAGATTACGTGGCCATGGAGATTAATCTTTTTTGGCAATCATATATACCATCTTGTTTACATGATTTTTATGTTTGTAGGTGGGCCCTATAAGCCAGGTAATTTTACAGATGATTAAATTGGCCTCTTTTTTATATTTTTGTTTGTTTTAGGCCTTTTAAGTAAAAATAAAAAGTAAAATCAACCGACATAAAATTTGAGAATATTCAATCTTTATGGTATTTTATGTTTTAAACAAAAATTTGAAAAAAAAGGATAAAAGGTGGTAAGAATGGAGTACTTCCAACACATTTTCTATTTCGATCGGAAAGAACCAGTAGGTAATATTTGTAATTGCCGAAGCCCCTATGTGTTGGGTACTGATATAATTTTGAGATGATTGAGCTTTGTATAGTGTTGTTTATGCAATGCCTTCTCCCCCAAAATGGAGTCCTTCATAAAATCCAAATATTCTTAGAAGAGTGAAGAATGCTAATTAGGTTTGTTGGGCCATCACTCAGAAAGAAAAACTGTTAGACAAAACATAATTGGAAATTACCCTTAAATTATCCATTTGAACTAGACAAATATCTGAAAGAAACAAACCCATTCATGGATTTCTATGAAATTACTTTGAACTGGTAATTTTAGAGCTTGTCACAAGCTAAGTAGATAAGGATTCATTTCCTTAATTAACAAAATGATATTTTCTGTTGGCATACACACCACAACAATTAATTAAAATGACTGGCAACACTTTAAACTCACTACCTATATGCAGCCAAAAAGCATCAAAAGTTCCATTACGCGTAAAGCATGTGAACAATCTTTAAACGAGACCTGCTTAGATAAAGCTTAAATTTTAAAAAAGTAACAGCCCATAGCGCTCGTAGTACCACTCTCCTATTGTTGTAATTCCACCCTCTAGGGTTAGGTGTCCAACGTGGAAATCAAAGACCTCGAACGCCATTCTGAGGTAGTAACCAGGTATAATAATATTGAACGTAATCCCACTAAGCTATTCTTTGTAGTAGCCATTAGAGAGACAGTCTAACTGTGAAGGCACTTAATCTCAAACAGCATATCAATTTAAAGTCTTTGCAAAATGTAAAGGAAACAACATATGCTCTAGATAAGGGAGAATCAATCAATTTGAAGGCTTTGCAAAATGAAGACATATGAATCTCTCTAAACATAGAGAGACATCTCTATCAAAGTTTACTACTACAACCAAATTCACGTGTATGGGACAAATCCAATCTCAAAAAGGATGGTTCAAGATTTTCTAGCCTCTCTCCAGATACTATTTTTAACATCCATGACATGCTTTGACAGCATGGGTCTTTATGTTACAACAACTGGGCTCAGGGTAATAGTTATTTCTTCTCAATCCCTTCTTTGAAATCATGTGTGTATAAATCACCATTGCATAAAAGAGAATATAATTAGGGACCATTGAATTAATCCAGAATCTTTTGTTTATGAGATATTTGGAGTTCTATTTTGTGGGCTATGCTTAATTGAGGAGGACTCTGGAATGCAATCAAGGTCGTGTTGATTTTTTACAAGATCAGCTTATTCGTTTTTTTGGTAAGTAAGAAGATCAGCTATTTTTACAAGATCCACTTGATACGGCCTAAAAAGAAAAAGATGAAGCACAAAAATCTTCTTTCATTTATATAGCTTACTTAAACGGGCAGTGCTAGGCCAGGGTGCCGTGGCCCGTGGCATGGCACAGCTCGGCCCATCGAGTTGGACAGGCCTTGCTGGGCAGGGTGCCGTGGCCCGTGGCATGGCACAGCTCGGCCCATCGAGTTGGACAGGCCTTGCTGGGCCAGGGTGGCCCGTCCAGGCCCAACTGTCAAAGCCCAAACCCGACCCCCCCCCCAAAAAAAAAAAAAAAAAAAAAATGGGCCAGCCTGGCATAGCCCATTTTACACCCCTACTTAGACCTACAAGGGACACATTACCCTACTTTAGGGTATTACAATTTTGTTACTACTACAACAAAAGAGATTATTATGGATGCTATCAATAAAAAAGAACATTATTGTTATTAATTAAATATCTTGCAAATTTAACTATCTCAGAGACAGAGAAGGCGTGGGTTTGCTCCCCACGTCTTGTGTTCAAAACGAGATTTAATATGTACGAATAATACATACGGTGGGATCAATCTTATATATTAATCACATTAGATCAGTCATGTGCTCAATCTTAATGGTGGAATCAATTTCTATTAAAGTATTATTTGATGAGAGGCCGGGAATAACATTTATTTGTATCTGTTCAGATTATCATGATGGAATTTCATACATCACACCCATGGGAAGCAGGTGTGAGACTCTCAGCGTCGGTGTCGGGACTGTTCAGCTAATGGTCAGGACTGAATCCACACTCGTATAGTAATACTATATACATTGAGAAACAAACGTAAACGAGCACTGATTCTTGGAAGTGGATCTATTGAGGCTCGGATTGAAGCCAGAGGTGGAGCTTAATTAGTTGTATGATATCAAGTAATATTAGTGACCATTTATAGTAAGTGTCTAACTAATATTTGTTTATAACAAATAACCACAGATGATTTTGCTATAAGTTACTTTTTAAATGAAAGATTTTATTGAGCTAGTAATGTTAGCTTCTAACAATTACAAATATCAGGCATTGGTTGTCAAGTGACTCTTTAACCTTGACATTTTTTTCCCCTTTTTTTTTTTAACTAGGGAGGTGGGTTTGGTATGGGTCAGAGTTAACCCAAAGTAACTCTACCTCACATTCAAATAATCCATAGCTGACCCACTTTGTGATGGATCACTAGACTCAGTTATCAAATCCACCCAGTCATAGATCGATACTAGTCAGGTCAAATTTTGTGTTGGTCCTTGTAAACACCAACCCGCCCAACCTCACATGTTAAGTAATCTAAATCCAACATACTCCTGACAAGCCACTAGGCTCATCAATTACCAAACCTGCCCAATTGTGATAATAGGTTGGGTCATATTTGGTTCCCAAGAAAATAGGGGTGTTCATGGGCAAGGTTGGGCCGGCCTCAGGTCTATCCAGGCCCAGCCCGACATTTAAAATATATCTCCAAGCCCGAATGGGCCTGGAGTGGCTGGCCCAAGCCCGGCCCATCTGTAAATTACTTTATAAAAATAAAATAGGGCCTTTTAGTATGACTTTAGGGGCAACTTAAGTGGTGGTGACACACATATGCAGGTGAGATGTTGTGTTTGAGTCCCCCCTCCAACAGTTTCTTGTTTTTTTTTTTTATATCCGAGCAGGGCCAGGCTTGGGCTATTTACAACTTAACCCAAAACTGGTCCATCTAATTAACGGGCCTAAATAAACTGTATGAGTCCGGCCTGTGTATGAAAACCTTTGGCCCAAGCCCTGCCCATGGTGGGCTGGGACCGGGATGGGCTCGGATTGGCTCGATCAATAAACACCCCTACATAAGAAGTTCCTCCTCAGTACTCATGCTTTAAAAGCATGCTCCCCACTATAGAGCTACGTGAAATTTGATAACAATTGCAGCAGCAAGTGTACAAATGAACATACAGGGCGGAACAATTAAAATTCACTCTCCCCCCGTACCTAACTCGAGTATGAATTATAAATCTATATTGCCTTAAGTCCAAGAAAATCACTACTAAATCCACCCATAATAAAAGTGGATCAGGGTGGTTCCTAATTTAAACCCGACCATTGCCATCCTTATTTTGAAATTGACAAAATCTTATTTCAAAAAAAAAGAAAAAGATTTACCTTTCCTGCTAAAACCTCAAGTGGGACCTCCTTTCGAAGGCTAAAACGAGCTCAAATGAACTTTAAATGGTCCCAAATTTGAAAAAGAAAATTACATTATATGAGGCAAGCTATCCATGTGCGAAGTGGGTCATAATCAATGGGTTTTGGGCCCCATTAGCCCAAATCGATTTTTGTGGGCCCAAAATTATAAGGTGCCGTACCCGAATCAAAATCCCCTGAAATTGAAGTAGAACGACCCATACCAACTTCTAGGGCTTCTTGCAACTTAGGAGCCTGCCCTAGAAGGAAAGTGGGATTTTTTATTGCTAGCTTTCACCAGATTGTCCTTTCCTATTATATTTCTCACATAGAAGAGGAAAGGGTAGTTTAGTCAGTTATGCTTTTTTTTTAGCCGATTAAAAGCACAGCCGCCACCAATATTAGCCCACGGTTTCACTGGAGAGACAATGAATGTGTCGCTAAAGTTCATTGCTTTGATTTAAACGCCCTAAAATTGTCATATTGGTAAAGTCGAAAATCTAGATTTTTTTCTTATAAATTCACTTGTGTGGTCTTCGTTATTTTACAGTTCAACACTTCTCCCTCTCCCTTTCAAGATAGTCTTATTCAAGTTAGAAAAGGATAGTCTTGTTCAACTTGAAGGAGGGATTTGAATGATCTTTGTAGGTAAATCTTATTATTATTATTATTAAGATATATACAAACACCATTCTTCCGTACAAATTAACACATCTACAAACATGAACCTATCTACTTTTTTTATCAATCTAGATATTTATTGAGATGAAAGATCGAGATCTTCATCGCTCTCGATGCCCTCTTATCTCTCTTTCTTTTTATTCATTGATTATTTTGGTATTTTTTTTTAAATTTTTCATAGGATTACTTTTCTCCATTTTCATTTTGTTTTCTCATTAAAAAGGATTAGATAATATTTTGGGCCCTTAACCTTCCTCCATTTGTTGATACCTTTTTCTCCCTTCTTTTAGATGGTTTATTCCTTTCCATTTAGGTATTTCATATTCCAATGAAAATAGTTGATTTGTTGTATTCCAATGAAAATAGTATATTCACATTGTTCATGCAGACAGTACTTCAAGGAATGCAAATCCAACTAATTAAGATTCAGAATTTAGAAATTAACAGTACTTGTGCAATTATCCATTTGAGACTTAATTTAAGAATCTTGTAAAATGCAGGTGTTTGATTGAAAGAATCTAGTAAAGTTTTTTAGGCTTGTGTACCTGCACTTCTACACTCACATCATCCTTAACAAATTCAACATCATACTCACTGTTAACGCTGAAGGAGAAAGTTTCCCTGCAACTAGAAGGTGGAATGGTAGAACCAGCATCCTTATCTGACATCTTGTCTGGAGGTACTTTAACTGTCACACCAACCTGCGAATCTTCGTTGTATCTGGTTGCATGTGTTTGATGACCACAGTGAGGACGCCCACCTTCCATGCCGTCCTTAGATCATGTGCCTTTTTATATGGGGGAGGAGTTCTAATACCTAATTCCCACAACCACGGAGGACAAATCCCCTTCTCTATTGGAAACCTCCTCTGGGGAGTGTCACAGTGTTTGCATGAGGGCAGACAAAAGTGAGGTTAATGTAGCATCTTGCAGATCATGCAGTAGCATCTGGCTTGTACTATATATGCCATTTCGGTCAAACCTGACCTTTTCCTTCCACCATGCACGTAGGTTGTCTGATGGCCCCCTCCCACTGGCTTCACGGTCGCTGGAATGATGCCATGCACAAAACCCTGGGCTTTGCACTCATTCCATCATCTTGAACAAAATCTGAATTTTTTTGTGGTTGTCCTCAGCGAATGGGAAGGAAATTTGTATTCCCGGCTCTTCCTTCAAGCATTATCATAGAAGTTGTTTCTCAAATATCTGCCTGCAATTTTACCCAAGTAGAGTTGATTGAACATATGCTATTTTGATATTCATTTTTAGAAATTTACATTTAATTTTCATTTTTAACCACCCTTTGTATTCAATTCCTATGCGTGTTATTGCAAACAAAATTGCCCTTGTACATGAACATTTTTATGTGTTTGAAATTTTGAATAAAGAGGCACTTTTTCCAATTAGAGCATTTGAATTTCTCTGTTCTTTCTTTTCCACACAATTATATACAAATTCATCTGCAATAGAGACTCACATGAAGAGAGAGCATTGATCACAAAGAAGTGAAGGAACCTTATTGTCAGAAATGAAACGGCAAATTATTTTCATTTTATACAAACAGGGAACAACCACTAGGAACTTTCAAATAAAAAATTACATATAAAACATGCATTGATTTTTTTCAATCATGTAAATAAAAGTATAAAATAACCTATAGTCAGTACTTAAAGGAGTTTTAAAGATGTTATTGGATTGCTCCCACCTATAGTTGATTTTTTCCATATATATGTGGAATCCAATGTGAAAATTAAAGACTCTAAACACTATTCTTAGGTAGCAACCGACTACCATTATCTTGAAGGCAATCCAATTATAAATACGTTTATTTCAATGGGTATACTTAGTAGTAGCCAACTGTAGCTATTTTTTAGATTGACCAATTGTGACTGCCTTAGATCCATATATAGTACTTCAATTTGAAGGCTTTGCTAAATTCCTAGGAAGTAACATCTGCTCTAGAGAAGGGAGAGCTAGTCGATTTTAAGGCTTTGTTGGCTGAAGAGATAGAGGCCTCTCTAAAACCTTTGGGTGACATTTACTAGCTACTACAACAAAATACATGCATCCAGGTTTGTCCGTCTAACAAAATGCATGCATCCAGGTTAGTCAATACCCCACCAATTAATGGAAAGTGGGGGATTGAAAGATTTAGATAGGCTATATAAGTTTTCAAGCCCATTAGATCATTCTAAAGCCCATTAGATCATTCTAACCCCTAATTAATATGTGGCCCACAAGTTTAATGGTATTAGCACAAAAAAAAATTGATACTACTCAATCCAACGGCCAGTTCCACTCAGATCATTTTAAAAATAATTGGGATTAGTGATATTCAAGGGGTAAGTTGTGTGTGACACATTCGGATTAGGTGTGCCCCACTAGCTGATGTGGACTACAAGATCCATGGAAATGTGGTGTGCCCCATTAGCGGATGTGGACTACAAGATCCAAGGAAATGTGTGCGCTGAATCGTTTGTCTTATATCATATTTTATACATTGTTATAGGATATTTTTTTTTCGCTAGAGAGGAATGGTGGTAACAGGGCATAAAACGGTTGTGCCGGCACTGGCTGGCCCGCCCAGCCATTCCTGAGCCATGTCGTGAACTTTTCAGCCATGCTGTGCCCATGACTGTTGGAGGTCAACCCAGCACGTCCCACAGCACAACAAAAGTCGTGTCATGTTGGGTCGCCTCATGCTCCTTTTTTTATAGAATTGAAAGAGACTTTATGGGACTTTTTTAGGGTTTTCAACTTGATATAAAATTGAGATTTTCAAAATAAATGCACAAATATTGATGCTAATTTATAAATGAAAATTTAAACTTAAGTTATTATATGTTCATTGTATTAAAACTTGCAACAACTTTGATGATAGTTTTCAACTTCAAATAAAATTCACAAGTTCGATGATAATTCAAAGATTACAAAAGTTAAAAATTAAAAAGTAAAATTTACAAATACGATAATTACTTGAAAATAAAGTTTACAACAACTATGACGATAATTTCTCATTTGAAATGAATTTTACAAAAATTACAACTATGATAATTTTTTAACAATATGTTATTTCGAATGCTGAAAAGTCATCTTTTATTTCTTCTTCGGCCATCAAGTTTTTCTTTCTCTTCTCTGCCAGGAACCAATCTCGCAGGCGTAGGCATATGCATTTTTCTACCGTTTCTTACGATAGCATCGTCCTCTTATTGTCAATCGCCCACCTAAACTAAAAGCTTGCTCCAATGCAACTGTAGGCACTGAATCTGTTAGTAAATCACCGATCATAGCCAAAAGCAAATGAAATCTATTTTCAATTGCTTTCCACCAGGCCAAAAGGTCGAAATCGGTGTCATCATCTAGGATTTCAACCGAACCAATATGTAGATACACCGTTAATTCATTCACAACTTGAGTAGATGTGGAGGAAGAGGAATTTCAGCCTTGAGAGCTCCTAACAAGATTCCATACATCTTTCCTTTTCTCTCCATGTGATTGTGGAGGGCTCAAAGGGGTAGAGGATGTTTCCAGCCTACCCATTTGGGTTGAAATCGCGGCCTAGTCGTGCCGGCACAGCACTTCAGTCATGCCGTGCCATGCAGGTTCGTCTTCTTGGAAACCTTTTGAGCTAAAAAACATAGGTCTTACACTAAGAAAATTAAAGATACATGCACACAAAAAAGAGCATAGCACATAGTTCTAAGTTGTTAGGTCAAACTCGACCAACTCCACAGATAAGAGAACAATTTGAATCTTTTCTACTTGAATGTTTTTCAATAGGATTACCTTCAAAACCTTTATAATTTTTTCGGATAATAAAAATAAAAGAAAATGAAATACTATATTTTTTATATTTAAACTAAAAATATTAAATATGCAGTGCCGTGCCTCTAGTGGGCCATGTTGCAGTCATGCCAACGACCCTGATATAATCCAGTCATTATCAATATAATGTGTAGTTATTGAATTGTGCCCAATATTTTGTTTGGATGTCCATACATATTAAGTTAATCCTATTTTTCCAAGTATGTTTGAAGAGAAAGTTTTAAATTCTCTCTTTCTTTTTAAAATATTTTTAATGCTTCATTTCTGACGGAATATTTTCTATAATTTTCTTAAATAAAGGGGTGAACACTTGGTTCCTTAACTCTTATAAGGATTCATTTGCAGCAAGTAAATATGGCAATTGATTAATTATAATAGATTTTTTCAGTTGTTGTCTAGCATTAACAGGATTATAATTAAAAACTCCTAAATTTCAAAAGAAAGAAAGAACGCATATTTGTCCGGAAGCTGCAGGTGGAGATTAGGTAGAAAAAGTAATTACTTAGTAAGTGTCCAACTAATAGTTGTTTATAACAAATAACCAAAGATATTTTTTTGCTAACAAGTTCTGTTTTAATGAAAGATTTTATTGACGTAGTGTTAGCTTCTAACAATTACAAATATCAAGCATTGGTTGTCAAGTGACTTTTTAACCTTAGGCAATTTTTCCTTTTTAACTAGGGAGGTGGGTTTTTGGTGTGGGTCAGGGTTAACCCAAAGCCGCTCCACCTCACATTCAAGTAATCTATACCTAACCCACTTTATGATGGATCACTGGACTCAGTTGTCAAAATCCCACCCGGTCATCGATATGGGTCAGGTCAGATTTTGTGTGAGTTAAAGTGAGCCCAAACCTGCCCAACCTCACATTTAAGTACTCTAAATACAACCCGCTCCATGACAAGTCACTGGGCTCTGTTACCAAACCTGCCCAATTATGGTAATAGGTTGGGTCGAATTTGGTTTCCAAAAGAAGTTCCTCCTAATTCTTGTTTTAAAAGCATGCTCAGCCACTACAGAACTACATCAATTTGATAACAATTGCAATGGCAAGCATAAATGAAAATATAATTAAGGCTGACCAATCATAATCCACACTCGCCCCGTGCCTGACTCGAATATGAATTGTAACTTTGTATCACCCCCAAACTCGAGGAAACCACTACTAAAGCCTGTCCGTAATAGAAGCAGATCAGGGTGGTTCCCCATTTAAACCCGACCATTGCCATTCCGATTTGAAACTTTATGAAAAATTTTTATTTTGAAAAAATAAGAAGGATTTACCTTTCTTGCTAAAACCACAAGTGGGATCCTCTTTGGGAGGTTAAAACGAGCTTAAATGAACTTCGAATAGTGTAAAGTTTGAAAAAAGAAAATTACATAATCTTAGGCAAGCTACCCATGTGCGAAGTGGGTCATAGTCAAGGGGTTTTGGTCCCCATAAGCCCAAATCGACTTATATGGGCCCAAAATAATACGGTGTCGTACTGGTGTCATGATTTCTTTGAAATTGAAGTAGAACAACTGAACAACCCATACCCACTTCTAGGGCATCTTGCCACTGTTTTTTTATTGCTAGCTTTCACGAGATTGCCCTTTCCTATCATATTTTTCATATAGAAGAGAAAAGGGTATTTGATTAAAGCGGCCCTAAAATTATCATATTGCTGAAGTCCAAAATCTAAATTCTTTTCTTATAAATTTACTTGTGGTCTTCGTGTTTTGTAGCTCAACACGTCTCTCTCTCTCTCTCCATTTCTAGATTGTCTTGTTCAAGTTAGAGAAGGATGGTGTTGTTCCACTTGAAGGAGGGTTTTGAGTGATCTTTGTAGGTAATTTTTTTATTATTGTAATAATAAATTTTTTATTATTATTTTTTTATTATTGTAATAACAATGAAAGATCATGATCTTCATCACACTCGATGCCCTCTTATCTATTTCGTTTTATTCATTGATTCTTTCAGTAATTTCTATTTTATTTTTCATAGGGCTACTTTTCTTCATATTCATTTTGTTTTCCCATTAAAAAGGATTAGATAATGTTTCGGGCACCTAACCGTCCTTGATTTATTGATACCTTTTTTTTTTTTTCCTTCTTTCTCATGGTTTATTCCTTTCCATTTAGGTCCCTTGGTATTTTATATTCCAATGAAAATAGTTAATTTTTTATATTCTCATGAAAATAGTTGATCTTATAAGGTTTTTTATTCATTTATTTGTTCATGCTTTCTTTTTAATATATTCACATTATTCGTATGGACGGGCCCTGTTTCTTCTGAGTCACAATTGTATTGTTTGGTGTGATAGGGTATTTTCAAATTTGAAGATTTCACACTGTCCATGGAACAGGAATCCCTCGCTGATGATAAATATAAATGAGGAATTCATACCAGCTACTGTGCATGCATATCAATGCATATAGTTGAGAAAAATTAATTTTAGTGTACAAATCTACAAAAGTGAGAATTTTCAAATCTAATGGGGGAGTTGGACTTGAAAATCCTTAACGGTCCAAATACCCGAGGACTTATAATTGTCTAGCAAAGCTTTTTTTTTTTAATGTGAAAAGCGGAAATCTTTTCCTCTAGTACTTGGTGGACAAAAACGACCTAGGATAACAATAGTCATGGAAAACATGATTGCACGGCAGTTGGGGAACTGAGTTCCATGTGTTCAAATGTACAAGTGGCCATCATGTTAACCCACATTGAGTGTGGGTTGCGGCGTATTTGACCGGTTTAGTCAGTGAGTCCAACTCAGGTTGGGCCTAAACCTACCATATAGACTCGACTCGACCAATTTTTCTCTCATACCTGGTGGGAAATATGACTAGTGAATGTCAAGATTCAGAAAAGAGGTTTTCTACTACGAAAATTTTTACTTGAATTACTAGGCAAGAGATGTCTGAGTGAATTGTAAATTGGGTGTCAACCTCGCCCTGAGCCCACGCTATTACTAAACTAAATGAAGGGGTTTACGTGAAGATTTTCAATCCCCACCGTCCTAAAAAAGTTACAGCAGATTTACTATCAACATTTAACTAACTTTTATAGCTTGTTTATTATCAAATCAATACAACTTGGGGAAACAAGAGTACATAAAAAATGTCTTATGCATTCATAATTTATCAGCATGTCAATATATGCAAATCCAATGAGTCGCGATTCAGAATTTAGAAATTAATAGTACTCTAAAAGCATACAGTACTTGTGCAATTAACCATTTGAGACTTGATTCACAGAATCTTGTAAAATGCAGGTGTTTGATTCAAAGAATCTTGTAAAATTTCGCAATAAACTGGTGTTGGATTCTTCATTGATAGTAGGCGCGACGGGGATCCTTTCTCTACTCTCTCCCACCCCAATGTTGAAGAAATTCTTGAAGCTTGTGTACCTGCACTTCAACACTCCCATCATCCCCAACAAATTCAACATCTTACTCACTGTTAGCACTGAAGAAGAAAGTTACCGTACAAGCTGAAGGTGGAATGGTAGAACAAGCAATGAGTGACTCATCCTAGTTTATAACTGTTACATCCCGTCCCGAATTAATGATAATTAAGGCTAATTAATTAAGATTATGCTAATTAAGTATAATTAATTGAATTAATATTGGTTATGGTAAAAAAAGATAAACAAGTCTCTAACGATTGAATTAAGCATAATTAAATGAATTTGAATGAGATTAAGATCATTGAATGAAGTCTTGATTTAAATGAGTAAGGACAAGGACTTCTTCGTAAATACGGATTTTCACGTATTTTGTCGAATAAGGTAATTCTTAACACCATCGCATGTATCTCGATTAATGAGTTCACTTTCATAACACACTCAATTAGTTTTGACTTTAGATAGGCCAAGTGGACCCTCATTTGACCTAAAATGTAAATGAGTGGAGGAGAGTGGACTTAAATGCAAAAAGAGGCCTTATATAAGCTAAGAGATGAATCTTTGCCTCTTTTCCAAACCCTAGGCAACTTTCATCTTCCTCCTTTCTCTTTCTTCCATTTCTCTTGAGCAAAAGTGATCTTTGGAGAACTCTAGTGATTTTGAAGAACTCCACATTCTTCATCTT
The DNA here is from genome assembly GCA_012931725.1 of Litsea cubeba. Taxonomy (NCBI): domain Eukaryota; kingdom Viridiplantae; phylum Streptophyta; class Magnoliopsida; order Laurales; family Lauraceae; genus Litsea; species Litsea cubeba. The sequence continues at coordinate 150,423,807 of CM022944.1, read as the reverse complement.
CTTCCTCACCTCATTCTCCATTGTTAGAACTTTTGGAGTTTTGGAAAGGACCCAACCTTCTCCCTTTGAACTGCAAGTAAGTATCTTAGACCTTTTATAGGATTTTCAAGTTCCATTAAATGTTTAGAGGTGGTTACTAGCATTAATGGCTCATAAATGTCCATTTTTCTTGTTTTAATGGAAAATAGGGTTTGATTAAAAAGGGTTTGGACCTCAAATCAAGCTTAGAAAGAGGGGTTTTGTCCAAGAAGCTTCAAGAGAGGCAAGTATACATAATACATAGTCCTATGTGATTAATGTCAATGTTATACACATTCCATTGTTTTAGAAGTTTTTATGTGATTTCCATTGTAGATTAGATTTGATTATTGTGGATTAAATGATGGATTAGAAATGTTGTATGTATGAGGAATGATGATTGAGGATGGGAACAGGAGGTTCCATGATTTATTTGCGGGTTTGGATGATTTTGGAGTAGTTTGGAGTGAAGGAAGAAAATGCTCAGAAATCCCGAAACTGGATTTCTGGAGCGTTCGCTCGAGCAAACAGAAGTCCACTAGAGCGAACTGCTCTCTGTTTGGGTCCGCTCGAGCGAACAGAAATCCGCTTGAGCTAACTGCTCTCTGTTTGGGTCCGCTCCAGCGACCTGCTCTCTGGATGGGGTCCGCTCGAGCAAACCTGGGCTCTGTCCAGGCAGCCCCTTTGAGTTCGTTTGGACCTTAATTTGGGCCAATCGATCGGACCTAACAGTCCGATCTACCTATAAACATAACTGCTTCCTATGAAAGTAACCACTTCCTAAATTAGTTTTAGCGTGAATTATAAAGTGATTAGAAGCCAAATGAATTAATGAACAATAAAAGGAGATCTCAATTGATTGAACCATAAGCTTAACAAAGTGTTGAATGTTCAATGGGTTATAGACTAAACTTCCATGAGTGATAATTACGGGGACTCTAATGTACTTATGATCTAAATGTTGTGTCCATCAAGAATAGCACGTACATTAGATAACCAATGGTTACACTTGAATGGTCGGTGGGAATTAAGTAAGGAATGAGTAGAATTACTAATTATCCTAATTCTCTCATTGAATTGTGAATATGCCTACATTGTAAGTAGTAATGCCGAACTCTAATGAATGTTTATAGTGACTAGAATAATGTATGATCTTTTCAATTGTTTTGATTGGACTTATTGAATTGAATTGAATCTAGGAATGTGAGAAAGGTGTTGACCTTTAAGTCTGGCACTACATAGCTATTTCATTAAATGAATAATTATTCCTACTGCAGTAGATGGATTTGGGGGCGTTCTGGAGCTCCGTGGTGATGCCAGTTGCCCCCGGGTACTAGTAACTCCCACAATATTGAATGATTGTCATTGAAAGATTATGACTAAACTATTCCTTCCATTTGGAGGATGAATCCTTTCTTTGAGGGAAGATGGTAAATGAAATAAAATGAATGCTATTGTAGTTGCCTATTGTTTATGTCTAATAAATTGATTCTGATGACATTGTTAAGGAATAAATTGTTAGAATTGATAAAAATGTGATTCAATGGAAATGTATGTATGAATATGTAATAGCATAGAACTATATATACATTGTTGAACAATCGTGTTCATTAGTGTTATTGATGGCATTACGGGTCCAATTACCAATACCGGCCCTGCAGCGGCCCCGGCTCTAGCGGAGGAGACCGCTCCAGTTCCTCCAGGAGGATTGATAGAATGGAATAGACGGGATACAAATTGATATGAGTATCCGAGTGCGTCATGAAATGGATATTCATTTTGGGGGAATTTCTTTTGGGATGTTTAGATTCTTTTTGAGAGAAATTATTTTTGGGAATTCGATTTTTGGTCACCTTGTATTGTACTTGAATATACAATGGTTGACAAAACATTTCATGTATAAGAACCTCACTTTTAAATGGGACTTTACACATATGAATGGTTGATGTAAATATATGTTTTTCCGCAATTTGTATATTTGACAGGATAATATATGTTTATCCCTTGTGAACTCCGTCTTTAACTTCGGTTAATTTGGGGTTTACGGGAGTAAGTGTGGGATCGCAATCCGGGGGTTTAACGGATTTCGAGCCCAGATCGTGGCAATAATAGATGACCAGATAGCACTCTCCTTAGCTGACATCTTGTCTTGGAGGTACTTAGACTGCCACACCAACTTGCGAATCTTTGCTGTATGTTTGATGACCCTTCTTTAGATCATGTGTTTTTTTATACTGGGTAGGAGTTCCAATGCCTAATTTCCACCACCATTCCTCCTCCCCTGTTGGCCACCACAGCGGAGAAATTCCCTTCTCGGATACTTCCTCTGGAGAGGGTCACACAATGCTGCAAGAGGGCTGACAAAAGTGACCCTAATGTAATATCCTGCGGCTGCGGATCATGCAGTGTGGGAGGAGAAGATCACTTTGTTGCTCTCATGTCGTTGGCTTGGAATGGCAGCATCAGCCTGGTACTTTGCAATTGCTGCAGGACCATTTCGGTGTATGTTAATATACACAGACCCCTGGGTTTGCACTCATCCATCGTCTTGAACATGTATTTGGCCTTGTAAGTGGTCGGCCACATTCCTTGAAAAGCGGTCATCCTCAGCAGCATGAATGGGAAGGAAATCTGTATTTTTGGCTCTTCCTTCGAATATTTGCATGCAATTTTTACTCAAGTAGGGTTGATTGAGCAGATGCTATTTGATGTTTATTTTTGAAAATTCACCTATAATCTTCATTTGATGTATTCAATTCCTATGTGTGTTATTGCAAATAAACATGTCCTTGTACATAAACATTCTCATGTGTTTCAGATTTTGAATAAAGAGGCAATTTTTTCAATTAGAGCATATGAATGCCTCTATTTTTTTTTTTTCCACACAATTATATACAAATTCAGCTGAAATAGAGACTCACATGAAGAAAGGGCATTGATAGAAACAATGGGTATACTTGGTAGTAGTCAATTTTAACTATTTTTTATATTGACCAATTGTAAATGTCTTAGATCCAAATGGTACCTCAAATTGAAGGCTTTGCTAAATATAGAGGAAGAAACATCTGCTTTAGATAAGGGAGAGCTAGTCAATTTAAAGGCTTTGTTTTTGTTGACTGAAGAGATAGAGGCCTCTTTAAAGCCTTTGATTACATTTACAACTACAACAAAATACAGGGAATAGAGGGTGGCCTTGTAGCTAAGGCGCCTGCTCCCATATCTCTCATCAGGTCTGAACCTTGGTGGCCCTTTATTTTCTATGTCCTGGTGATTGGGCGAAGCAAGCGGAAAAAAAAAAAAAAAAAAACTGCAACAAAATACATGCATCAAGTTGACTTAGTCAATATTCCCATAACATCCAGGGGCGATTTCCGCCACCAAGTTCGGCAATTTACTATTAAAGTAAAAGTGATGTAAAGCATCAATTAAGAGAGAAGAAAATATAAGAAGTTTATGATGATATTTTGTGTTTAGTGGATTGGTACGAAATCTTTTTTACTTCTTTTTTTTTTTAAAAAAGTGGGTGTTAATTTGTCATTTAGTGAAGAAAGGATATTACTTTTTTACCCTTTTTTTTTTTAAGTAGGGGATTTTGAAGATATGCACTTTTAATGTGACCCCTTGTTGTTATGGATGTGCAGGTGGACCCATGTAGGAAAAGGGTTTCCACCGGTTTGGGTACATTATGGCTATATTTGATTTTTCATTAGATTTTGCCTCAATTTTCTCATGATCCATGAGGAGTTAAGTTGCGAAATTTGACCCTGTTGCCATTTTTGGCTTTCTAACGCTGACTAATGATTTGGATTGTCCAAATGGGGCCCACAGAAGCCAGAATAGGTCATCTATTCGTCTGAAATCTTTTGAAAATATCTCAAAAACCTTGATGAATCAACGGCTAATTTTTTTGCCTTCAAACGGATTAGGCCATTTTAAAGAGGATTAATGGTTCGGATCTTTATTAAGGGGCCTGAAAAAACCAAAGAAGTGAAAAGAGACCGATGGATGTCTCCATGTAGAATTTTAGCATATATATCATATAGGTAGGGTTGTAAACGGGTCGGTTCCGGTCCGGGTCCAGGGTGGAACCGGAACCGGAACCGTTCCTAAGAAGGGGAACCGGAACTGGAACCGGAACAGATAAGAATAATGGGAACCAGAACCGGAACCGTTTGTGAGGCGGGTCTGGTTCCGGTTCCGGATCTAGACTAATACCTATATTTTTCTTTAAAAAATTTATGCTTTTTTCACATTTCAATTGGATCACGTACCTACAAACACTAATGTGACATTTTGTCTATCAATAACAGACACTTTTAACCAAAAACTCAGAAATCACATCCAAACCGGCAATGAGATGTAGAAAAGTAGAAAACCATAATGTAGAAAAGTAGAAAAGTAAAAAGGGTTATGTTCTCACATAATAAAGTTACCTTATGTTGTATATTTTGGGTCGGGTCCCGGGTCCACGGGTCTGAGTCACTGTGGATCCGGAACCGGAACCGTTTAAGTATCGGTTCCAAAAAAAGGATCCGGAACCGGAACCATTTTCTTATCGTTACCAAAATAAGGACCCAGACTCGGATCCTAATACGTCGGAACCTTCGGGTAATCGAAGAATCGGGTACCCATTTACAACCCTACATATAGGTGTGATTGCCTGCACGCCCTCAACCTATGCACACAAATCTTCTCGGTGGGGCGCACACCTTATACCCCACCAATTAGTGGGCTAGGTAGGCGGGTTTGGTATGGGTCCGAGTTAACCCAAAGCCGCTCCACCTCACACTGAAGTACCCTATATACTGGACCCAGTTTGTGATGGATCACTGGACTCAGTTATCAAATCCACACGGTCATCGATATGGGTCAAGTCAGATTCTGTGCAGGTCGAAGTGAACCCAAACCCGCCCAATCTCACATTTAAGTAATCTAAAAAATCCAACCTGCTCCATCACAAGTCATTGGGCTCAGTTACCAAACTTTCCCAATTATTGTAATAGGTTGGGCGAATTTGGTTTTCAAAAGAAGTTCATCCTCACTCCTGCTTTGAAAGCATGCTTAGGACTACAGAGCTACATGATATTTGATAACATTTGCAGCAACAAGTATAAATGAACATACAGGGCAGATCGATCAAAATTCCACACTAGCCCCATACCTGACCCAAGTATGAATCAAAAACTGTAAATCGCCTCAAACCCAAGGAAACCACAACTAAACCCACCCATAATTGAAGTAAATCAAGGCGCGCAGTTCACCGTTTCAACCCGATAGGGGTGTTCATGACCGGGGTAAGGCATATCCGAGCCCGGTCTGGCTTTACAAATAGTGGCCCAAGCCCGATGCGGGCCACAAAAGTTAGGCCCGAACCCACCCATTTAATCAATCGGGCAGGGCCGAATCGCGCTTTTCATCGCTTTTGTGGGAATTATAGCACTACTTAAACTAAATTACATGCATTTCTTACACAAGCCGGGCCGGGATGGGCTATGGGCTTTTTATCTCTTAATCCAAGCCCGGCCCAATTTTAATCGGGCCCTCATTGCAAAACCAAGCTCGGTCGAAAGCGGGCTAGGCCCCGGTCGGGCTCGGGCTGGTCCAGCCCATGAGCACCCCTACAACCCTCCATTGCCATCCCTATTTTGAACTTGAAAAAAAAAATTATTTTAAAAGAAAAGAAAGGGATTTACCTTTCATGCTAAAACCACGAGTGGGATCCCCATTCGGAGGCTAAAACAAGCTCAAATGAACTTGATATGGTTCAAAATTTGAAAAAGAAAATTACATTATTAATCAATGGGTTTTGGCCCCATAAGCCCAAATTGACTTCATGGGCCCAAAATAATAAGCTGTTGTACCAGGATCAAACTTTCTTGAAATTGAAGTAGAACGACCTATACCCACTTCTGGGCTTCTTGCAGCCTTGGAGTCTGCCTTAAGAAGAAAAGTGAGATTTTTATTGTTGGCTTTCACGAGATTGCCCTTTCCTATTATATTTTTCATATAGAATATTGAAGGGTATTTTAGTAAATTGTGCTATTTTAGTCGATTACGTGCACCGCCGAAACCAATATTAGCCCACCGTTCTATTAGTCCACGGTTTCGCTGGAGAGACAATAAATGTGTCGCTAAAGATCAATACTGCTTTGATTAAAACGGCCTAAAATTCTCATATTGGTGATGTACAAAATCTAAGATTTTTTCTTATAAATTCACTTATAGTCTTTGTTATTTTGCAGCAACAACTTTCTCTCTCTCCCTCTTCCTCTTCCTCTTCCTCTTCCTCTTCATTCCGAGATAGTCTTATTCACATTAGAGGGGGATGGTCTTGTTCGATCTAAAGGAGGGTTTTGAGTGATCTTTGTAGGTAAATTCTACTATTATTATTATTATTAAGATGTATGCTAATGCTATGCTTCCCTACAAACACATCTACAAACAGGCACCTATCAACTTTTTATTATCAATCAAGTTATTTATTGAGAAGGAAGATTATGATCATCATCGATCGCTCTCGATTCCCTCTTATCTCTCTTTCGTTTTATTCATTGGATGTTTCGATAATTTTTATTTTATTTTTCGTAGGGTTACTTTTCTCCATTTTCATCTTGTTTTCTCATTAAAAAGGATTAGATAATGTTTTGGGACCTTAACCTTCCTTGATTTGTTGGGATTTTTGTTTTCTTCATTGTCATGGATTATTGGTCCTTTCAATTTAGGTATTTTATATTCTAATGAAACTAGTTGATTTGTTATATTCCAATGGAGATAGCTGATCTTGAAGGGTTTTATACTCATTTATTTATTGATGCTATATATTTACATTGTTCATGCAGACAGCCTCTATTTTTAGTGAATCGCGGTTGTTTTGTTCATTCTTATTACTTAAGAGCATGTCCGGTGCTGTAGGGGATGCCTTTGGCGGGTCCCCCCACGGGGAATAGGCGGGGCCCCGGGCCTATTGTGTACACTTCAGGAGTCGCGGCTCCCTAATCATGCATTTGTCCCGGGCATGAGCATGTCACGTACCCAGGGGCCTCCCCAGGTTTCGAACCCGAGACCTCTCCCTTAAGAGATTGAATGGGTGAAACCTGGTACCACTTGGGCACTTGGGCTACTAGCCCAAGTGGTACCAGGTTTCACCCATTCAATCTCTTATGGGAGAGGTCTCGGGTTCGAAACCTGGGGAGGCCCCTGGGTGGCCTTTTTGTAGGGGATGCCTTTGGCGGGTCCCCCCACGGGGAATAGGCGGGGCCCAGGGGCCCGGGCCTATTGTGTAGCTCAAGTGGTACTGGGTTTCACCCATTCAATCTCTTAAGGGAGAGGTCTCGGGTTCGAAACCTGGGGAGGCCCCTGGGTACGTGACACGCTCCTGCCCGGGACAAATGCATGATTAGGGAGCCGCGACTCCTGAAGTGTACACAATAGGCCCGGGGCCCTGGGCACCGCCTATTCCCTGTGGGGGGACCCGCCAAAGGCATCCCCTACAGGTGCCAAGTGCGGAATCCCCATATTTGAAGATTTCACACCGCTAATGGAAGAGGAATTCCTCAATAAGGATAAATATATATATAGCTGCGGAATTCACACCAATTGTTGATCTTATCAATGCATATAGCTTAGAAAAATTAATTTCATTGTATAAATCTGCAAAAGTGAAGATTTCCAATTCCAATGGGAGAGGTTGGACTCGAAAATCCTCGATGGTTCAAATCTTTAAAGATTTACTATTGTCGAACATGAGTTTTCTGCTACTTTATAGAAAGCATAAATCTTTTCCAAAAGTTTTTGGTTGACAAAAATGACTTAACACAACAATAGTTATAGAAAACATGATTCCACAAGAATTGGCCACTGAGTTCCATGTGTTCAGATGTACTAGTGGCCATTGTGTTGGCCCGCATTGGGTGTGGGTTCTTGGGTGGTATTTGAACCGTTTAGTCAGTGAATCTACTATAGGTTGGGTCTAAACCTGCCATGTAGGCTCGACTCAACCAATTTTCCTCTCATACTGGGTGGGAATTGTGACTAGCTGTGAGGACCCGAGTCAGCTGCGAGTAAGGCAGGGACTCCGTCCCACATCCCCTATAAAGCCGCCCGAAGCAAGGCTTATAAGCGCGAGCCCCCTCTTCATGGGTATAATGCGTTTTGGACTAGATGCCTGCTGGCTCCGTCCAGAAACAAATCCGTGAGGCCCAAAGGGCCAAAACGGACAATATTATACCAGTGGGTCTAGGTCGTTACAAATTGGTATCAGAGCCCCCGGCTCTCCGTGGGGAGTGTGAGAACCCGGGTCAGCTGCGAGCAAACTAGGGACTCCGTCCCACATCGCCTATGAGGCCGCCCGAAGCCAAGCTTATAAGTGCGAGCCCCCTCGTCATTGGTATAACGTGTTTTGGACTAGATGCCTGCGGGCTCCGTCCAGAAACAAATCCATGAGGCTCAAAGGGCCAAAGCTGACAATATTATACCAGTGGGTCTGGGTCGTTACACTACTGAATGATTCTGGGTCGTTACACTACTGAATGATTAAGATGTCACGATTCAGGATTTAGAAATAGTACTTTACATGCATGCAATACTAGTTCAATTAACCATTTGAGACTTGATTCTAAGAATATTTCTTGTAACTAAAATGCAGATCCTTGAAGAATGATTTGGGTCCTTCCCAAAATGACCAACAGTAAAGATTTATATTAATGATCCATTGATGGCCTTCCGAGCTCTCATTCAGCGATGCTAGAAAGGTTTCTCCTTCCTCGGCACATCTGCTCCTCCATCCCTTTCTCTTGACGACGATTCAGCAAAATCCTTAGTGGGAGGATTTTCAAAATATGCTCCAAATGGAATGTCGCGGTTGATGTCAATGCAGTCACTTTCAAATGGTTGTTCAAACATCCTGGAGTGTTCAGATTGGAATTCCTTTCTCAGGTATGGATGATTGTTCGCGAAACTTTCACCATTTCCTTGAAGCCCCAAGCTGGGAATAAGAGGAGGGTTCACATTGGGTGTTGGATTTTGTTGAGTAAAGGGCGTGAAGAAAGATGACGGCGTACCTTGATTAAGTTCTGAGCTGGTGGTCTGATGGTGGTCTCTTGGATTCAGATTTTCAAACCGAAATTCGTGACCATGAAAAGGATATTGAACATTCTGAGCTGGTGATAAACTGATGTTGGATTCTTCACTGATAGGAGGCTGGTGTACCCGCACTCTAACACTCGCATCATCCTCAACAAATTCATCATCATACTCACAGCCAGTAACGAAGGAGAAAGTTCCCCTGCAAGCAGAAGGCGGAATGGAGGAACCAGCAATGGGTGACTCCTCCTGGTCGATAACAGAGGACCAGATAGCACTCTCCTTTGCTGACATCTTCTCTTGGAGGTACTTAGACTGCCGCACCAGGTTGCGAATCCTCGCTGCATCTGGCAGCATATGTTTGATGACCGCAGTGAGGACGCACACCTTCGATGCCTTCTTTAGATCATGTGGTTTCCTGTACGGGGGAGGAGTTCGAATGCCTAATTTCCACCACCATTCCTCCTCACTCGTTAGCCACCACGGCGGAGAAATCCCCTTCTCCAAAGGATACCTCCTCTGGGCAGGGTCACAGTGCTGCATGAGGGTTGACAAAAGTGAGCTTAATGTAGAATCTTGCAGATCATGCAGCGTAGGAGGAGAAGACCGCTTTGTGTTGCTCTCATGGCGATCGTTGTCCTCGTACTTTGCAAATGCTGCCAGGCCATTTCGGTCAAACCTCACATTTTCATTCCGCCATGAGCGTAGGTTGTCCGATTCCCCGCCCACTGGATTCCCGGTCTCTGGTATGATGCCATTAACAAACCCTTGTGCTTTGCACTCATCCATCATCTTGAACATGTATTTCAAGATCGTATCTTCAGCACGTGACATCTTCTTCCGCTGTGCTTGCTCCTGTGGCTGCATGTGCTCAGCAACATCGGGGTTGGCATCCTTGGCCATTTTTTCTTTGAGAAGATGCACTCTTATTCGATCTTCCCGGATCCTCCTCTCCAATTGAGCCACTTCAATCTCTTCTTCAGTAAGAATTTGGCCTTGTAAGTCTTCGGCTCCATTCCCTGAAAAGCGGTCATCCTCTGCTGCATGAATGGGAAGAAATTCTGTATTTTCAGATCTTCCTTCCGACATTGTCATAGAAGTTGTTCTCAGATGCCTGCAATTTTACCCAAGTGGAGTTAATTGAGCAAATGCTATGCTATTTGATGTTTATTTTGGAAAATTCACCTTTAATCTTCATTTTTAATCATCCTATGTATTCAATTCCTATGCGTGTTATTACAAACAAACATACCCTTGTGCATGAAAATTCTTATGTGTTTGAAATTTTGAATAAGGAGGCACCTTTTTCTATTCGAGCATTTGATTAATGTCTTATGTTTTTTTTTCACACACAATTATATACAAACTCAGCTGCAATAGAGATTCACATGGAAAAAGAGCATTGATTACAAAGAAGTGAAAGAACCTGATAGTCAGAAATAGAATGGCGAGTTATCTTCATTTTATACAAACAGGGAACAAACTCTACGAACTTTCAAATAAAAAATTACATATAAAATACACACTGATTTTAATATACTCAATCATTTTATAAAAGTAAATAAAAAAAGAACAATTTTCTTTCATTCAAATAAGCATGAACCATAGCATTGATGAAACTCATAAACAACAGCATTCATTACAGAGAAATGTCAATAAGTTGGGAAAGAAAACAAAGAAAAGTTGATCTTTTTCATGTTAGAAGAAAGACACTTTTTTTTCATAGAAAGTCAAAAATGTTTTTTAGTAAGATAAGAAGAAATTTATAGTTTAAACAGCATTCACCAAATATGATTTCACATTGAAAAATCATAATGCATATATCACTAATTGTGTGTGTATTGGTTTCCATGCACACCTCACTCTGTGGGCCATCTGGTGGCCCATATGGGGATGGTGGTGTGGGATTGAAAAGTCTAGTTGGGGCCCTTTTAAGAACAAAAAATCAACCTCATTTGAACATTCCAACCCTTTCATCCATAGCCTACAGATTTTCACCATAAAAAATTGGAGCACAATCGATCCAACGGTCTAGTCAATCCAATGTTGGTGCTAAGCATATATTGGAAAAATGAAATAAAAAGGGGTTTAGAAAAGATTTAAAATGATTCCATATTCCATTAGGTTGGTCCTAACTATAGTTGAGGCCTAATTGATCCCATGATGGATTGAAATTTTGTGCGATCATACCCACTCATATCATAAAAAATAAAAAACTTATTATCACACATACACTTCATTAAACGAACTTCATTAAACGAATGAGCCTAAATTTCACTTCAATCAAAGTTATATATCATATATATGTTGATATAGTCATGATTTATAAATGTTTATATTTTCTTTACATAATCAACACAATTGCCTATGGTGTGAGATTTGGGGCAGTTCCTATATGTAAGGAGGCCTCATTTGATATGATACCATTTTATCATGCAAAGGTTGACCCTATACAGGATAAATCAAATAGCATGCTTCCATCAATTAGTTGATGGCAGTATGGGATTATTTCTCTATGGTTAAGAGAAACTTAAACCATTCCTTTTTATTATTTTTTTCGAAATTTCATGTTGACGGGAAAAACATTTTATGGAAAGTAATTAAATTGTATTGCATTTTTTATGGGGATTGTTCTGGAAATACAGTGAGTTTCCTATTATAGCACTGACATAAATATCGGTGATATCTTTTATGATATTTACCTAGAACAAATCTTTTCTTTTAATATCATGGTTTTTTTTAAATGTCATAAAATTTTAACTTATCATGAGTAGGTCATGATAATATCAGAATAAAAATAATTTTTTTGGGAAAACCTCTATAATTGTTATATGTTTATTTTTTTTTTATTGTAAGAGTTTTATCTTTTGCATATTTTCTCTATAATATCCTGAGCAGACTCTACATCTGAAAATAAATCAACATCTGTTTGTTTAGCAATCAATAAAAAAAAAAGTCTCATCAGAACACTATCAGTTATCCCATCACTTGGTGCCACCCGGGGGGGACGCCATGGCCCCCCCATAATTTTTGAAAACCCTCTTTTCTTTTTAGGGATTTTTATGAGCTTTAGATATGGCCCCTCTAAAATTTCTTAAAACCCCTTTATTATTTAGAAACTTTATGAGTTATTACATTTGAACCCTCCAAATTTTCTAAAATCCATTTTTTCTTTAAAAGATTTTATATCTTTTTACATATGGACCCCCCAAATTTTTCAAAAAAACTACTAAATATTTTGAAAACAACATGCATTTTTCATATGTGGGACTCAAATTTTTTTTCTACATAGTGGCCTCTCCCGGAAGAATTCCTGGGTCCGCCCCTACTTGGTGTCAATCCACTTGTAGCCCTTTGGGATGAGGACTTGGGTAGCATGAGTGTGTGAGTATGCATGCTCGATAAAAAAAAAAATCCCCCATAACATACAAAAATTAGATCCAATCAGCTAGGGCTGCACAGAACCGGACCGCAGACCGGACCGAACCACAAAACCGGACCGGACCGGACCGGATTTGCGGTCTTGGTGGTCCAAATCCGGTCCGGGCCTTTTGTGGTCCGGTCCGGACCGGACCGGACCGCATTTATTAAAATAATTTTTTTTAATTTTTTTTTCATAATCTTTGAGCCCATGAGGCATGAGCCTAGCACCCATTTGTAAAACCCATCATTCATTCATTTGACATTTGCCTACTTTTAGATGTGAGGTGAAAATGAAAAAAAAACAAAAAAAAACAAAAAAAAAATGAAAAAAAAATGAAAAGAAAAAAAAAATGGAAACCGGTCCGGACCACTTTAAGTGGTCCAACCGGACCGGTTTGGCCCGGACCGGTTTGGACCGGACCGGACCGTTTATAAGTGGTCCGGTCCGGTCCTTCATTTTGGGCCGGACCGGAAATCCGGTCTGACCGGATTCCGGTCCGAAAACCGGACCGGAAATCCGGTCGATCACCCCTACCTCATGTAGTCATGTGCTCTATCTTACCAACAGAAAACAAAAAAAAAGTCTCTTATCTCTCTCTCGTGTGTGTGTGTTTTTTTTAGCTCTTCTCTACTGTACCATTGGCCCATTGCTGATATCCTTCTCTCTCCTCCATTACTCGTTTGTTGCAGCAGAGATCCGAAAGAAGCAGCTTTACTAGCACATAACAAATCAATAGAGGGTATCCTACCTTTTAAATCGGCCAAAACTCTTAAGCTTTTTTATCTCTTTTCTGAATCTTACAGTTTTCTCTATGATACTTTTGCTATTCCATTCTATGCTGTATATTTTTTTAGTTGTACCCGATGAAAATAATGAGATCTTTATAATAAATAATATTCGAAACAACGGATAATGTTGGATATGGAAATAATTAATGAGTTATCCATAATCTTTTTACTTTCAAAAGGCACTCTTATAGAAATCTCAGATTTTTGTTTTGCTTTGTTTTGTCCTTTTTTATTTTTCTTTTTTGTTTAGCTGTCATGAGGTCTTTATAATAAGTTTATATAGATGACAAGTTCTGTGGTTTAGTTTAGTTAACCTAAGGTTAAGAGGAACACATGACGGCTGTATTTGTGTGGTTACAGGGATGAGGATGGCTCGAAAAGTGTAGCCAGTGGCCCTACCACTAAAAAGACACACCGATGAACATTGGGAACCCGGGTAATAGGGTTTGGGAGCTAAGCCCCATCCATACCTTAAAAATTTTAAAAACTTCTAATAACTCCCCGCAAATTCTAATAATTAATGTGCATCATTTTAGACTTACCCCTTCCTCCAACCCCCCCCCCCCCCCCCCCCCCCCCCCCCAACCAGTGTTTTACTGTCGTTCAATCACTTATAATGATTTTGATTTATTTCTTCTGTAAGTTTTGCATCTTTTTATTTATATTTTTATAGTTAGTTAAGCTAGACATTAATTCTTTCCATCCTTGGATTTCTATGAGAGCGGGTTATGTCTTCAGGATGGAGACTCTCTCCCCACGAGCGGGTATGTTTCTCCAGGAATGTAGCTTTTCTCTAAGGAGCGGATGTTATCTTCCCAAAGATGGGGTCTTTAATGGAACCAGTCCCCCTTGGCTGCATTAAAAAAAAAAAAAAAAAAAAAATTCAACTCTTTAATGTGTTCACTAGGTCACTTCTCGTTGCAACTTTGCGCGCACACTTTTGTGAGTGGGATATTCGGAACCTATTGATAATTTGGACCATTCAAAATGAATGACATTTACTCTAATCCATTTATTCTCAATTTTTACTTTAATAAAAATTGATTGCACCCCCCACCCCCCCCCCCCCATAAAGCCAAAGCCGAATTTTTTGGGTCCACCCGGCCAGATGAATCAACTATACAAAAAAAAAAAAAAAAAACTAGCCTCATCATTTAAGTGTTTACTGCCGCTCAATCAAATATAATTTATTGATTTATTTCTTCCATAAGTTTTGCATCTTTTTATAGTTAGTTAAGCTAGATATTAATTCTTACCATTCATGTGCTCCATCTTATGGTGGGACCAATTTCTACAATGGAGGGGTGACATTCATTTTTAACTCCACATAGTTAAATTCCCGTCTATGGAATTTCATGTAACCCATTCACGATAAGCATGTGAGAGAGTGGGAGCAAGGGTAGCATGGATAGTTCAGTAGAACCCGCACTTGCATTGCGATACATTGAACAAACAAAATAGTAACGAACATGCAAAGGGGATCCTATGAGGTTTGGATTCAAAGAGAATTTTGTGTGTCTCCTCAGTTGAGGTCATTTATCAATAAACTTATCGTCCAAAATAAATGCCCCTCTTTTTTATGAGTATTTGCAAATGTCCACTCCAATAGGATCTATCATTAAATTGATCACTTACTAATACTTGTATAAAATATTATAAAAGAAGTTCAAGTATTGCCCAACAAATAAGTAAAAATAAACATATATGGCTCAGAGCAATCAAAACCCGAACTTGCCCAGAACTTGACTTTTGAGTATGAGTCATATATCTATGTGGGTTCCTGTTTAAACCTTACCCACTGTCATCGCTATTCTCTTCCCCCCTTTTCCTTTTCTTTTTTTTTTTTTTTCTTGAAGAAAGTACTAATAGAATTCAACATAAATAAAACATGTGAAGAATCTGATGGTTAAGATTAACTTAAAATTTGAGACAAAGTACATTCGACCAGGGTTATATCTTGTGGGCAAGTTTCAATTTCGAAAAGGTGGGCACTGCTAATAGGTTTAATGGGGAGCTTAAAGTATACCATTTTTGCACTATAGTCTCACCTATTCTCATTTAAAGGAGTTTTAAAGATGTTATTGGATTGCTCCCACCTATAGTTGTTTTTTACCATATATATTTGGAATCCAATGTGGAAATTCAAGACTCTAGACACCATTGTTAGGTATCAACCGGCTATCATTATCTCAAAGGCAATCCAATTATAAAGATGTTTACTAAAATGGATTTACGTAGTAGTAGCCAATTGTAACTTTTTTTTTAGACTGACCAATTGTAAATGCCTTTAGATCCATATATAGTACCTCAATTTGAAGGCTTTGCTAAATGTAGAGGAAGTAACATCTGCTCTAGATAAGGGAGACCTGGTCAATTTAAAGGCTTTGTTGACTGAAAAGATTGAGGCCTCTTTAAAGCCTTTGGTGACATTTACTACTACAACAAAATACATGCGTCCAGGGAGGTCTGTAAAACAAAATGCATGCATCCAGGTTAGTCAATATAATCATAACATCCAGACGTGCTGGTTGAACCATGTGGGAAAAGAGTGTCCACCAGTTTGGGTACATTAACGGCTAGGATTGATTTTCCTACAAGGTTTCACCCATGGACGTCCGTCTCCATGTGAAGTTTTTGCACATCATACAAAGTGTGATTGCCTGCACGCCTTTGACCTATGCACAGATCTCACCTTGGTGGGGCCACCAATTAATGAAAAATGGGGAATTGAAAGATCTAGATAGGCCCTACCTTTATGTACGATTTCAAGCCCATTGGATTATTCTAATCCCTTAATATGTGGCCCATTAAGTTTAATGGTCTTACGTCAAAAAATAATAATAATAATACTCAAATATATATATATATTTTGCTATTAGAGGGTTCCCAACCCTTTGAGCGGGACTAATTCCTCCGGTCTCAGAGGGAAGCCGGGTAAACTCCCCTATAGTGTGGTAGTGCAGTTTCGAACATACAACCTCCGGGTGCAAATCGTGGTCCCAGGCCAAGTGAGCTACCCAATCCAACCGTCAGTTCCATCAAGTCCGTCTAAAAAAAAAAAGGATTAGTGACTTCCAAGAGTTTGATTGATCATTTGTCATATATCATATTATATATATATATGGAAAATATTCAAGTAAGAACTAGTTCTCACATATTATATGAGAACTTTTTGGTGGGGCCCAACTAGTAACTCATCCAAACCTAACAACCAATAGGGAAACTCCTAATAGTCAATAATCCAAAGGATTGACACACATCCAAATGGACTGAACCGTTGGATCGAATGTTGAATAGTTTTTTGAATATGAAGTAATTATACTTGTGGGCCACAGATGAAGGGGTTAGGGGCATGGGTTTGGGTTTGGGGTCAAACTTGAGACTTTGCGTCTTAAAAAAAAAGGATTAGTGACTTTCAAGAGTTTGATTGATCATTTGTCATATATCATATTATATATATATATGGGAAATATTCAAGTGAGAACTATTTTTCACATATTATATGAGAACTTTTTTGCGGGGCTCAACAAGTGACCCATCCAAACCTATTTAGCAACCAATAGGGAACCCCTGATAGTCAATAATCTAAAGGATTGGCACACATCCAAATGGACTGAACCGTTGGATCGAAGGTTAAATAGTTTTTTGAATATGAAGCCATTATACTTGTGGACCACAGATAAAGGGGTTAGGGGTATGGGTTTTGGGTCAAACTTGAGACTTGTGGACCTGTGGTGGTCTTATATATATATATATATATATATATATATATATTGTTATACAATTATATATACTTTAAAAAGCCAGGTCTATAAGTATTCTGGTCCGGACTGAGACCTGACACTGATTGTTGGCTGGCCAGGCTCGAACAATGGACATGGACCTGTAGCTTCTTTCTCAGGCTGTTATCTTCAAGCAACTGAGGAATTGAAGGTCCATTGACATCCCTCGGTTTGGTTCCAGTATGTATAGTTGGACTGGGCCTCAGTTTAACCAGGTTGCAATCTAGACCCAAACTAACCTGTCACCTGTCAGATCTAAAGTACGTAGATCAAGACCCTGTATATTTTGGGTTGGTCGCAGGTGTGAGATGATGAGCTTTAGGCTGAAAAGGAACTTGCCCTATAGCTAAATGACTTAATTCTTCTTATTTTTGTTACTTTGTGCCACATTGTTTTTGTGGAAAATGTGAGGAAAAGTAGGTCATTTTTGTCATGGCAAGAAGTTTTCAAATTTGGTGCCACCGTTTTTTTATTTTGAGGAAAAGTGTAAAAATAAACTAAATTTTTTATTATTTAAAAACAAAAATTCCAATCAAGGATAGAATAAAAATGCCCTAGATTTTAAAGCAATGCATAACTGATTTACCCCGAACTTACCTTTTATCTTCACTAGTGATTGCACGTACCTAAAGGCACGGCGCACCACGTTCTAAGCAAAACTAAATCTACTTACTCTTCATTTGGCACCCTATGAGGGGTAATTCTGTTTACCCTATTTAACGATGTCCTAATTAGGTCCCGAGTCAAAGATCACTTGTTATTCTTGGACCTCTGATTGCCCTAGGAATTGACTCATTGCAATCTGTTCGTCGAGGGCTTTTCGTCCATATATAAAACTTCGAGATCCGATGGGCGGATTAAAAATCATAATAGCAAGTCCCGCACCCTCGGGGTGCCCACCTGAAAAATCACCTATCACTTCTAGACCCATGATTACCCCCAAAAGTTGGCTTATCGCGATCTATTTATCGAGGGCTTTCCATCCATATATAGAACTTTGAAATCCGACGGGCAGATCAAAATTTGCGAAACCTGGGTCACAGTGATTATTACCCAGACCGGACCCTATTGCAGCCCACCTTTTGGGCTCCAAACCTCTAATCCAGACCCTGATTGGGCCCTTAACTAAACCCGTTAGACCTGACCTGAACCTGACCCAATCCAACCCATCAAACTCTAGCCCAAATCAATCCGAACCTAAATCCAACCCAAACTCATCTAACCTGAACCTAACCCAATACCTGACCCAAACTCCTTGACCCGTCGCCCGGATAAGGGAGGAAGAATCCATGGATCTGGGGAAGTAGTGTCCCAGATCTATGGACTCTCAAACCCCCTTAATTGTAAATTTCTCCAACTTTTGGCCCATTTTTTCATTCAACTCTTAAAACCAAGGTCCAAAATATTCCTAGGATTTATGTACATAAATCTAATGGCCAAAATATGGAGAATTCAAAAACTGAACTCCCTTATTATATAGATTTTAATGCTATACAAATATAAGCCATCTTATGTCTTGGTGTGGACCGTGTGGTCAGCTATTTCAATATATGGCACACTTGGAAGGAAGTATTCAAAACTCATAAGAATATGAAATTGGGTAGAATTACATTATCAATATGACACTTAATAGTTGAAAAAACTTTAGTTGTTTAGTAAGTTGTTCTATTGATCCAAGGGATAGTGCAGTTGGTCAGATCCATGGGTTAAAAATAGGTTGTGGTTTGAAATTAGCATTCTCTCTTTGAGCCATTTGTATGACAAAAACCTAACTTATCAGGTGCGAATAGTCGATTCAAAGAGGCCACACGCACTCATCAATAAACAAACAGAAAAAAAAAAAAAAAGGTCTTTCATCTAAGTAGCCCCACAATATGCACCACTAATAAACAGTTTACGGTCTGTTTGTGTGAGAACATTTATCCATTTTAGATATTTTTTTATTGATGACATATAAAATATGTGAATTACATTCATCAATTTTTACGGTGGACCTAACTTTGGTTCATAATTGAGCCGTTTCTGGTGAGTGTCAGCCTCCTAGGGCTAGGATGCGGACTCAAACTTAACTTGAACAGTATGATCCCGACCGAGAAAAGACCGAGGGTTTTTAAGGGTTTCTTTTTCTTCTTGCCTCGTTAATTGAGACTTGAGAGCACCAGCCGGCGCACAAGGTGAGAATTGAATTGAAGGGGAATGGCAAAGTCATCCTCGTCTTCCACAGCCAAGGATGCTCAGGCTCTCATCCAATCTCTTCGCTCTGCATATTCTGCCACACCCAGCAATCTCAAGGTATTTTTATCTCAAAAACACTCAAAGAAGAACAAGTATGGAAAAGAAAAAAAAAATAGAAGCAGACTAACAAAGATTTCCTTTGTTGCAGATCATCGATCTGTACGTGATGTTTGCTATTTTCACGGGCCTCATTCAGGTACACACGGATTTCTCTGAGGGCGGGACTCAGAAGCCCATCCCTACAAAATCCATCAGTATTGATCACCTCTGAGATCCAAACCGCTCCAGATCACTTCTTTTTTTATTTATTTTTTTTCAGATCTGGTTCCTTAATGATTTTTGGGTGGGTGGCTTTGATTTCATTGGTGGGCCCCCAATGATGGATTTGAAGCATAGATCTGTTCTCATTTCTCTCTGTTTGCATTACATCTTTTAGGTCATCTATCTATTGCAACCAGCTATTTGTCTTGATTTCTTGAATAATGGAGATATGGATTGTGTTAGTAGCATGTGACTGTTGTTGATTTCTTGTTATGAAGAAATTTTTGACTATTGGATAGATACCTTAAATGCATGCTAAAACAATCAATTGTGAGTCCACCCACAGTCAATGTGCTTATTGATAGGCTTAAAGAGGAAGAGAAGGAAATGTTAGTTTCAGTAATTGCTGCATAAGAAGAATGTTTGGATATTGTTTGATCAAATCCTGCTTGTGGGGGGTAATGGGGGATGCGATGGTGTCGTTGTGGATTAAGGGAAGGGGGTTTTGCAGGGAGCATGATCTGATGATTGCGCACCTGATCAAGGAGCCACACACACACATAGATTAATATGCATCCAAGAGGGCCAAACATACAAGATTAGCAGCTTTTAAGGTTGCAGGTGGTTTGCAGCTAAGCATTTCTCAACTAAAGAAAGGACTTAGTATGAGGAAAAAACCACTCCTTCCCAAATGGCTAATTGATGATCATTGGAACAAGCTTATGCGCATAAATTATGATGTGGATGAGAGTGGGGCAGCCGGGCAGGGGCAGACCTACATACATGGATTAGAGGGCAGTCTACCCCGTTGAACCTCACTCTGTCCGCTTCCAAAACCCACATGAAAAATACTGGGTCCACCCCCAAAACACACTTGAAAAAGGAGAAATTTAATAATTATTTTCAAGATTGATGATTTCAGTTTAAGATCCTTTAAGAGAATTAGTAACTATTCAAAGAAAAAGTTTGATGATCTCAGAATGCATACTTATTCAGCTATTTAAGGCCCTTCTAGAGGAGATCAAATTAAATCTTGGGAAGATTGATGGATTGGGGATGATAGCCTTATAATGCTTTAATGAAATTTATGATGTCTCCTATGCCGTACGCTTGATCTCTATGATGTTGGAACTTGGAAGGGGAGCGGGTAGGGTGCTCTAGGCACAACTTCTAACAAGGCATTTAGACAATCATTGGATGTATAGTCCTAGAAAGTATTGCCTTTTTTCAAACAGAGAAGGATGAGTTGGTTGTAAAAATTACTTGCAAATAGATTGTCTGACAATTGTCGGTAACATAGTTGAAAGGTGCTCATTGTCGCAATTTAGGTCATGTTACCATTCAAAAGGATCATAATAAATGAATAAAAAGATTGTTTCCTGCAAAATTATTCTTTTAACTTTTACCTTAAATCAGAAGGTACAATTATAGTTTTTATGTGGTGTGAAAAGCTTTCAGCTAGCTCCCAAGGTGAGCACCTTGCTGCTTGGCAATGACTGGAAAATTTTTAATGTGGCCCCCTTTGAGAATAGAGATTGACTAGTATGAGCTTCATATTCTGTAAAGAAGAGGAGATGGTGGAACACATACTTAATCATTGTGAATGGGTATCTTCATTTTGAAGCCATTTTTTCTATTCTCATCAATATATTGGTGCTCAATTGGATAGTTAGGGACTTTGAGAATCAGTGTTCTGTTTCAAGAACAACTCGGTTTGGTGCATTCTTTGACAGTTCTGCTCTCCAACCAATAGAGAGACTTGCCCGAGGTGCGTGGCTTTTTCCCACTGAAGTCTGATTGGAGAATATAATGAATCCATTGCATCCTTTTTTATACAGTACGGTAGAATGAACACCAGCCCAAACTCGAATGGATAGAATGAAAAAAAAAAAAAAAAACCTGCAAGCAACTACATCAACAAGCACTATTCCTAAATGGTGACTGCTTTCCTTTTTCTTTCTTGAAATAATCTATAAGAAAGAAGGCTAAGCAGTGAGCGAAAAAGTGCAAGTGGAGTAATGCAAGTCTTAGGATCTATAGATCCATATATTGATAATAAGAGTGGAAGAAGAAGAAGAGGTGATTTTGTGAATATCTGTCATACCCAAAGATGGGCATCGACTTGAGTTTATATACACTTTACTGGTATCAATTTACAATGATGATGATATCTTTACATCCTATGATTGGGCTATGATTACAAGAGAATATAGAAATGTCTACACAACCTTCCAAGGAAGGGATATTTGACCAATCTACAAAATCCCACTAAGATTCAACACGTGAGATATATTTGGATATGGGCTTGTGGTTATGGACTTTGCAGGTTGGGTCAGTTGACCTGTTTATGTCTCTATACTCCCCCTCAAATTGATGCGGGGTGGAAAAAAGCATCATTTTGGAAATAATATAATCATGTCGATCCCGGGGTAGCCCTTTAGTAAACACATCGGCCAGTTGATCATGTGAAGGAACATAGGGCAAACAAAGTTTGTCAGAGACATAATGCTGACGAATGAAGTGGCAGTCAATTTCTATGTGCTTAGTGCGCTCATGGAAGACGGCATTCTTTGCAATGCGAATGGCACTTGTGTTATCAGCATAAAGTGGAGTAGGGCCTTTGAGGAAAACACCAAACTCATGAAGGAGACGACGAAGCCAAACAATCTCACTACCAGCGGAGGACATAGACCGATATTCAGCTTCAGCAGTTGATTTGGAAAGAGTGCTTTGTTTCTTACTCTTCCATGAGATGAGCGACGTTCCTAAGAACATGCACCAACCGGTTGTGGATCTACGAGTGTCAGGGCACCCTGCCCAATCTGCATCGGCATAAGCTTGGAGTTGTAGTGAAGAAGTGGTCGGATAAAACAGTCCTCGATCACGGGTGCCCTTGACGTACCGAAGAATCCGAAAAACAGCATGGAGATGCGATGTACGAGGATCGCTAAGGAATTGACTGACAGTCTGAACGGCATGAGAGATATCTGGCCTTGTCATAGTCAGATATAGGAGGCTACCAACCAACCGTCGAAACAACGTTGGGTCTGGAAGAGCTGGCCCATCATCTTTGCTAAATTTAACATTGAGTTCAATGGGTGTGGCAAAGGTTTTGGCATCACCAAGTCTTGCTGATTTGACCAAGTCATCAGCATATTTGGTTTGTACTACTCGAATACCATCCTTGTTCCTTGAGACTTCGAGTCCTAAAAAGTAAGTGAGGGGACCCAGATCTTTCATCTTGAAGGATTTCATGAGATGACTTTTCAGGGTGGAAATACCTGTTGCATCATTGCCACTGATTATCATATCATCAACATAGATCAAGAGAATAGTACATCCACGCGAAGTTCTTCGAATGAAGAGAGAAGTATCATTTTGACTTTGATGAAAGTTGGCTGTAATGATAGCAGAGCGGAACTTATCAAACCATGCCCGTGGAGCCTGTTTGAGCCCGTATAAAGACTTTTTCAGTCTGCAGACATGTCGTGGCTGACATGTATATCCCGGCGGAGGACGCATATACACGATTTCCTTGAGATCGCCATGTAAAAAGGCATTCTTGACATCCATTTGCCACAAAGGCCAGTTACGAGCTGCCGCGATGCCTAGTAGACATCGTACTGTAGTCATTTTAGCGACAGGGGCAAATGTTTCATCATAGTCAATGCCATATTCTTGTTTATAACCTTGGGCAACCAATCGTGCTTTGTAGCGATCAATACTGCCATCGGATCTGACTTTTAGTGAATAGACCCACTTGCTTCCAATGATAGATGTATTCGACGGAAGAGGCACAACGTCCCAAGTGTTGTTCATCTCGAGAGCTAACAATTCATCTGTCATAGCATCTTGCCAACATGGGATATTAGCAGCCTGAGAATAAGAAGTTGGAATAGGAATGGGATCTGAAGAAGTAAACAACGCGGAAAAACCATACCAATCGGGGGGAACTGAAATACGACTAGAGCGTCGCAAAATAGGATTACCTTCACTAGGAGTGTCATGTCCTTGAGGAGTCGGCATGGTTGGTTGATCGGTAGTGAGAGTAGCTGGAGGCAGAGTAGCTGGAGGCAGTTGTTTGGTGCGCCGCTTATAAACTTGAGTAATTTCTGGAGAAGAGTCAGGTGCTAGAAATTGAGGAAGGTAAGAAACTTGGATATCAGGAGGAGGGGAGGAGGAATAGAACGGAACATGTTCTAAGAAAACAACATTTCGTGAGATACGTAACCGGCGTTCCTTGTGATCATAACAAAGGAAGCCTTTGTGCTCATCACTGTATCCAAGAAACATGCAGCGAGCGGCCTGTGGGGACAACTTGTTTCGCTCAAGGGAAGGGAGATGAACAAAGCATAGACAGCCGAATACCCTCAAATGTGAGTAAGAGGGTGGGTAACCAAATAAGCA
The DNA here is from genome assembly GCA_012931725.1 of Litsea cubeba. Classification (NCBI taxonomy): domain Eukaryota; kingdom Viridiplantae; phylum Streptophyta; class Magnoliopsida; order Laurales; family Lauraceae; genus Litsea; species Litsea cubeba. The sequence continues at coordinate 150,399,811 of CM022944.1, read as the reverse complement.
TTCAAATGGAGAGACTTTCCCAAGGACAGAGCTAGGAAGTCTGTTTATGATATGGATAGCTGTATGTGCTGCTTCACACCAAAATTTAGGTGGAACTAGGGATTCAACAAGAAGGGTCCGGACAATTTCTAGAAGGTGTCGATTCTTTCTTTCAGCTATCCCATTCTGTTGTGGTGTGTGAGGGCAAGATTTTTGGTGGAGGATCCCTTTATCAGATAGAAAAGAGGTGAATTCTTTGGATGTGTATTCTCCCCCTGAATCTGAGCGTAGGATCTTAATGGTCTTTTGAAATTGAGTGCTTACCATATTGTAGAATTTGCAGAACATGGAAAAAACTTCAGATTTAGATTTTAAAAGGTATATCCATGTGTACCTACAATGATCATCTATGAATGTAACATAATACTTATATCCAAGTCTACTCAATTGAGGAGCAATGCCCCAAACATCTGTATGAATAATATCAAATGGAGCAGTGGCACGTGAGTGATGAGTAGGAAAAGGCAACACATGACTTTTACTCAAGCAACAAGTCTCACATTTCGATTGTGCAAAAGAAGAAAACATAGTACTAGTAACAGATTTTTCCAGACTACCAAGTTTAAACAATGAAAGCAAATTTGCATTATTCAAGTGACCAAGGCGTTTATGCCAAATGGTCCATATTTTATTTAGAACTCCCACAGAAGAAGCAAACAATGAAGGTTGTACCATGTCCAAGAGAAAGAGCCTGCCATGCTTACTCCCCTTCCCGATCACCCTCCCAGTTTGCCGTTCCTGTATGACACAACCAGAGGGATAAAAATGAACAAGGTATCCACAATCAACAAGTTGACCAATGGAAATTAGATTAGCTGCCAAATTGGGAACAAAATAAACATCAGATAATGTAAAGGTCCCCATGGAAATGGTTCCCAGACCAGAAATTGGCAATTGGTGACCATTGGCCGTGGTGATGGAATCATGGCCCATGTATGGTTTTGGGTTGTGCAAATTTTGTGCTACAGAGGTCATATGGTTGGATGCACCAGAGTCTAAAAACCATGTTGAGTGTGTGACAGGTGATGAGAGGGAAGTAGATGAGTGAAATGCAGGAAGAGCTTTAGAGGAAAACAAACCACTAATACCCATGGAGGTAAATGCAGAGGCCACAGAAGAATTTATCATCTCACGAATCTGAGCAGTGGTCAGAGTGACTGACCCTGTATCTGAGGATGGCAAGTCAAGCAGGGTGCTTTGTTGGACCTGAAGAGCAGTTGGGCCACGCTTTGTAGATTGATCTGGTTTCTTATCATGTCTTCGTGTACAACTGGAAATAACGTGACCATTTCGCTTGCAATAGTTGCAAAATAATTTTCTCCGGCAGTCTCGAGCCACATGGCCATACTTCTTACACTCATAACACTGTGGTTTCTGTCCACGAGTAGTGAACATAGCTGTTTCATCGGCTGATGATAGAGCCGATTGTGTCAGAAGTGCCTTTGGTTCCGCATGAAGGGAATGAGTAGATAACATGCGAGTTTCTTCCCGGAGAACCTCTTGGATGCACGTATCTAGATCGGGAGAGATCTCTCTATTCATAAGAGCAGCTCGCACAGGTTCAAATTCAGATCGAAGGTTCATAAGGAATTGACTAACATGTTGTTCTTCCTGTAATTTGAGGGCTTGAGGAAGAAAAGCTGCTGAAATAGATTGAAGGAGCATTTGATCCCTCTCGGTCCATAGGGCTAGAAAGCCATTGTAGTATTCCTGGACAGATTTATCATTCTGGCAATATCTTGCTAACTCTGTATCAAGGTGAAATCTTCGGGCCTTGTTTTGCTGATGATAAATTTTCTTCATGTGTTTCCACATGTCAGAAGCCATAGTAAAGGCTTGAAGTGCCATTGAAAAGGAGGGATCTACTGAGTTGAGGATCCATGTTATCACTTTGGCATTGCGTTGGTTCCAAGTAGCAATGATTTTATCATCTACAGCCGGTGTGGTAGATGTGGCAGTGGTGCTTGCAATGGGTTTAGGAGTTGTCCCATCCAAATATCCTAACATACCTTGTCCTTCAACAAAATTTTTGAGATGGAAGGACCAGGACAGGTAGTTAGTTCCATTAAATTTTACTGGAATGATGTCAATCTTGTCCATTTGGAACAGATAATGAATTGCCCGAAGAGTGATTAATTTTCTAAACAGAAAAGAAATCAGATTTTTCCACAGAAACCAGAAAATGCAGACAAAGAGGCTGCTGGGCGTCAAAAAAAAAAATTGGAGCAGGAATGCGGATTTCCTGTTGTGTGTTGATTTCTGTTTCAATCAGCCTTCAAGGTTAGGTTAACAGCCTATTTTCGCAGCTTCTGGAGAAGGAATTTCTCAGTTTCAACAGTTGGGTGTGAATCTGATGTAACAGCTTCAAAACTATTGGTGCAAACTGTCGAACTCAAAAAGTAGGTAAAACACTGACCTTTTGAGATGATAAATTCCAGAAAAAATATGGAGAAATCCCAGAGTATATTGGCGACCAGCTTGGTGCAGAACTTGTGACAGTTGCACAATCCGAGGTGGGCCCCAGTTCTTGATCAGACGGTCAGATCAATAGATAGCTGCATGGAGAGAGATCAGAAATGTTTTCTTTGTTCAGATCCTTGAATCTAATGCCTGAGATGAGGTCCAATCTGATGTTGAGATGAGATCTGATGCCTTGAGCCAATGGAGGAAAGGAAATAGAGATTATGGTCTCTGTTGTAGCACGACAGTGATATGCTCTGATACCATCTTAGGATCTATAGATCCATATATTGATAATAAGAGAGGAAGAAGAAGAAGAAGAGGTGATTTTGTGAATATCTGTCATACCCAAAGATGGGCATCGACTTGAGTTTATATACACTTTACTGGTATCAATTTACAATGATGATGATATCTTTACATCCTATGATTGGGCTATGATTACAAGAGAATATAGAAATGTCTACACAACCTTCCAAGGAAGGGATATTTGACCAATCTACAAAATCCCACTAAGATTCAACACGTGAGATATATTTGGATATGGGCTTGTGGTTATGGACTTTGCAGGTTGGGTCAGTTGACCTGTTTATGTCTCTACAGCAAGTGCTATCTATCAAAGCGCTGTGTCCCTCTTGAACGATATGATGTTTTTTAATAGCAGTAGTTTCTTTTTTCTTGTTTCTCACATCATAAGTTTACAGAGGAATTTGACATGACACCTTTTAGACCCATTCCATGATATTCGAAGGCTGTTTCAGTAAAAGCAGTTGATAGCAGTAGTTTCTTTTTTCTTGTTTCTCACATCATAAGTTTACAGAGGAATTTGACATGACACCTTTTAGACCCATTCCATGATATTCGAAGGCTGTTTCAGTAAAAGCTAATGGTGGGTGTTAATGCTGGTGCAACCAATCCACTGTTTTTCAGTGGTTAGGCGGATCCCTTTCCAGACTCTCCTACAACAAATCCTGGCAGGCTGCTCAGTTTGGGGAGCAACATTGAAGATTTGAATTGACCACGTCACTCTCTCTGCTCTGCTGTTATAGACCTCTCATGTAGAAGGGGCAAGGATCAGAAAGATGAGAAAACGCCATCCAGACTTAGTAGATGAGGGTTGAGACCAGCTTTTGAGCTTTCTACTCCATTTTAAGAGAAGGGGATGATTCTATGGTACCTGACTCTATACACATTCCTTCGAGTGTAGCTAGAAAGGATTAAAAAAACATTTAGGAACGATCTCATCCCATAGCAGTAGTCATCAAGAAGATAAAGGTATCTTTGTCTATAGGGAAACTATTTATTAAATCTTTTGAGTTTTGACTGGTTCTCGTTTCAGGATCTCCAATTCATATTGGAGTGATTCATTTTTTCAGGACCAGCTGTGGTCCGGTTCCACTCTAGCAGTGGCTAGTTTTCTTCTTTGTTCTGTTCACATTTTGTTTTATGATACTTTTTTAGTTGTTTAAGGATTTTGGTGGCTATTTGAGGCCCTTACTTTTCACTTTATTATCTATTTTTTTATGTAATTTTTGTTCATTAAAAGTTAAAAAGAAAGTATCATGGTGTCAACTATGATCAAATTTGCTGTCAAGACTCAAGCGGTTGTAAACCACAAGACAGAGAAGCATTTATTTGGGAATGGTTATGTGGGAAGTTTTAAGCCCACATGGTCAAAATCTTAGGTGCTTTATAACTTGTAGTAGGATGAGAATGTATCACAAGATGCATGTTGGATGCTTTCTTTGAACAGGCCAATTAATCTTACAAATGCTAGGGATTTGAGTTTTGATTTTACCTGATGGTTGGAATGATTATAGTGGTCAAACTTTTGTGTAAAACCTTTTTTTTTGTTTGAGCTGTAGTGGAGTTCAAATGATTGAATGTAAATTTCATTTTTGCTAGGTTTAGGATCAGTTTCAGGAAATAATTCAAGATGTTCATATATGGTGCTCATTTTACCGTCACAACATATGTCAAGGTTTTTCCCTTAAAAATGTCTTTAATCACAACTATTACATCATGTGATCCCAAAAGTTAGACAACTTGACACTTGCGAGGAGAAACATTTTTTTATGGTTTTGTACATGTTTTCTCCTTTTTTCTGACAACCTCAAAAGACCCTTGTTTTGATTTTCTCAAAAAGTCCTCATATTGTCTTGATAACCTCTTAAACACCCCTTGACTCACAGCTAAGGTCAAATCCACTAGGTTTTACATACCACCATCACCTTTGAGTGTGTGTGTGTGTGTGTGTGTGTGTGTGTGTGTGTGTGTGTGTGTGTGTGTGTGTGTGTGTGTGAGATAATCATCATCATCATCAAAGCCTTGTCCCAACTATGTTGGGGTCGGTGATGCAGCAACATCTACATTCCACGAGAGATACCTATGGACCACATGTGGGACCCATGGAAGCCTGGATATATATTTTTTAATTTTTATTAGTTTCTAATTTTAGTAAAGAGTTGTAATTAGGAATAGCTTTCTAATTTCTTTAGTTTCCTAGTTTGATTAGGTTTTCCTTAGCCCCTAAGTTTCTTTTACTATTTATATGGCATTGTAAATGTCATTATCTCAGAGTTTGAGTTGAATAGAATTTTCCCTCGTGGAGGTTATCGTTGGAGAGTGTTCTTCATTGTGAGATTATTTCTGTATAAAATATTATTGTGCTATGGCACCTACGATCCAAATGCTAATCCTAGGATTTGCATCAGTTGGCTACACGAATTATGTTTCTCCATTTCGAACTATCTTGAGACAAATCCTTAGATAAGTTGTACTTCTTCACATCTATTTTTACTACCTCCATCCACGTCCTCTTTGGCCTACCCTTTTCCCTTGGTGGGCCATTAACCTTCACAAGCAAACTTTTTTTACCGGCGCCGTTGTAGGCCTTCGTTGGACATGCCCAAACCATCTCAAATGGGGGTTTCTCTAATTTTATTCACTATTGACGCTATACCCTCTAAATGCTTTCGAAAGCGCTCATTTCTAATTTTATCCTTCCTAGTTTTACCACTCATCCACTTCAACATTCTCATCTCTGCTACATCCATTTTGTGCGAATGTTGCTACTTGATTGGCCAACACTATGCTCCATAGGTCATTGATGGTCTAATCGCTATCAATCTTGTTGGCATTCGTCAATCATAAAGCACTGCAGAAGCAAGTCTCCACTTCGACCAACTTGCTTTTATCCTCTGTTCAACATCTTCATCAATCTCCCCATCATACTAATGGAAAGAATCTCTTCATGGTATTTCATGGTCTTCAATTCTCACAGTAGTTTCAGCTCTTTCTATATCCACTGAAGTTACAATCCATATATTCCATCTTTGTACGGCTTATTTTAAAGCGTTTGGATTCTAAAGCCTCCTGCCATCTCTCGAGTTTTGTATTCACACTATCTCTTAATTCATCTACCAACACTATGTCTATATCATCTTCAAATAACATACACCAAGGTACCTCTTCTTGAATATGAGTAGTTAACTCGTCTATAAGTGCAAAGAGATAAGGGCTTAGGGCTGGCTCCTGATGCAACCTTATGGTCACTGAGAACTCACTTGTCTCTCAACAAGTAATTCTCACGCTCGTTACTGCTCCTTCATACTTGTCTTTAATAAGTTCAATATAACATCTTGGAACATGCCTTTTTATTTAAAACCCACCAAATTAAATCTCTAGGTACCTCGTTGTAGACTTTTTCTAGATCGATAAAGACCATATGCAAATTTTTCCTCTTCACTTGATATTTTTCCATTAATTGCCTAAGTGAGAAAATAACTTACATAGTTGACCTCCCCGGCATAAAACCAATTTGATTTTCAGATATTTTGGTCATCTGTCTAAGTCTTTGCTCCGTTACTCACTCACATTGTTTCATAGTATAACTCATAAGTTTAATCCCACGATAGTTGGTACAGTTTTGCATATCTCCCTTGTTCTTATATATATATATATATAGGTATTATAATGCTTCTTCTCCATTCATCTGGCATTTTCTTTGTAGTTAATATCTAATTGAAGAGTTTAGTTAATCAAATCTCCCCAACTTCTCCCAAGCATTTCCATGCCTCAATCAGAATGTCATCTGGACCCGTAGCCTTTCCAGTCTTCATTTTTTCAATTCTTTCCTTATTTCTACCACCCTAATTCTACGAAAAAGTATGATTTGCTAACGAAGTATCCTCTTTTGTTCTTATGTCTCCTAAATAGTCTTTATTTAAAAGTATGCTAAAATATTCTCTCCACCCTTCTTTGATATCCCTATCCTTCACTAGAACCTTTTGGCCATTGCTCTTAATAGTTAATACATTTGACATTATCTAAGTCTCTAGTTTTCCTTTCTCTTATTTTTGCAAGCTTAAAAATATCCTTTCTCTTGTTCTCAACATATATATATATAGGGAAATATTCATGCGCATCCATCCGTAACCATATTATGGTGAGGGACAACATAGTAGGGCCAACTTTATGATACAGCCGAACCATGTACATACATGGGACCTCCTTAAGTACACTAGACCCATCAAGTTTTCACCTATCCAAATGGATTGGACCGTTGGATCCAAGGTGAAATCTTTTTCTTTACTATGAAGTCGTGAAACTTGTGGGCCCTCATATATATATATATATGAGATGCTCCTATGAGAGTTACTCTCACGGTACTAGGAGAGTAAGGGTGGGGGCCCTCACATCCATATCCAATGCCAACAACCTAAAATGCTAGGGCCCTCACCCCTTATCATAGTACTGTGAGAGTAACTCTCAAAAGAGCTTCTCCCATATGTGTGTGTGCGCGCGCTTGCGTGGGCTATTAATGTGGTATTCAAGTGGAAAAATTTTCCCGCCTGAATATCAGATGAGGGAGAAATTCTCTGAGCACAAGTGGTATTCAATTCTCTAAAGAGGTGGGCTATTAATCATTCAAAACACAGGATAAAGCACATCAATGGATTGTGCTTGCACTTGCCTTGAAATTGCAATTCCATGCCAATCAAGATGCTTTGGTCATGCGCTTGGGGCAGGCCTCACATTCTAAGCATGAACTCGAAAGCCACTGTACTTGAGGCCCTCTATAGTTTATATGTTCCACAACAATCCAAGAGTAGAGGGGATTGGAATATCGTCCATCTATTCCAATGGCTTATATGCCAAAACCTTAAGTCATTGACAAGCAGAAAAACATAATGAAAAATCTCTGGTCCTGTAATCTATTTCCCAGTTGTGCATCCACCTCTTTTGGTGAAGCTTTGCATGCCATAGAAACGTATGATTGAAATGATCTAGCAATTCTTTTGTTTTACTTATTTTTGAATTGTTTACCCTTCTCTAGTTGTCTTTAAAATAGGACGTATGGTGGACTGTGGGCCCCACTAATCATATCAGATGCATGAGGACTATGGAAGCCCATCTGAAAAAAAATTAGGCTATTGGATGTTGCCAACTATCCATTCTAAAAAGCTATGAAATGGACAATCGGCAAAGTTTATATTTTTCCAGCCCATTCAATGGCCTAGATAAAAAAATTGACAATATTCGATGGACCCGGTCTCTTGTAGATGGCTAAATTTTAAAGGCCTGTTGTTTAGTCTGTGCACCCCACAAGCTATAACAAGTGTCCTATTTTAAAATTCAACAGGGCTTCCTGCTGTTGAAACAGAGAGTTTTCAGATTTTTACAGTGGAGGTGAATTATCTTGTTCCTGCATTCTAGGAGTGAGCTGTGTCCTAAGGTGTCAAATTCTTGACCCATGGGTTGGTGATCCTAATCATTCATGCCCTACTGTGACTGAGAAATATTGCATTAGGAGATACCAACCCTTCAATCAGTGGCCTTACAAAGCAACTGAGACTATATACAGCTAGGTCCAAATTCTCTTGGGGTGTGAATCAGAGATTCTATGAACCATTAAAGAAAAACCACTATTCCACTTTGACCTATCATTAATGAAAATTTTAACCAATTAAAGCTTTACTGATCGTTAGATTGATATGTATACATGATTCAATGCACATGGTTTATTTTATATATGAGAGATAGAGGTCAAATCATGTGTATTACATGTCATCAATCTGATAGTACCGTTTCTTTCAGCGGTGTCCTTTGTTGAGGAAACTTCTGAATTCTGATGCTAAGTATTATCACCTTGGAATTCTATTTACTGATTGGATAATTAAACCACCTCATATTGATGGGATAGGACTACCATGAGGATGAGTACTTATCTGTCTTAATCCAATCATCTATTCCATTTAAATGGACTGCAGCATGTAAGCCCTACCCCTATCATCATCAGTTCATGTTGGTCTCTTCAATCCATCCCCAACTTGGTTCCCAATCCTACCCGCCATCTTGGGTTTGTCAAACAAATCAACAGAGGGTTCGTTGGTCAACTACATAGAATTTTGTAATTTATGAGCACTACAGGATTCGGGCTGATTATTTTGCCATTCCCATTTCATGAAAATCAAATTTGTGATCACAAGATCTTAAATTCTTGACTATAATATAGTAGAATTGTCACAATGCTGCTCCATTTAATCCAGTTACTATGAGATAACATTTTATCATAGTTGCCTGGACTTGGCTGTATATTATTTTAGTAACAGTTCTCTATTCATTCATGGTGGTGCTATCAGGTGGTTTACATGGCATTAGTCGGATCATTTCCATTCAACTCATTCCTGTCGGGAGTACTTTCTTGCATCGGGACGGCTGTTCTTGCAGGTAGGACCAAATGATGAGCTGCACAAATTTGACTCAATTGATATAAAATCATCTCATCCAATCCAAAGAGTGAGATGGTTTTATTTTTTTTTTATCATTCTTAGGTCAGACAACCGGTGTTGCAAATTGGGGTGTTTATGAATTTTCTAGGACAAAATGTGGCACTTTATCAGTCATGATAAGATTCAGTAATTGATTCTCTTGTGCAATGATGCAGTTTGCCTCCGCATTCAGGTCAACAAAGAGAACAAGGAATTCAAGGTGAAACTCAGCTAGACTGATCCCTGTAAAGTAACTTAACATCCTTCCTTGTAGTTAACAACAGACTTCCATTCTTGTGCAGGATCTTCCACCAGAACGTGCCTTCGCTGATTTTGTCCTCTGCAATTTGGTGCTCCATTTGGTGATCATGAACTTCCTTGGATAGTTCAGATCAGTTACTGATCATGGACCTGTTAACAGGACGGAACTTGTTACATTTAGAAGATTGTGGTTGCTCTTAGATGAGTATGATGTGTTGTCATAGCTGAGTTTTTGAGTAACTTTTTCATAGATTATGAGAAACCATACTAAATTAATATATTTATATACTTTGCTCGTGTTGTCTTCTGTGATGATCCTGACTTATAGCTGTCAAAATGGGTCAGTTGGACATCAATTTGAACCAACAAGGCCAGGGTTTCAGAGTGGGCCTACTAATAATTTAGGTTGTTGAGAACCTGGGTTGCTCATGCTAAATTTGATTAAAAACCCACTTGCAGTTGTTAGAACTAGAAGAACTGTTATTTTACAATGTCTTTTTACACTGGGTTGGTCTGAACAAGGAGCTGCATCGTCGGAGCAGGAATAAGCTGTTTTGATATAGAAATACCTGCTCTGATGACTGTTTCTAGGAGTGTAGTTTCAGTAATTCTCCCACGCTTCTAGGCTGAGGCTTTCAAATCTAGGCTTCCTAGTTTCAAGTACTACTGCTATCAATATCATGATTCTGCTTTCATTAATGTTTTTGTAATAGCTTCTTGACTATGATTTTGACATGGGCCTCATGCGCCAAGGGGAGGCCCACTACCCATTGTGAAGCCTATGTGCACCTTTCACCACTTTTCTGGAGTACTTATGCGTCACAAATTATTATGTTGGTTAGTCAGAAAAGAAACATTTAATCTTTATCTAATCAAGTCAAATTAAGTTGTTCTATAGTTGTCAATCTCATGAATTCGGGGAATCTGGAATGGTTTCACTTTGTTAATCTTTAAGTGCCCTTTCGATTCTTTATTACTGTGGTGAATGGAATTAATAGTAAGCCTGATTGTTTCGTGTAATTGAATTCCTATTTATATAACATGTTAAAAATGAAAAATCACAAGTGAAAATCCAAGAACATCAAATAACCTCCTCTTTAAAGGAAATGAATACTTAGCCATCATCCTAGTAATTTATATCCTAAGAAAGTCAAGGTCTCATCTACAGTGTTGTCTTATATCCTTCACCCCTCACCTCTTTTATAATGATTCCGCGAGAATCATTTGAGTATTCTCTGCAAATAAACAGGCCCTAAACATATGTTGGACCTAAGACCGAGATTTCACATCAGTCCTATGTTGGACCCGGACTCTTTTTATCCCAGCTGGCCCAACCCATTTACAGCCCTTCACTTTACTGGGTCCTACTGTTCATCATTGGAGATTCTGATCTTCCAGTTGAGAGTATTGTAGTGGCTCAATCATGGTGTGGTCTACCAGCTAGATGGAAAATTGTTTAAATGGATTGCGATTGGGCCAATCAGAAAGTGGGTCCTCAAATCTATGGAAACATTATAAAAAGGCCTTATGGGAGAGTTGGAGATACCCTGCATTTCCGAGCGTATTGCTCTCATGGGTTCATGGCCCCAGCCTCAGATTGCTGTTAGTTTGTATCTATCTCTTTCAGCTTTCTTTCATTCAGCATATAGCATATGAATGAATCTATAAGCCATAACTCCAATAGGGTCTTTTAGCCAACCTCCAAGGGTCCATTCCTAGCCATGCACTTTCTCTAACCTCTTCAACTGCAAATTACAGGAGTTAGTTGAGAGGAAAGAGGAGCATTTAATTGCTTTCAATGGCTTGGTTGGTGACATGTGAAGGGTGTAGTGGGAATTAAATTCCATCCTCCTCAGTACAGCTAGCTGGAAATTGATTTGTCTCTGTTCGGCACCGTTTTCCAAACTACTCCCATAAAGAACAACCATACTTTGACTTGCTATCGTGCGCAGCAGGATCATTGTAATATGAGACCATTGGAGGTGGGTCCCCAGTATAAGTTTAGGTCCAAGGCTTTTTTAATGTGCCTGACTGTGTTGCTTGCCCTTCAGTGACATGACCCACCAGATGGATGGCAAGCCACTTGACCATGACTCTGGATGCCACATTCGGAGGATTTTCTAGAGGAATCCCAAATCTGTCAAGGGCCTATTTATATGCATAGGATTATTGAAGGGGTGAGAGAATGATATAAGGCGGAGATGTACACGGAAGGAGCTTGACTTTCCTAACTTTTAAATTACCCATAGCTGGGTGTTCCTTTTCCATCTTCCCTTGATCTAATTTTCATTAAAAGATTAAGTTATTTATAATCGTTTTTGGATATTTACTTTTAATTTTTCTATTTTAACCCCTTTTAGAAATACAATCCTTTAAAATTTAATTAGATGAAACAAACTGGTCCAAAAGGAAGAAATGTATTTCTAATGTGACAAAAAAGTGAAAAATAAAGGTGAAGATCTCCATAAATCACCATGAGAAAGTCCCCCTTTATTAAGGAGGTAAAACTAATACCCAGACGTAGCACTAGTGTATCAAATCCTAGTAAATTCAAGGTTCATTTACATCTCTGCCTTTTATCATCAACCATATTTTTTAACTTGTTTCATGACGAATTCTTTTGAGTTCCGACTCTAAATTCTTGTGAATTCAATTATATGCAAATAAAGGAGCCATAAGGGCTGTTAGGTCAGGATCATTTTGCCTGTTTCACAGAATTCCTAACAGGTGTAAGAATATGTCCCCTCATAATCTCTGTTTCATTGGGGTCTGTATGAACTTTAAATGCCAATATGTTTAAGTGACATGCATTTGAAGAATTTTGAGAAGTAAACAGTATAAAGAGTTAAAGTCCTCCAGAATTCAATTAAACTCTTCCAATAAAACAGGCCCAAACCAAGTTAGAAAGATTTCAAGTTGGAACTTGTGTGTTTATCATCCAAAGGAGATCACAAAATGTAAAATGAAAAATCAGCAGTCATGATACAAAGTACCATGCCCCCCATAATCATTATAGCCTGATTCCATCTATTTGGTTGTTAATTATACAAACCAACATGTTTACTAGGATATAAAAGAAGTAACAATTGCTTAATTGAAATAATCAATCATTATACAAATAAAGTAACAATGACTAAACGAGATAATTAATCATACTAATAGTCGCAGATACCTCAACTTCTACATTAACAAGTAAAAATGCAATAATTGAGAAAACTTCTGAATGAAAACCATATGTAAACTGCCTAAATGAGGCCTTCAGAAATCAACCAAAGGAATTTCAAAAGATCGCAGCAACACCAGCCCATAAACCAATGAGGAAGACTGTAATAGAGATTCTGAAGCTTGAACTGCTCTTGCTGCTTTCTGGTGGAGACGCGATTGCAGTCGATGGTTCCCCTAATGGGGTTGGGGACGTACCTACATGTTTGTTTTGCATGAGATTATCAATCAAAACATGGAAAAAAGAACACTTAATTTTGTATAAATTACTTAAAATTTTTTGAAAGCCTGCTTGGTTATAATCACTAGGCTGCATGAGGTCATTTTCCCTCTATATTTGCTCAGACATAAATTAGTCAGTACTACAGGCATGAGGCAACTACTACAGTAGATTGGCAACAAAACTGACAAATTTCAGGTTACTTTTTTATCTAAATAGTTAATATAAATTACTTTTAACTAATGATAATATAATTTTTTATATAAATAGCTAATCTATAACCACCTCTTATACTTCATAAGCAAGTAACTTTGTCAATGTGGCTCGAATTAGAGCTTTTAGTTGCAGGCTCCTTGTCTGACCTGCAAACTCTAGAGAGGCTCTAGACTTGATTTGACCAACTGTGAAGTTCTCAAAGACACTAAACATCTAGAACGGGGCCCCCTAGTAAATTGCAGATCATAGAAAGATGAATCAAACCTTTGCCATTGGATTATGGGTTTCAATATTTATAGATAGTTAGCCTCAGATTCAAAGCTCCATTTTGACAAGATAGAAGAATCGAGCTAGCATGTGCAAAGGGGGATATGACAATGGCACTATTGTGCATCAATCTAAACCATCTGATCAACCATCAGCTGCATTGCCACTAATGGTATTGTCCAAACAACCCTTGTACCATTGCATTTGGCCCATATAATATGAACAGCTGAGATTCATCAGCAAACAAAACATGGTGACAGATCATGGATTTATCCTGGCCAATCCAAACCATGAAAAAAAAGAATCAGTAATCAGTCCTACAAACAAAAATCATTGAACATTACCAGGTGCCATTTGGCTGATGCCTGGAGCCCCCACTGGAATTCCAATCACTGCCAAAAAAAAAAAAAACAGAAAAAAGTAAATCATTCAAACATGGAAATGTTAGGAATATTCAAATAGATCATTTACTCCAACTAGAAATTTATAAAAGAAGAAAAGAAAAGAAATCTCTCCATTCATCTCTCAATCATTGCATATGGATTGAATAGCTCAGATCAAAGAACCCATGATTGGACATTTGTGGGAATTAGTAGCCTTGCTATGGGTGCATTTGTGCAGCAAGTGGTTGCACAGGGAGTGCATTATGCTTTCGGGGATTTACATAAGAGGAATCCCGAATTCCTACCATTCTCAGAAAATTTCATTAGACAAGAAAATTATTTTTTTTTATTCTTCTTTTATCCCACCAAACTACTCTAAATTAAAGTCAAAATTCACGCGTGCATGAAAATCGGAACAATTTTCCTCTTTAATGTGTGAAAATAAAAGAAAAAGGAGAAGGAGAGAGAATACTAACGTGCGCAGGTGCTGAGAGGAGGAGTGGAGACCTTGCAAACAGAAGGAAGCTTAAGAGCCTTGGCCATGTCCAGGTTAATCCCAAAGCTATTTGATTTCCCAAACAGCTGACACAGACATATGGGGTTGCTCTCCACCAGCCCCGCCAGCCCCGGGCAGCACCCCTCTTCCGGCGCCGTCAGGTTACTCCCCGCCATCACGTAAGTCAGACAGGCCGAAAGGTTCGTCAGCGCGTTGAGGCAGTCAGACGACGGCGGCGACGCCCCCTCCGGCGAGCCCACATAGAAAGTCGGTGCCGGTGCAGCAGTCCCCGGTGACCCCTCCGGCGGCGCCCCGGAGAGCATCGGTGCCGGTGCTGCTTCTTGGGGCGGAGCTGGCGTAGGTGCTGATCGCTGCACCGGCACCGGGGTCTTCTGTTGCAGAGGGGCAGGTGCAGGTGCCTGAGCACCCGCGCAAGATAGCAATGCCAGGAATGCCACAACAGCTGCAATGAAAGCCATCTTCTTCTTTGGGTTTGTTTTGTTGGTTTGTAGTGAGAGAGAAGAGACTAGAGAGAGAGATTTATATGTGAACTTGTGAAGTGAGTGAGGGATGAATATGATAGAGAGAAGTACCGACCCAATGGGTATTGTCTTTATTGCTTTCAAGGCAGCTCAGAAGGTCAGAATCCTACACTCCATGCCCACGTTAGCTGAGGGCGGCCACTCTCATTCATTGAATGCTTGGTTTTTGGGTATCACATGGACAGGTGCAAGATGTCGATGAGAATGGTAATGGGAAGCCATTGAGTCAGCTGTGCTCACGGAAGGCACGTTAGCATGTGATTATGAGGGGCCACCCATCAGTGGGGCCCACCTGAATGTGAAGATTCTAAAACCACACTAGTCACTAGACACTAGATAGATGATGAGTCCATTAGTAATAAGATTGATGAAAGAAAGTGGGGCATGCCCTGATGTTCATGGGAGTGTTTGATATGGTCAGCTTGGATTCATCCATGATGGCGCTATTGTAAGGATTTTGAAATTTGATCATGTTTGACAACTAAATCTTTTCAAATTTTTAATTTAAACATCACATTTGGCAATGGTAAATTTTCAAAGATTTTAGATCATTTTAATCATCCTCTAGCAAACAAATCCTCAATGAGAATTCCTCAAAAGTCAAAACTACAACATCTACGAATTTTCTTAATACCAAATATGCCCTAAAAAGGATTTGGCCATTGGCCTGATCTCGGGGCCAGTATAGTAGGCCCACCTGATGATGAGCAGCTTGATCTTGGACACGTTTACATGATAGTAATTGCAAGCCGCCTATCTGTTTCTGTTGGCAGGGAATGAATATGTAATAAAGAGACTCAAATGTCTAAGAGACAGATGTGGGAACCACAAAGCTTGTACAGCCAATTTCCATACATGTATTAATAGCGACTAACCACTATTACATTACATGAATGAATTATGAAGGGAAGGATTGATTTGATATGCGGACTGAAAACCACCTTTTTAGAAAAAGAAATACAGTTCAAGCGTGGCCCATCTTGTCGCATTCCATTCATTTGGTTTGGTAATTGGTGGTAGGATGTGATGTCAATAGGAAGTTGGCCGGATATCGCTCTTAATTGCATCATCCTTGCCCTAGATTCAGGGGCTATAGTTTTATTTATTTTGTTTGCATATCATGATCGTGATGAAAACCAACGGTTGATATTGGGTGGATGATGATAAAGGCCTAGATCATATATACTCATCTATGTACCATATATAGGTCAATCAAGACCGCCAAAATCATGAGCCCCCGACCTATAGCGCCTGTCAGAGGATCCTTCCTATCTAATTTAGGCCTTCATATTGACTGATGAAGAAATAAATTTAACTGCAAATCAATGGGCAAAATCACAATACATCCTATATATTCACCATATGCACTATTGTGCGTAGACAACTAAACATGATCTACCCTACCTGTCACTTTCTGATTTATAGCTCTTTCTTTTCTTTCAGTTCCATTGATCATAGGATGTGGGGACTGTTCATGGGTCATGGACCCAGGCCAGACTCTTCTAATTTTGGCTATGTTCGTTGGCTGCGGACCTGCGGTACCTACAAATAGTAGTTGAGTAGGTAAGGCCTACACCCTTGAATATTAGAAGACATACACAAGCACAACATATTTAACACACCGTTACATTACATATTTTACAAATAGGCTTGGCTTGGACCAACTTATTGGCCCTTGAACCTTCAACTAAACTCAGCTCGATATAAGGCCCGATACGCTGGAACATGGGTTCAAGTATCAGCATCAAACTTTACATCAGCAGGCAAAAATTGGATGCAAATATGGATGCCTGATGGCACATGAGCTGTTCCAGTGAGATTTCATTGAAACCAAACAGTAAAATAATGACCCACGCCAAGTCACCTTGGCCTGCATCAGGCAGTATGCATTTATGTATTAGTGGTTTCAGTGTGAATCAGACATCTAACAGATACTTAGCATGGATGCATATGGGTAATACTGTATGTATCGTCTGATATTTTTTAAATCATGCATGGGAATTGTAGTAAGAAAGTACCAAAGGGGAACTCATAATGAGAAACGCAGCAGCCTCACACATCATTTGATGACCTGCTCCAACTGTTTTGAGTCAGCTTTTTTCACACATTTAGCAATTCACCCTTGTGTGCTGACTGCCTCTCTAGAACAGCATTCCCCGTTTATCACTCATGACCTAGCACCGACACATGGCTCACCACATGGCAGAGCAAGAAATGCGAGAACCAATGTGAAAAACTAGTCTCTCCTCCTTGGTGGTTTCAAGTCAAAATCATCTTTCTTCTTCTGGGAAGTTTGGAGATATGACCCAAACAGGTAATGCCAATAAGCCAAACTAAACAATCGTCAGATGCCAACCCGAGCACCTTTTCCTATTGCAATTATTGCAATTAGAAAGAAAAGTAGGCTTCATAAATGCACATTAAAATCAGCTGTGGAACCTTTTACGGAACCAAGGAAAAGCTAGCATCAGCACTAAACTGCTAACTTGTGATGGCATCATTTGTATAAAGGGAGCAATAGGTCATGCCGTGTTGGGTCAGACAAAGTATTGGCTCCACTGCAGGAATATGTAGTCAGAAGCCTGTCAGAACTGTAGCCAATCAAACCCCAGGGAAGTTTGACAAAATCCTTGGAATCCATAGGAAATGGAAATGGATGAAAGGAATGAGGATCAAGTGGTGGTATAGACAAGGGATCTCGCAAGGGGAATATTTTGATGCAGATTTAGTGATTTACTGCTCAGATTGTTAGCTTACTCTTAGCAACTTTTGTAGAAGCCCATTCCCTAGGAAAGAAATCCTAGGAACTCATTAGTTAACAGCGCCCAACTGCTAAGGTTATAAGAGTCTCCAAGACAAAGACTAACCTCTTTCTACTTTAAAAGTAACCAGTCATCACAAAAACACAAGGACCACAGCTGCTGAGCTCATCTCGGAGACGAGGAGAGGATCCACCTGTGAGTGAGCAAAATGACAACAGATCAGTCAGCCCCAGCATTCCATTTCATGAACCAGTGAAATTCAGCTTTGCATAAGCTTTCACCACCCTAAAAAAAGATGGGAGAGTTTTGTTCTTTGAGGTGATTCTAGTTCCTTGTTCTATGATTATAAACCCATGTACATGAGAATGCAGATCTTCCATAAAGTCCTCACTAGTACAACATCTATATTATCTGACATGAATAAAACAACTTACCATAAAAATAAAAAGTCCCATTTGTTGGCCTTTTTCCAATTAGGGTTTTCTGAGTCGTACAACGTCCCTTACCAATATCAGCGCCAAATTTCTAATAGGTTCTCATTAATGCTAATTCAGCAGGTAGACATGAAAATAAAGAATTGCTAAAAGAAAACACCTGATTCACAGGCAAAGTGTTTATCACAATTCAGTGATTATGCATATAATTTTTTGAGAAGGGTAATTTTCATATAAATAATCAAGCATTCAAAGTTAAAATTTCATTATTTATTTCAATTAAAATATTTGAAACTAACTAATCCATCAGCTCTGAACAAAAATCAAAGCTTTAAGCACCAGGTGATCAATTGGCCATTAAAGTCCCCACGGGCCTGCTCTTCAAGATAATGTTCCCGAATTTTTGAAATTAAAGTCAAATACAAAACTGGGTGTTCCTTTCCACACTCTATCGAAAGAATAGCGGTCCTTCCACTCAATGAGCTGCTCCAAATGACAGTCTCAAGCAAGCCCATGAAAGTAAAAGAGGCTGAGCCGGTGAAAAACAGCGGATGATAGAAAGCCATAACCCATTTTTTGATAATGGAGAATAAGTTCAGTCTACTCTCCCAAAATCAAGCCAAGTCCAAACTTGTAGTCTTTCTTTGCATGATCAATCTGCAAAATACCCATTTACAGAGATTAACACACCACAACAAATGCTAATTGTCAAGAGTAGCTACAGCTGCAGAAAAAATTAAAGGCAGTTTAAGTTAGGGTGACAGGAGTTTATACACCTTGAGCAGGTATCAAGTGCTTGCTCATTCGATCATCATGGTTTTTTCACTCATTAAATTGGAGCATAGAAAAGTAAGATTATTAATGAATCCATTTGCTCTACACATTGTATATGTGCTACTCTATATGATGGCCATCATGATAGGAGATGCCCCCAACATCAAATGAGCCAACATACACTTCCCAAAAACGTCCCACATCAGATGATCCTAACAGTTCATTCTGCCAGCATTAAATGATGGACCATATACTGTGATTGTCCATTTCAGGACAGCTTTCAGGGAGCTAGGATCTTCCATTATGGGAGAGAGCATGGACATCCCATGATTAAGGCTACCATGACTTGAGTACTGAGTCACTGACCAACCAGAAGAGATTCGACTAAGCAAATCACATGACAGCACCATCCAAGTCATAGTAGCAGAATTAAACTCACCTCTGCGGAAAGAATAAAGTTGACACCCATATTTAATCGCTCTTCAAGAAAGCGGCTACACACCCATTGGAATCAATCTTTCCCCTAAGACGGCACTGCAACAGCCACAAGCAGTAGCATAAAAGTTGAAGATGAAAGTTTTAAACCATAATTACAATTGGTTATCGGGGAACATATACCAAAAAAAAAAAAACCCCCATAGTCTAGTTATGACCTTCAAAGTATTATAAAATGTAGATACAGGGCTTGTAGAATTGAAAAAACAAGAGATTAGAGAGATAAAATATGTTCTTAGTAAGGTCTATTATACTATTCACCAAGTCTTATCATGAGTCAGTCGTTGGCTTTTAGCATCTAGGTACAAGATATAAGCAGATGCTAAGATTTTAGTTTCACATTGAGAGACTTCAAAGCATATAAAACACAGAGATAAATAAATGATGCACCCATTGTACGACTCCATAAGACCAACACATTACAACACCTCTAATACAAACTACCAAGCAGCAGGAAAAGAGAACAGGAAAAATGAAACAAGAAATGTACTGATGATAATAAGACATTTACAGTGCAGGACAGTTCCCATGGTATTGAGAATATCCATCTAGTTTGCAGACAAGATTCTTCATCCTACTTTAAGCAGGATCAGCATCTCCTCAGCCAAGTGGGCCAGGTTTTCAATGTGTTTGTTCTACTTATAATTCCGGGCGGGGTGGTGATTAATGTTTCATTCACTTCAAAACAGGCCCTCTAGACTTTAAAGCTGGTCAGTGGACAGATATATAATAATAAAACTCTTCTTCTGTTCACATCAGAGCAACGACATTATCCTTTCGAGATTATGATCAGATAAGATAGGTACGTATTAGTGAAAAGGGCAGTGTAGATTAAGGCATGGAGAAGAAACAACAGATGACATCAAGAAAATTATCTGAAATAAAAATTATTAAAACATAGTAAAAAAATTTCCTACATATAATGCGTAGGGTATGATGAGGGTAATAGACCACAAAGGGGCTCTCTCCTAGACAAGATACATAACCTTAGCACTCAAAAGGTATATAGAAAATAGAAGTACATGTCGAAGCATGTAATCATAATGACAAGATACATAACCTTAATGCTCAAAAGGTATATAGTAAATAGAAGTACCTGTCGAAGTATGTAATCATAACCGAAACTGGAGGTTATATCCCTTGTCATGTGATTGTATATCAAATCAGATGCGAGAGAAACCTGGAGTGGAATATGGAAACGTGAGGCACAAGATAAATATGGTTTATATATATACATGATTATGAAAACCCCAACATAGTTGGGACAAGGCTTTGCAATTTTAAATGGTCAACTTACCTTCTCAGATATCTTCTGCACATAACTCAAAGCAAGTATGCCAGTGTTTGCAATTTGTCCTGCTGCAACCTGCAAACACTTATATGTTAAATCATCAACCATTCTTGATATCACATTACTGCACTCGCTGAAATTAAAATGTTAAAAACAACTCAGCTAAAATGACCAACGCATTCTTTTATCATCTTTTCAACAAAAAAAGTAAACAAGATCTCCAAGACCGCTCCAAAAAAAATGCACATCATCCATTGTAGATCTCAGAATTTTATGAGCATGTGTGATCTGTGATGTCTCAATTCTATGTGCGTATGAACACTAGAAGACGAGCAATGCTGCATTTATCTGCATAGAGTAAAATGTTAACAATCACGAAAAAAAAGTCTCATCGCCTCTTTAAGACTCTAGATATGGATGGGAGATCCATTCCAGAAGCCTGTTAAAATTATATCTAAAGCAAACATTGTCCCAGAAACTACATTAAGAACTCATCCCAAGTAATCCGGTTTCAGTTCCTAAGTGTCAAAGCAGAAGCAAACATATTGCACCTGCAAATTGTATAACTAAAATAGATATTTTGAGACTGTTATAGAATAAATGACTTTGGTCAATATACAAAAGTAGAAGGGCGTTTTGTAATTTCATTGTAAATAGGATCGTTCCTGAGTTAAAGTAGTCACACAAGTAAGCATAAAGTATGATGCTCAAATAATTATCACATTTACCCTTCCTCACTATCAGTAGCATCAGATAGTAGTGAGGAACTCCCATGGAGTTATGCTACTGACTTTGGTCAATATACAAAAGTAGAAGGGCATTTTGTAATTTCATTGTAAATAGGATTGTTCCTGAGTTAAAGTAGACACACAAGCATAAAGTATGATGCTCACATTTAACCTTCATCACTATCAGTAGCATCAGATACTAGTAAGGAACTCCAATGGAGTTATACCGCACCTACTAATGAGCGTATAAAAAGTAGAATAAAAATGAAAAACATCATACCATCTTATCTGTGTTGTAACGAGCAGCAAAACCAATGCCAGATTTTCTTTGATGGCCAAGCCAAAATGCTTCAGTGCCCAGGGATAAGTGTGGAGATACACTCTGAAGGACAAAAATAACTTATGCTTCAGTGCCCAGGGATAAGTGTGGAGATACACTCTGACGGACAAAAATAACTTACTCTTAAGATTGAATGGTAAAATGAGATATTTGATATTTCTCAGTAAAAGAAAGAGGGAAGTTGATGCATCTTTCATAAAAGAGGGAGATTCCCATTTAGCAACATGCAACACCCCAAAGAAGCACAAACAATCAACACCATGTCGTCCTAATGGGACAAACTTCCCAAAGGGGTCATCTGCCTTTTACACGTGACAAGGAAAATGGGTTTTGTAATTTGCCTTTTATTTTCCTTTTACACCTAATAGGAAATGTTACATAATGCAAACGTCACAGATGCGAATGTTACACATGTGAAACACATTACCAATGTTTGTCAAAATAACCATTCTCACGCAAGTAAATGAGTCCATCTAACCATTTTAGATGTATTTGGATCTTTTGGACGTTTTTCACAAATTTCTCAAAATCCATGAAGAATTACAATATGAAACTAAATGTAATGATACTCACCATTAATACAAGAATATTGAATGGTTCAGATCATGATTTGGGGGGCCACAAAAATGCAGAAAATTAAATCAATAGGTTGGAAAATTTTCACAAATTACTCAAAATCTATGAAGATTAAAGATAATCAACTTCAAGGTCTTGGGGGTTCATTAATTCAATAAAAAAATTGAACAGCTTGGATTACAATAGGGGCCCACGAGAATGGGAGGAAAAAGGCCCACAAGGATGCAATCACCATGTAAGAGGTACTAGTGCCTTTTTGGAGAGGTGAAAGTGATTCACGCCTCTTCAGGTGTCGAGTTTTTTTATGGATAAATGGCCTTATTTACACACCATTTTTCACATCTCATTCATGCATCACATGCGTAAATGAGCACAAACAAACATGATGATGCATAACTATTACACATAGGAATCATCTACATATGTAAATGAATTGAAACAACCATTTTTCACATCTCATTCATGCATCACATGCGTAAATGAGCACAAACAAACGTGATGATGCATAACTATTACACATAGGAATCATCTACATATGTAAACGAATGGAAACAACTAACTCCTAAAAGAGTTTATTGCTGCCTATCAAAGTCAGATTCTCATGAGGCATACAGAGGACTAGACAAGGACCCATAATCCCACATGCCATTAATATCAAAGAAAGAAGGAAAAAGAAAACAATTTTCTTCATTTTACTGTGGATGTGTCGGGTGGGGCCCGTGGGGGTACTCTTTTAAATGGAAAGTTTATTTAGTGGATTGCTTTTAATTAATAATATATGCAGGGTGTTGTCTTCATAGCAAGAGGACAAGATATTACATCCAGTCAACAATGGTAAATTTTACAATTCAGTCCTTTACTGTTCATCAGTCAATGTAATTTTAAAGGCTGATCTCATCAGATTACTACAGTTAGAAGTGTAAAAGATAGTCCTGCATAGAACTTTACTGTAACTAACTTGAGGCTGTACCCATAGAAGTTCCTAAACCTGAACCATTGGCTCAAGCTACAGATCAGTAGAAATAATTCATATCAAAGGATTGTTGCATCATCAGGCCTACAACTGATTTAATTTCCTATCTAGATACTACCAGTCCGCTGTTATTGCCTGTTACGCAGCCAATTTGACACCAACTCTAAACTTGTCCAGCTGGGTGTCAAAATCATGTAGATTTGGACCCTGGTCTGTATCTTTTGAACCAGAGCAGACAGATCTCATGAGGAAAAATATCTGTTAACTGAGATGCTGCTGAAACAGCAAACCTATTGGTCACCCATCTATCATCGGCCATCATGCCCATTAATAAGGCGTTGGCCCAAGTCATGCAACAGATAAGTTGTCTAGAGCATAGGAGGAATCTTATAGATTAAAGAGGAAACCCATGATGAAATGGACAATTCCAACATCTGGCATCTCCAGTAGATTATTTGAGGTTTTGAACAATTGGATTTCTGCAGTTGCTAGAGAAAGAACACCAATATCTGAATTAAGACAGATGTTCATAAAATTCATGCTCAATTTCATTCAAACGGATTCATAGATTGGTCAAGCAATGTTGAAAGGGTATTGTCACAAAGTAAATACTGACAACAAAACAATGTCACCCTAGTATCTAAAAAGCTTACGGGACACGCCTTTGAATGATAGGATGACTCACAAGATCACCTGTGACAACCTCTGAAGCACGGACACGTGAAAATCCATATCCCGGGCGTATCGGACACGGATACGGCATAGATACGTCCGGGATACGTGAAATGCATATCTGATTTAAAAAAAAAAAAATTTGTCGGACACGAGCGGGACTCGTTTAAGTGAAAAATAAAAAATAAAAAAAAAGGGGGGAAGAGGAGAAACACGTTTAAGTGAAAAACGTGGGAGAGAAGGAAAAAAAAAAAGAAAAGGAAAGAAAGAAGAGAGGAACCCTAACCTCGCCATCAACTCGCCGGTCGTCGTCATCGCCATCGCCATCATCAAACCCTAACCGCGCCAGTCTGCTACATCATCAAACAGCAACTGCCGACGTATTGAACCTGTGCTGTGCCGCTGTTGTCAACAAACCCTAACCCGTGCTTTGCCGTTGCAGCCTCGCCACCCTCATCTCCGCCACCTTCGCCGCTACATCAATAACCTACCGGAGAACCAGCACTTTCCAGGGTCCTTTCTCTTCTTTCTTTCCTTTTATTTCTTTTTTTCTCTTCCTCTGTATTCTGGTTTTTGTTGGGGTTGATGCTATTCTGGTTATTTTAATCTGGATTTTTTTTTCTTCCCCCTTAAATCATTTGGATTTTAGGGTTTTTTTTTTTTTTTTTGTGTAATGTGTTTGGATTTTCCTGGTTTTCTTGTTGATTTAATGCTTTGTTTGCTGATCAGAGGTTTGTATTGGCAAGGTTCAGTCTTTCCTTTATATTGGCTGCTGCTGCTGTTTCATTTTTTTGTGTAATGTGTTGATTTGCTGCTGCTACTGTTTCTTTTTTTTTTTTCTTGTTTGGCTGTATATTGTATCCAACTCCAAGATTAAGTCCTGTATTGGCAAGGTTCTGTCTTTGCTTTCGATTGGCGGCGGCGGCTGCTGCTGCTACTGTTTCTTTTTTTTTTTTCTTTTTTTTGGTGTAATGTGTTGATTTGCTGCTGCTGTTGTTTCTTTTTTTGTGTGTGTGTAATGTGTTGATTTGCTGCTGCTGCTGTTTCTTTTTTTTCTTGTTTGCTTGTATATTGTATCCCAGCTCCAGGATTAAGTCCTATATTGGAATCTCTGATTTTCAAGACCACCTTTGGCCATTGAGGACAAGCATAACCCTTCCTATCAGTACTGCTTTTTTTCTTGAGTCAAAGCAACTTGTCACCTGCTGACAGTAACCAAATTCTTCAAAAGTTGTTTTGATTGAAATAATGTTAGATTTTTATTACATATTCATAAAAAAATATTAAAAAAAAAATTCAACGTATCCCCAACGTATCATATCCTACTTTTTTTTAGAAATGGCGAATCTGCGTATCCGTATCGTATCCGTGTCCCGCATCCATGTCCGTGCTTCATAGGTGACAACTGACAGGTAAGTGAAAAAATACTTCTAAAGAGACGAACTACTTCTAGTATAACTGACATGTAAGTGATTTGGGTTCAAGCTCAAGAGCGAGCTACCTGCTTGACTATGCTGGCCGGTGGACCAGCTACCCGAAGAAAAGGAAAACGTCACATCAGACTCAAAACCCCAAACTGCAAATAAGGAATAAGCATTGATACTAGATCAAGACCTACTCAGAACACATGAATGAGGATTTTAAGACTTAGTGAATCCAATATGAGGATGTACCACCATCACTAAAGCAAAGAATTGAAGCATGGGTTTTTTTATTATTTTATTTTTACTTTCTTTGTGCAAAGATCCTTTTGTTTACTTTACCTGTATATAATTGAGACCGTAGAAAGCACCATTCCCCATCTGAAACTGAGACCTGAAATCTTTACCCTGTACACATAAAGACATAAAAACAATTACCAATAGGTCCAATACATTACTGATGCAGTTTCTTCATCTCTATCCGCCTCATTAACGTTTTCCTTTATCATCCATCTCATATATTACAGAAAGAACTGGAGTTATTGTAATGTGCAGACACCAGATACAAATGAGGGAAAAAATCAGAATCTTCCCAATCTTGCCAATGGGA
Organism: Litsea cubeba; assembly: GCA_012931725.1. NCBI lineage: Eukaryota > Viridiplantae > Streptophyta > Magnoliopsida > Laurales > Lauraceae > Litsea > Litsea cubeba. The sequence goes on along the minus strand of CM022944.1, from coordinate 150,373,856 downwards.
ATCAGTTTATCAGTGACTTGCAAAAGACATGCAACACATAGCATAACAGATCAATCAAGGACTTCCAATACTTCGATGCCTGAGTATTTTTGCACTTATGAATGCTTTGTTCAATGTCCTAAAAAACCAAATAAATGTTTTCAGATGAGGAAATATATTGTCAAAATAGGCTCACGGAGGAAATATGTTCAGTAGACAAAACAGGAAGAGATGGGACGGAAATTTGATGCATACAAAAATCTAAGCAACCATTAAAAAATAACATTTTTCATCCTAGAATTTTCTTCTTTTATTTCTTGTTGAAGGAATTACTCCAACTATATACAGGAAGCACAAATATAAATATAATCAAAGGCCCTTGATATTGACTTGCTCGCTTTAGAGGAATTCAAAAGTAAACTACAAAAAAATACTAACAATATGTATGCATTGAATAATCCAAAGCATTAACTTCCACACTGAAGGAATGCATGGAAGATCATTCCCAACATGCAGCATATTTAATTGATTCTACTATGTAGTTATATACCTCTGAGCAGATAATACATATAACAAGATATGGCTATAGAAATCATTAAAAAAACAAAAAGATGTGGTTATAGAAGAAACCTCTTGCCATGAAACATGTACTTAAAAATACAAAATATATTATTTTTCAACAGTAGCTTTTCTGGATTTGATGAAGATAAAGAGGAAGGTAGATATTAATACATGATCCTCATTCTGCCAAATAAATCAAATACTAATGTGTTATAAGATGGAATTGGCAAATGAACTATAAATGGCATGGGTACTTTCATTATACTAAAACATTAAAGAAATCCATCACGATAAATTGTTATAATTCTTAAAGCCAAAACTAGATTGATGAAATAAGGCAATTAAGGCTAGCGTGATGACAATGATGACAGCGACTAAATAAATGAGAGAGAGAGAGAGAGAGAGAGAGAGAGAGAGATTAACCTTGTAATCAAAGTTGAATGTGCCCTGTGAGAAATGTGGCTCATTTTGAATCTGCACAATACACGACATAAGAGAGCATATGCATTAAGTACGTGGATTATAAAGTATGAAAAACATACACAACCCATGATCAAATAATATCCACTCCTCCAAGATGACACCACATACCTGGGCATTGACTTTCAGCGTAAGGTTTTCAGTCAAATCACACTTGACTCTTGCATTAAGCCTTCCATCAGTCAATATCCTCCCAACCAACATCAACTGCAGAATATACATCAAATATACCACATTTAATTGGATACAAAAGAGGAATTATTGAAGTATTGAACAACAGTGACTCTACTCCTATTCACATGGCATATGTATCAAATCTGATCTGATCCACCATCATCCACCAGGCCATCACCTCATATGAACATGAAATGCACGCTGCACAGATAATTCCAATATTTTCTTTAATGAAATCACTTCCATTCAAAATCAATTTAAAAAAATGAATGGCTAGGAAAAACCAATTTTCTTTCATAAGGAATCCTCTAGTATAGAGGTAATGATTGTGCAGGATACTAGTATTTAGGCCTTTATATGCTAGGAGCTACTGGTTCATGGTCCTTATTTCATGCTGTGCTTGCATGTAACATTTACAGTAGTAGATACTGGTAAATAAAAGAAGATCAGGTGGCAGGCACAATAAGTTTTACCCTAGTAACCTTCAATAGTTTCGGAAAAGCTGCTAAATAAGCTACTTAAGGGTCAACCATCCAAAATAATAAAAAAAAAAATGAAGATATAAAATGAAGAGCTACCTTCGGGTCCAGAAAATTAGCACCGAACTCATAGTGTGCAGTTGGGACTTTGATGATATCCTTTGATTGGGAAGGAATCTCCATAGATCCCATGAAAACACTAGGACAAGAAACATGAGGCAGCCAAATATCACAGCCAGTAAAAGGAATCACACACAGCCAGTAAAAGGAATCACATTTACTGAATTTCTGTATTAAAGAAAGAATGAAAGATACCTGTGACTGAGTGAGAACTTCTGATTCAGTCCTTTTGTGAAATCAAAGCGCAGACCCTCAAAAAGTTCTGGCTTCAGCGACACTACAAAATTAACATTTAGCATTTTATTGTTCCACTTCAGCTCCTTTAAAAGAACATAATTTGCATCATTTACAGGAACAATGTAGCAATTACTCCATTATACACAGCTATATTTATATGCTGCCCGGGTAAAATGTAGTTAAACATATTTTAACCAGCGAGATAGTTGCACACTTCTCTGTTTAACTGACAATATATGATCTGATAACCATGATCTCATGTACAAAAAAAAAAAAAAGAATTCTGAAACTGTGACAATGAGCCCTAGAAAACACGTTTCATTCTCCTTCATTTGGCAATTGGGAAGCCATTTTCTCAAACCTTAAGATATATGCAGCCAAATGTTCTCTATTAAGAATAAGAAAAATACCCTTTTCGGCCTTTTCCACTTCAAATCACTAACCCCTGTTTTTTCTCAATCACCTAGTTCAGCGCCAAATGGTGAAACAACCCGTATCCCACCCAAGGGCACAATCACAATTGTGTGGCATTCATGGAAGCAGATTTTCACTCATTATATACTTAGCTTCCAAACAAAAATCACCTTGCAAAAAATATATATATTTAACTTCCAAAATTTTGCAAGTGCAGAAATGTGGGCAATTCTCGGTGTTACACGAATGTGCCCTAAATTGATTCCATAATCCACACTATCCCAAATGCACAATGGACTAGATGATCCTCAAGCAATAGAAGCAACCAAAATCTCCATCACTTTCTTTCTTTTAATAATGTGTTGCTTACATGCAACATTGACAGCAACAAAAAAAACTAATCAGGAAACACTGAGAAGTTGATGCTGACATTGTTACAATCTCAACAAAGTAAAACCCTTCAACTCAGCTTCACTCTTTTTCTTCAATAAATGAATTAAGGACATTCTGCCAAGTAAGTAATCAAATGCCCTACTGTCTCTAATTTCTAATTTCCCTTTCTACGCCAACTAGATGAAGGATAGAAGTCGCCACTCTTTCCATTTCAAAACCCTTAAAACGATCAAAGGTACTGATTATGCACAAATGCAATCAACACATCAGAATAAAAAAAAAAAAAAAAAAACGAAAACTTGAAGCAGTCGTAGCTGTAGAAATCTCTAGACAAGAGAGTAAATCAAAGAAATCGGAGAAGGGAGTCGAGACCTACTGAGAGCTTCTCTTTGGATTTCTTCGTAGGGAATGGGGCAGGGGAGATTCAAATAGTCGACCTTCTCCTCCGTCTTGGCCTCGGCCTCCTTCGAGTCTTGAGGAGGATAGACGCCGCCGGCCGGGGAAGAAGGCGGTGGCAGATCGGCGGCGTGGCTGAAGGAGGATCCCATCTTCGAGAAGGTTCTAGAATACGAAAATGAGAGTACGAGAGGAAGAAGAAGAAGAAGAAGAAGAAGAACCAAAGCAGATCTTTTTTTGTTCTGTTCTCTCTCTCTCTATATCTGTCTGGAGGGTTTAGGGCAAGGAGAAAGATGGCCGCTGCTTGCTCCTCGCGGGAAAGAGAAGAAAGGGTTTTGGGGAGGGTTTTAATAGAGACTTGACTTGCCACGTCAGGATGCACAAATGCCGCTCGTCTGCTTAACTCATTCCGCACGTTGGATGGGCCCACCAGATGTATAAAAGAGTGGACATCATGGTGGAAGTGCAACCTTTTTTTAAATCCAAACCATTCAAAATTAATTTCCTTAAATTATTTGAATTTTGATCAGATTTTACTCATTTTACTCTTAAATTGAATTTTATTGCGCCGTTAGATTGACCATTTGATAGAAAAAAGTAATTAAATCAAATTAAAGTAAATTTTAAAGATATCTCATTTATTTGAAACTCGGCTGGAGAAATTAATTTTGATAGTTTGAATTTCAATGCGTAGGTGTCCATTGTAGAGGTTTTTTTTTTTTTTTTTTTTTTTTACTTGTGGCCCACTGGTCAGGAGGGAGGAAATCAAACCTCCCTGGGAGGGTGGGAGTGTGGGGGCTTGCCATTGTAGAGTTCTACTTCTGTTTTAACTCTAAGATTTTCTTAGATTAAAGCCTCCGGGGATCCAAACTTGGGAGCTAGTGCATGTCTAGTAAGGATTGTTCTGGGCTCACTAGCTGGTGCATGCCTACTAAGGCCTAGTAAAGTAATCTTTGCCTAGTTGTGTGTTTATTTTTTGATTCCCATCCAGTGAGGTCACAACAGAATGTTATTGATAAGGACCTTGATGTTTGGTGGACAATTTTGTTTTCATATCCTCCAACCAATAATTTTGAGGAATTTAAAAGGCCAAATTTGATATTTTAGAGTGTTGATTTGTGAAATCTCAATCACTCCGTAAATAGCAACCTTATATTTATGTGCATTTGCAATTGTAAGACCTGGATACTTATAGTACACGGAAATTTGGACAGGAACTAAAAAGCCTGCTTGGCTGCTAGAATATGAGGAGACTCACAAGTCACAAGTCAAATCCCAAAAATAAAATAAAAAATGATATATATATGAAAAATATTCAAATGATAACTTATTATATGATAACTTTTTTGTGAGGTCCAACTAACAACCGATACAGACCTAACAAACAATAAAGAATCCCCTAATAGTCACTCTGAATGGATTGAATCGTTGGATCGATGATTGAATATATTTTTTAATAGGGTCACGAATAAAGGGGTTAAGGGAATGGGTTTGGGGTCAAACTTGATACTTGGGGTGGTCTCACGTAGATCTTTCCAGCCCCCCGATCTCATCCCCAAATGGAGCCCACAATTGGACCCAACAAAAAGTCACATGAATATTATCGATATATATATAATGCTCATATGAGAGATATCTCTCACCTTATATGAGATATAGGAGTATGGCCCTCACATTTAAGTTGTTGGCATTATATATAGATGCATGCGAGGGCCCCACCTCTCTGAAGGTGAAAAAATGCTCTCTATAGGGAAATATTCATGTGCATCCATCCCTCACAACATGGTGGGGGATAACTTTTCATATGCAAAAAGGAGAGTGTCCATCACTCTATGGTGAGGGAAAGATGCATATGAACATTCCCATATATATATGGGTAATATTGAGGTGAAAATATCTATCCGATACCACTCTAAGTATTAGGTTTGACCCCAAACCCCAAACCCCCGCCCTTAACCCCTTCATCCGTGGCCCACAAGTTTAATGACTTTATATTAAAGAAAATATTCAATGTTGGAGCCAACGGTTCAATCTATTGGGATGTATGTCAATTCTCAGGATAAGTGACTATCAAGGGGTTTCATTGATTGCTATTTGGGTAAAAAAAAATTCTCTCGTGGAATAGGTGAGACCTGGTTATCACTTAAATATTTCCTTTTATATATATAAAAAGAAAACATTCTAGTATCGGCATTCGGACTGAGAGAGAGGGATGGAGACGAAGAAGAAGAGCGTTCCAGTTCCACTGCTTGTGATGGGCTGCGGCGGCGTAGGCCGTCAGCTCCTTCACCACATCGTCAGCTGTCGATCTCTCCACGCCAAACAGGTTTCATTCTTCTTCTTCTCATACTCGGGCCAAATTCATTTCTCTACTCGAATCAGTTCAGTTCAAACGCTTCAGAACACACGTAAAGAGACAGATAGATAGATAGAGGAGATAGTATGCAGAAGTAGGATTCTTGAATGTTCCGCCATTTCAGGCTCAAAGAATCGAAGAAGGTTGCATATTTAGGGTTTCTGATTCGTTTTGATTGTGCATGGGTCTCTATTGTCATTATCCACGTTTTCGATTCTATGTATAGAGAGAGAGGGTGAGATCGTGGAGCTGGGAAAATGCTGCTATTCAGGCTCTGGGGTTAATGTGATGTACATCTATTCGACTATACCCCGGGCGTTTAAATGAAGTCGGGCAATGCTCTACGACTTCGTCTACATTTAGCAGATCAGATTGACTGAAATATGATGAAATAAAGCCAGTTTAAAGGTTCCTATAGCCCTATAAAATGGCGAATTGAATTGGCCAGAGACTTGGAGCCATTGGCACCCCACATTCGTCTCGGCTATTCATGATCTCAGGAAAAATGTTGGGTTAGTTTCAAAATTGGGGTATCTCCTCTGGATTATCAGGAAAGTCTCTTAGGAATATATGTAATTCTGCATGCTTTAAAAAACAAATAGAAAATAAATATAAACAAAGTTAAAACCATTTTTTGGTATATAAACACGGAGTTGAACTATACGAGATATAATTCCTCATTTGCTCCTTACTAGCTCAATGGCTGAGCAGTTGGAATTGTCATAGGTCTGTTTGTACTTGTTGGAGAAACTCATTTCTCGTGACAAAGACATACAATTTCGATCTTCTTTTTTCTCACATTCACCTCATGCTTTTTTCGAAAAATTTTATGAGAAGATATTGCAAGTGAGGTGTCTCTTGCATGTACCTAGGGGGATTTGGTGAATTGTTAATTAAAATGCTCAATACCAAACTTGTTCGTCACCCGTCTTTTGGTTTATCTCTTTACCACACATTCTTTTCTAGTCTCCTTGTGAATCGCTATCAATACCTGAAGTTAAATCAGGAGTTGAGGCTACTTACACGTACCCAATTAACAAGTCTCAAATGATTTTCTTACAATTCATCAATGAGTCAATTGATGACTTAAGGAAAATTATATACAGATATATCTCATTCAGAAATCCTGAAGGAATGTCCATATTTTGTGGTTGGCATCTTTATTGTTGCAATCTTGTTTTCATTGTCTATTTTAGATAAGATTGTAGTCTGCAATCACTTCCAAGGGCTATGTAAAAGGAGAGATTGTAAGGATTCTCATGAATGTCCTCGGGGATACCCTGAGATTGATATCCTAAATGAGCAACTAAAATGATATTCTTTTGCTGTAGTCAAGAATTGCATTGTTAAGATTATTGAGAACTTGTGGAGCAGGGATTGCAATTACGAGTTGTGGGAGTATGTGATAGTCAGTCATTAGTTGTCACTGCTGATGTTTTCACGATGGAGTTAAGTGACACATCTTTGATGGAAATTTGCCAAAAGAAGTCGTCTGGTTCTCCTCTAACGGCATTGAATGACTTTGGTATCTCTCTCTCTCTACTAAATATTTGATATTTGTGTTTTATATTTTTATTCTTTTATTTGTTATATGTGAGTCAAATTAGGTGTTGACTTATTTGTTTTGTATATATATATATATTTTTTGGATTCACTCTTTATATAGTTTTTCATTGTTTTTCTCCTATTAATAGAGAGCTGTTGATAATTGCATTTCCAGTGTTTGGACTTGACATTAATGAATGTCATTTGATCGAATCTCGCTTCTAGAATAGTTCTTATGAGCCAAGATTTGGGTTGGATCAACTAAGTTCAGATCTGGATTATTTAACCTTTGCAGGATTCTAATCTATGATACCTGGACACATGTACAGTTGTACATGCCCAGCATATCAGTGTTGGACTGATACGACCCTTCTATTGGTACTTGATATTGCACTGATACTTCTAGGCTATAAGTTTAGCATATCCTACCATATTAAGTCCATTATCTCATCTAGTTCTGACATAAAAAAATGTTAGCCAGGAATTTAAAAAAAAAGATAATTCCATTAATTTAGAAATGTTCTGAACAAAAAAACTAGGACAACTGCGTCCAAGTCCATGCCCAGGATTTTCAAAATTGAAAAGTCATCCCTAATCCTTGTATTCACGTTCTAGTCCTGTTGATTATGGAAATTGCAATCCCTTGATTAGGGTAATTACAAATAACCAAGTCAATCTAAGCTAATCCGTGATCTTCTAGGATATTTACATTAGTATTGTACTACTAAGCTGGATACAAATAAAGTGTACATTAATATACAGTGGTCTGAGAGAAAATTTTGATGTGTTCCTTCACAAGTGATTTCTATGTTCCTTCACCAGTGATTCTAATTGATCACCAAAACCAATGTCTGACATTCGCCAACGTTGTGAATGTCACAAGCCCCATATTCTTTACACCCACCAAATAGGACTGACCATTGATTGATTTTTTTTTTTTGAATGATGCCTTTGTAAAACTGTTAAAGTTAAGGGCCATGGATCAATTCAAGGGGTAAGGGTGATAAAATGGACTTGGAATTTTGCAAACAGGTATATCCCATCTAGATCTTTTGATCCCCCCACGTCCACCATGATTGATATGGCCCCATGTGGGCCCCACAAGGTAGTCTGCACGGAGTTCCATGTTAGGCATCCGCTTAGGAGCCCAGCCCATATATAACTAAATGTATATGGCTCTTGCATTCATATATAGATCTGAAGAAATGCAATATGTGTCTTGCATTTTCTTGAGTTCTAGTGTTTATATATATGTGCCCTTTGCCTGCACACCAGTGCGCACCTTGGTGGGGCCCACACTGGGAACCCCACCTGGGGTCCCTTTGATATGAAGCCCATAAGTGAATGGTTTTATAATTTAGAAAAAGGATCATCTATCCAACGGTTCAGTCCCAATAGATTGGTGTAAAAAAAGGGATTGGTGACATTTAGGGGGTTGCGTGTGGCGGGGTGGAATTGTCACCTAAGAGAGAAATCTCAAACTCAAATGACCAAGAACGAGCTACATTTAAAAAAAGGGAGATTTTTTTTAATTATTGTTTTTATTTTGGTCCTTTGATAGTTGATACTCTTGTTTGAAGTTGCCCAAGCTCAACTTTATTGTAATTACGTTCTTTTTTTTTTTTTTCTTCTTCTTCCTTTTTTTCTGTTACATGATTTAGGTGAATGCCAAATATTCAGGAACTCAGAGGCGAAGAGAAAAATTGTTGATATTGCTGCACTTCTAGGCAGATCAACTGGTTCGTACCATGTCTATCCTCAGGTGTTATTTTGTATTTTTTGATATCCTAATGTTTATGACATTAACATGTTGGTGGATAAATGTTTGAGCCTCAAGGTGATTGCTTCCATCCCTTTACACTTGAGCAATTTTGTTCAAGGTATCAATGCTACGAATGTGGCAACAACTGCCTGCCATTTGTGACCTAAGTTACCATACTTATCTCTTGGACAATTCTAAATATTCATATGGAGGGTATCCGAGTAGGAAAAATGCAAGGTTGAGAATGCATCTCCAAATTTCCTCTCTCTGCCAGTCTTTTCCCAATACCCGAAATCTCTCCAGTTCAAGGGTTAAGATTGTGAAGTTGATTTGATCTTCCACAATGTCATCCATGATAAATCCCTTTGGGTAAATGGAGCAGACATTGTCCTTGTGCAATCTGTAGGAGTAGGTCTGCCGGTAGCTTAAATACGTGGCTGGCCCATTATATCATCATAGTTTTCCATCTTATTTCACTTATCCATTTCCAAATTTGAAATGATTAATTGACCCTCTGCCATTTATTTATTGTCGTATTCACAGGTTTGGTACTCGTTGATTGCTCTGCCAGTTCGGATACCATCAGAGTTCTAAACGGGGTTGTTGATTTGGGTTGTTGCATTGTGCTAGCAAATAAGAAACCACTTACATCTGGAATTGTAATGCCTTTTCTAAGTTAATAAGACAGCTGAGTATTTATTCATGACTATTCACGGCCAAATATCATGACAATATTTATTAGCTCTATTCTGTTTGGGTTGAAACAACTGAACTATATTTTGGCATATGTACTGGAGTGTAACCCGCGATTTTTCTTTTTCTTTTTTCTGGTGTTTTTGCCGTTTCTGTCCATTTCAGTATGTGTGCGTTGGGCATTATTTCAAAATTTCCTCAATTCATGATCATTGTAGCCCGTAAGGCCGTAACTCTTAGTGCCTTAGAGGCATTGTAGTTGAAGTTTCCATCCCAATGTCTTAAGAGGGTTGAAAATGAGTAAAACCCTTATTTTACAACATGGTCTAAACAAAATTTTCAAAGTTTCCTGCCAGTGCTATCCGTGCATCCATTTCAAATAGAGCACTGAATGTTACTGCTGGAAAAAATGGAACGCCCACATGAAACAATTAAACTTCCAAAATGAAAAGGATTTGGCAACTATGATGTTCAGAATACTTCTTTCTTCGCTTCCTTATTTTTGAACTCTTTACACTACAATTTATGTAAAATCTTGTATGCTTGCCTGCAGGAGGATTATGAAAAACTAGTCTCTCACTTGCGACACATTCGATATGAATCTACTGTAAGTTTGATCTGGATAGCCATATGAGTTTAAAAAGAGTTGCAAAATATGGGATGCAATGGTTTGGGTTGACTGTAGTAGTTTTACAGCTCTCTCATCGACATTCACTCATTCTTTAGTTTTGCAAGAGTAGAAATGGAATTATTTATCTGTTAGCATGCAGATGTTCAAATTTATTGTGTGCTGACAATTCTCAATTACTTTTCCCACTGTCAGTTCCTCTACGTTCAATTAGGAGTACTCATGGACCGGGCTGGCCCAAACCCTAGCTTAGCCCTTTTTGGCCCGGGCTTGGGCCTTAGGTTTTAGGGAAAATCATCTCCTGTGGACCGTGCTTTGAGCCTCCAACAATTGGTGGCCACTTGTAAATTTGACAACGGATGCTCTTGACGCATGGTGCGTGTGAATAGGAGAATATTTTCCTAGGTTTTAGCACTCAGGCTAGGCTCGGATCTTTTATTCCTATTTAGTTGATGGACTGGCCTTGGATTCAGTGGTTGAGAGCCCAAGTCTGACCCGACTGTATTTTTAGTGATTGGGAGAGATAGAGAGGGGACTCAAACAAATACCATATCACATAGCATGTGCGACGAAACCAGTTGAGCTACAACATGGGACAATGTAAACAAATCTTGTTTTTTTTTTTTCCTCTTATGAAGCCAACTTGAGTTGGGCTTGAACTTAATCATTTTCAGGTGGGCGGTGGGCTGTGCTCAGGCCAACCATAAGTGTCCCGAATCGAACTTGGGCCTATCTTTTAAAAGTCAGGCCGGGCCTGGATATTCCTCGGCACTAACATTCCCTTTCCTCTAGATCATCAAATACTTTCTTGCACTCTTTCATGTACGAACTTATATTTATACATACAAATATAGGGAAATATTCACTGCATCCATCCCTCACCATGCAACACAATAGGGTTGACTTTATACCACATCCGAACCATCCACACACATGGAACCCCCGTTAAGTACACTAGACCCATTGAATTTTCACCTATCCAAATGGATTGGAACATTGGATCGAGGGTCAAATTTTTTCCTTTAATATAAAGTCATTCAATTTGTTGGCCACAGATGAAGGGGTTAGAGGCATGGGATTTACCTCAAATTTGATATATGATCTCATCCAAGATGTCTCTTCCCATCCCTCACAAGTCTCATGATCAGTGAGTCCCTAGGTGGACCCCATTAATTTTGTCCCTCACCATATGGTGAGGGAAGGATGCTGAGGGAAGGATGCACAGGAATATCCCCACAGATATAGATTTATCTAGTTTTAAAAAGAGAACTTTTCCTTTCTGTACTTTAGTCACAAAGTTCAAATATAAGAAGAAAGAGTTTTTCTATGCTTGTATAGTATATCTCTCCTTATGCTGACCTCAGATGATGGTGAAGAAGTGATTTGACTATTTTATCTCTTGTTCAGAGGTTGAATAAAATTCTATGGGGATATTTATAAAACTATTAACACGACAAGAGCCATAGCACTGTTGGAAATGCTCATTGTCGTAACCACAAGGTTGCAGCTTGAGCCATGTTACCATTTAAAGAAAGAAAAACAAAAAGATGCTATGTTACATCTTCAAAAAAATAAAAATAAAAATAAAATAATCATGTTGATACAATGTTCTGTTTTCTGAAATATAATACCGATATGACGCGGGCAATACCTTTTAAGATTTCATGCATTTACTGGGGGATGTTTGAGCTTGCTTCATTTTTCTCTTATGCTTCTGTCTCTACTAACTAGGTTGGAGCTGGCCTTCCTGTAATAACTTCATTGAATCGTATCATTGCATCTGGAGACCCCATCGATCGTATTGTCGGAAGTTTAAGTGGTACTGCTTCTGTTGCTTAGTAAAAAAAATTTATGATGTTGGTAGTCTAAAATGGGTTTTGCTAGCACCATAGGAACCTCCATACTTGCTCACCTTTTTTGCAGGTGAATTGGCCAATGTGCATGTGACTCAAGGTACTCATTGTTGGGTAACATGGCCAAGAAATAAGCTATTCAACTCATCTGTTGGACCCCACAATAATGGAACCATAGCGAGTTAACATTCGCAATGTACCACATGTAGTACACCTGATAGAAAAGACACTTACCATTTTTTTACTAGGAAATCTACATGATGTGTCCATTAATGAGCATCTTGAATCCTGCATTCATTTGCACATCCTATGAACACGCCTAACTTGTAGCTATGGTGGCACGACTAGGCTCGGCTATCTTGTTTGAAAATTCCATGTTGTTCTTACAACTTTTCCATCCAAATTGTGATAGGTACACTAGGTTATGTGATGAGCGAATTAGAAGATGGCAAGCCATTTAGTCAAGTTGTTCGAGCGGCTAAGGGCCTCGGGTACACAGAACCAGGTTTACTTAATATTCTTGCCTAATGATAATTGAGTTCTTCAAGTCATCCCATTAAGCATTTCATAGTGGTTCTTAAAAGTCTGGGTTCAATGATTCAACTGGTTTTGTCCTTATCGATAAAAGAAAAGGTTTCGTTCTCTTATTTAAAGAGATGCATGGGATGGTTATACTTTGTTGTGTGAATGAACTTGTATGAACATTTCCATTTTGAGCTCTCTGAGTGGAGCAAGGTATGGCACCTTGCGAAGCATGTCTCTCTCTCTCTCTCTCACACACACACACACACACACATGTGGGAAGGGGGTAGAAAGGCCACTAGTATTGTGGACTCATTATGTTTTGAGATGAAATGGAGCATCTTATGACTCATCTTCTTTACCTGATTTATGATTATTTGACCTGCGGATTTTTCTTTTTTAATCATTAACTTTGTCTTTGTGGAACTTTATTCTCATTTCCCCTAAAAAGATATCTACATTTCTTGCCTCCTGCTAGACATATTTGTCCCATGCTTCTACTTAAATGTTCTGCAAAAAGTTGCAACGTGAGTTGATTCATGCATTTAATTCCTGCTTCTGCTTCTCAGTCTGCAACTATGCTTTATTCTACATTTCACATTTAAATGAATACCAAGAAAAGAAACTTCATATTTCAATCATAGTTTGAAAATTGGAAGAATGACAAGTTGCCGGGGAAACATAAACAAAGGGAAGATGAAAAAAGAAGGGGAGAAAAAACAAGAACGAAAAAAAAAACAGATATACTGTTTTGTAGAACTTTGTTGAAGGTAGGTTAAGTAGACCATCCATTTATGTAGTAGGCTGACTTCAAAACCACAGAATTTTCCTATTTCAATGAAGCTAACCATGTCTATAAACAACTTCCCTGTCTCAATAGACATCAGGGCCTATTTAGAGACAAAAGGGTTTAGGCTAAGTCGATGCAAAACGGAATATATGGAATGCAAGTTTAGTCAAAGTAGGACACCTGGTAACATAGAAGTAAGTTTGGGCATACAAAAGATAGTAGAGAAAGAAAACTTTAGGTACCTTGGATCTATGGTGCAACAGGATGGAGGGATTGATACTGATGTAAGTCACAGGATTCAAGCCGGGTGGACCAAATGGAGGAGTGCTTCGGGGGTCTTGTGTGATCGGAAAGTCCCCCTCAAGGTTAAAGGAAAGTATTATAAGGTGGCGGTACGGCCAGCGTTGTTATATGGATCAGAGTGTTGGGCAGTAAAGCATAATCATGTCAAGAAGATGGAAGTTGCGGAGATGAGAATGCTAAGATGGATGTGCGGGATCACAAGGAGAGATAGGATTAGGAATGAGGAGATTAGGGGCATAGTAGGAATAGCACCGATTGGAGATAAAATGAGAGAAAATCGACTGAGATGGTTCGGCCATGTTAGAAGGCGTCCAACAGAGGCACCTGTTAAAAGGTGTGAAAGCATGGAGTTTGCCAAGAGTAGAAGAGGGAGAGGGAGACCCAAGAGAAGTTGGAAAGAAACTATTAAACATGATCTTGCCTACATGGATCTAACGGAGGACATGGCCCTAAACAGATTTGATTGGCGTCGTCAAATCCATATAGCCGACCCCACCTAGTGGGAAAAGGCTTGGTTTGGTTTGGTTTATTAAATAGAGGTCATTCGATTATATCTATTTGAAATAGAGTTGTTTCGGTTAGAGTATTTTACAGAAGACCATTTGGTAAGATGCGTAGTATGTCAATTCAACCCAAAATTTGTTTGCTTGCTGTAGACATTAATGTCTGATCGGATTCTCTTCTCTTTTATTACTTTCTGGAAAAGAGGAAAATGGTCTTAATGTTGATTCAATTAGAGAGAAATAGACTTTCCCAAACAGTCAAAAGTGCTCAAACTTCTGTTTGTATCAGTTTTGATTCAAATAGGCCCTGCTTTTTTACACTTGCCAAATGACTCCTTCGTCTTTATCTCCCAAGGTCTAGTGTGATGGCCTAATATGGAAAGGTTTCTCTCTCTCTCTCTCTCTCTCTCCTCTCTCTCTCTCTCTCTCTCTCTCTCTCTCTCTCTCTCTCTCTCTCTCTCTCAACAACTGGCAAAATAATTGTACTGTTGGCATTGTTCAATTGTTGGTTATGGTTTTCAAACACGGAAGTTCTGAATTTTCCTATCCATGTTGTCTATGTTCAAGAAACAACAAAATGAAGTTCATAATTTTCCTTTTTATGTTGTTTCTGTTCAAGAAAAGATTTAGATTTTTTTTGGGTGAAAAGGAAAGGACATATAGTAGTGTGGTTTTTTTTAACAAACTTTAATTATTTACAGATCCACGTGATGACCTTGGTGGAATGGATGTGGCAAGAAAGGTTTGAGCATATGCCCACAATACTTACATTCCAATATCATGTTCATGTATAGACAGAATCGTAATCCTGAGCTACTCTATCTAATGTTAATTTTTTCTTGAGTCACTATTGGCTGATAACTCCCTGTTCCAATCGAGGCTTGAACTAGCTACCTGCCTCCCTCTAGAGTAATTTTATGTCCGTAACCAACCAAGCTAGCATCTAGGATTTCGCGTATTGGTGTCGATATATTTACTAAATATTGCATGTCATCATCATTCATCATCATTAGGCCTTTAATGAATAGTACTCACACTTTATACAATTGTACTAGGTTTTCGTTATTTTCTTAATTTTTTAGTAAATTCTTTATGATATTGAAATATTAATTAAGAAGATTATAGCTATCAGCTTGTCGCTTGGTTGGAGGGTGCTTGTTGTTGCAACCATAGGTTTCGGTTCCAAGTCATGTCACTAATGAAGAAAAAAAGGGAGGGAGGGAGATCCATGTCATATATTTGTTCAATGAGTCATAACCATATGTGAATTCCATCCTTATGATTGGCAGTGCTCACACATTAAATCTCATCATTATCATCATCAAAGCCTTGTCCAATCTATGTTGGGTCAGCTGCATGAATTCTATTTCTCCATTCCAGTCTATCTTGGGCCAAATTCTCGGATAGGTTGCACTTATTCACATCCGTCCTTTCTATTTTCATCCATATCCTCTTTGGCGTACCCCTCTCTTTGAGTAGCCATTAACCTGCGTCATTGCTAGCCTGTGTTGGATAAGTCCAAACCATCTTAACGAGTTTCTCTTAATTTATCACCTATTGATGCTACTTCAAAATGCTCCTGAATGGGTTCATTTTTTATTCTATCTCTCATAGTTTTACCACACATCCATCTCAACATTCTCGTCTATGCTACACTCATTTTTTTGCAAATATTGTTCGTTTATTGACCAACATTCTGATCCATAAGTCATAGCTGGTCAAATTACTATCTTGTAAAAAAATCCCTTCAATCTTGTTGGCATGCGCCCATGATCACAAATCCCTCAACAAGCAATCTCCACTCAAACCATCCTACTCTTATCTTATGTTGGACATCATCCTCAATCTTACCACCCTTACCAATTAGAGAGCCAAAGTAAAGGAAGAATATTATGTGGTATCTCTTGAGCTTTAATTCTAACTAGAATTTCATCTATTTATGCATCCCCACTGAAGTTGCAATTAATATATTATGTGTTTGTACGACTTATTCTAAAGCTTTTGGATTCTAAACCCTTCAGCCATCTCTTAAGTTTCTTATTCACGTCATCTCTCGATTAATCCACCAACACTTTATCATTAGCAAACAACATACACCAAGGTACTTCCTCTTTAATATGAGTAAGTAACTTGTCCATAATTAGTGCAAGGTTTAAAAATGACCCTTGATGCAGACGTATGGCGTTGGATATCACTCGTGTGTCCATAGGTAGTTCTCACACTAGTTACCTCTCCCTCATACACGTTTTTAATGATGTCAATATAATCACCTAGGACACTACTTTTATCCAAAACTCTCCAAATCAAATCTCAAGGCCCTTGGTTGTAGTCTTTCTCTATTGATGAAGACCATTTGAAGATAATTCTCTTCTCCCAGTATTTTTTTCATTGATTGTTTAAGTGAGCAAATAACTTCCATCGTTGACATCCCTAACAAGAAACCAAATTGATTTGCAGATTTCTTAGTCTTGTCTAAGTCTTTGCTCTATTACTCTCCCCCATAGTTTTATAGTGTGGCTCACAAGTTTATCTACAATAATCGGTACAACTTTGTATATTTCCATTGTTCTTGTATATGGGTAGTACAAGACTTTTTCTCCATTCATAGGACATTTTCTTTGTCCTTAATATCTTATTGAACAGCTTAGTTAACCAAATTTATCCACTGTCTCCTAGGCACTTCCAAGCCTTTTTTGGAATGCCTGTAGCCTTTCTTGTATTGATTCTTGCCAATGCTTTCTTCACTTCTACCACCTTAATTCTATGGTAAAAGGTATAGCCAGTTGACGAAGTATTCTCTGTTGTTCTTAAGCCTCTTATAGAATCTTCATTCTTGCAAATACGAAAATATCTTTATTTACTTCTTTTGTTCCTATCTCATTAAATAGGTCATCGCATGCTTTGGACTTTGTATCATTTTAACTTCTTTTTTTGTCTTCTATAAATTTCATAATTTTCTGTGTTTCTAGCCCCCCTGCCAAACTTTGTAGGAACGTCTTATCTCACATGGATTCTTGAACCTATACACTTCACTACCAAGTTTCTTTGTCAAATTTCCTTTTCGCTTTCAACTCTCGAAGCATCTCTTTTTCAACCCTTCTAATGCAATCAGACATTTGGTTCTACATTGCCGTAGTTTCTCTATCAACATTTCTTCAACCAACCCCCCAAACGCCCCACCCAATCATTTTATTGTTAAATGTTGTTACCCTTTTCCCTTTCAAATCACTCCACCTTGTTTTAAGGAACCTCTTATGTACTGCTCTCTTTTCATTTCTAAATGTAAACATTTAAAACTACTATCCTATGTTGTGTGGTCAAATTTTCTCTAGGAATAACCTTAGGTCCATGTTTTCTAAGTAAAAAGAGGTCTACCTGGCTCTTATTAGTTTCAGTCTTATAAGTAATTAAAGGCCCCTCTCTCTTTTCAAAAGAGTGTTTGCTATTACAAGGCCTTATGCTTACGCAAATTCCAAGATGGTGTCTCCAAACTTGTTCCTTTCTCCAAATCCTTATCCTCCTCATAGTCTCTCTTACCATCTGCTATTATTTCCTACATACCCAAGTAAGTCCCCTCATAGATTTTTTTTTTTCATTAATTGGAATTTCTCATATTAAACCATCCATCTTTTTCCAAAATTGTCTTTTAACACTTGTATTTTATCTTACTTGGAGAGCATAAGCACTAATGATATAAAATGCATCTTCCTCTAACACTAGTTCAAGTGCTATAAGTATATCCTCCAATCTTCTTACCCCTTCTATCTTTTCTTAAAAATCTTTATCTACTACAATTCCTAGTCCATTTCTTGCATTGTTCTTTCTGTATACTAGAGTTTGAAGCCATTAGTGAGCTCCTTAAGTCCTTTACAATTTGTTTCCTGTAGATCGGCTATATTAACTGTTGTTCTTTTCATTGTATCAACAATCTCCGTGCTCTCACTTATCTAAGTTCCTATATTCTAAGTAGTAAGTCAAATCATCTCATTCACATGGACTAACTTACCCACATTTGTCTAGATTGGTGCAGGAACCCTTGTTTGCCTTCCACTGCAATCAAGTGCCATTGCAGTGAGTCGCTTACAGTGGGGACCCTAGCGCCTACCAACATATGTATGTGTATTTTATTTTTTTGACCAGCTGCATCAAGCAACACATGGATATGATATTTATTTGTATCACTTAATTGATCTCTGTCCTTCCTCATATAGGATCATTCTCTGTCCTTCCTCATATAGAACCTTCCTCATATAGAACCATGCTTATAGAGGAAGTATATTCCATTTAGGTCTACTTTGACTGGGTACTTGAATGGTTTTTGAATCAGGCTCTGATTCTTGCTCGGCTTCTTGGATGGCGTATCAACTTGGATAGTATAAAGGTTTGTGTTTGGCCCTGGTATTTCTTCTCTTTTTGTATTTAGAATCAATGAAAATATTCAATTAAAATATAAATTCTGTTATTGAATTGATATAAAAAAAAAAAAACCTCGTTTATTGTTATTTTGGAATTTGCAGGTTGATAGCTTGTACCCTGATGCAATGGGACCTAATACAATGTCTGTGGAAGATTTCCTAAACAATGGACTTCCATCTCTTGATAATGGTATAGAAGAAAGAGTGAAAGTGGCTTCTTCAAATGGGAATGTTCTTCGATATGTCTGTATGATTGAGGGCTCAAGGTATTTAAGTTGTGCTAACTGTTTCAGATACTCTTTATCTTGTAATGTTTCATTATATAATGACATTAGTAAATATACTGCATAAAGGTCTAACTTATGCCTCTTTTGCATAAATTTGCTTTGTGAGCCATGAATTTCCTTTGCTCCACCACGATAGGCTGCATGCTTAATGTTGATTCTATTGCATATATTTGTAAAAGTTTGGACTGTTGTGACTCAATTATGGTTTCAGTGAGAGCAACTTCTTGTCGGTATATCCATTGAAATCTCTATCCTTGCAGGTGTGAGGTTGGACTCAAAGAGCTTCCAAAAGATTCTCCTTTGGGAAGACTGAGAGGAAGTGATAATGTGGTATGCTACTCGGTTTTGTTCAGTCTAAACTTTTTACTGCCATCTATGTAGTGATAATGGTATTTGTAAGATGCACCTTTAGAAAAAAGTGATTTATGAAGAGAAGTGTGCCTTATGAATAGTGATTTTCTTAAAATGTAGTAGTTAATTAGATTTCTAATTTCCCACACAATACTTAATGTTGTTAAAAAAATGAACATGCTGGCTTGATCCCATTGAAAGAACTTGTTAGAAAAAAGTGGTTCCTACCTGTAGGGTTATTTTCACAGTGGCAATTGTGTAGCTAGTCTTATTTTTGTTGGACAATAGTTATAGTTAATATTGAATTACTAGGTTTTGTCAAAGAGTCCAAAGTTAAGGATCAAGTGACAAAATTAATTCACTATTCAACAATATGACTACTGAATATGAAGCCAGTGCCTAATTTAAAAATTTTGAGTTTGGGTTTGACTTGGCCATGTCGGGCCAATTCTCATTGTTGGCTCAATAGTCAATAATATTTGAAAATATGAAAATAGAAAAAAGATAATCTAAAAATTAAAATATATAATTCTATGACTTCAAAATTTTAAGATATGTTGTGTTTCGTTAATTAATAATGAATTTGAATTGTTATAGAGGTACCTAAATTTGATCTTCAAATGATTCAATCTTTAAAGGAGCCCCCTGCAAAATTTTCTAATAGATAAAATAGGAAATAATTGCATTTAGGGCCCAAAAATATGACTTGACCGAGTAGGTGACCTGGGGGTGAATAGAATGGCCAACTTCGAGTCCAACTTGACTGGGCTAAGTCGACTCAGACTCGGGTGATTTTTAGAACCATGCGAGAGCGTGGCTCAAGTATACATAGCTCACTTTAATGACTTCCGACTATGCCAGGTACCTAAATTTGTATCTTATTTTGTCGAATGAATAGATCCATTTTTCTTTAAATGCTTCAATCTTTTAAGGAGCCCCCTGCAATTTTTTCTAATAGAAAAAAATAGGAAATAATTGCATTTAGGACCCAAAAAAATATGACTCGGCCAAGTAGGTGACCTGGGGGTGAATAGAGTGGCCAACTACCTAGTCCAAGTTGACTAGGCTAAGTCAACTCAGACTTGGGTGATTTTATTTTTTAGAACCATGCGAGAGGGTGGCTCAAGTATACATAGCTCACATTAATGACTTACGACTATGCCAAGGTTTTGATGTGGCACTTTTCCACAGGAAAAAAGAATAAAAAGTTTTTTTTTTCCTGGAGTTTGCATAATAATACCATTTAGCTTCTTCGAAGTCCAGGGAAATGGAAGTCCACCCATTACACAAAAATAATGGCCCTAGGGTGCATCTAAATACTTCTTTGCCTAATGGAAAAAGGATAATTTAAGAGTTATATTTTGGGAGTTTAGTTTTGTGGTGAATAAGCAGCTTGAAATGAAAAGGATGGCTGTGACAAGTTTCTGCCAGTCCCCTCTTGTTTGTCTTGTTAGGCTGATTAGTAAAATTTCTTCTTGTTATTCATTTCTATTCAGAATAAGTGACGAGCTGATTCTTTTACTGTTGAATTTGTAGCTTGAGATATACAGCAGGTGTTATCAAGAATTACCATTGGTGATTCAAGGAGCCGGTGCTGGCAATGACACTACTGCAGCTGGAGTTCTTGCTGATATTGTTGATCTCCAGGATCTGTTTCACTGAAATTTACTCGTTTGGAATACATGAGAGTAGACGATTAATAGGCTAGATAAAGGGAGATTATTAAGGCGTGCTTGTTATTGTTAAGAGAATCCAGAAAAAAAATTGTTGTCTCCCATCAAACATTGGTTACTTCACTTTACAAACTATAGCTTTACAAATTTTGTGAAAAAACGGCGAAATGCTTGAATGACCGGTAAATTTCAGAAATAAAAGAGTTTCTTAGCTTTTCAAAACAAGAGAAGTCTTTAGGACTGCCCCAATCTTTGTTCAGCTACCACAGCTACAGCATGAGCAATGATCTCATCCACCTATTTGGAGCTTCTAGCACCATGTCTGATCGTAACACTGTGCAATAGCCAATGATATCCCTAAAATTGGTTGTCATGGTCCAAATTTAGTACTTGTCCTGTCTGATGAACTCTCTTGGATGGATAGACACATTGATGCATTTGCATATGAGATGTAAGGAGACTCAAATCATGATGTGAAAATGAGAAAATGCAAGGGCCTGTATGGTTCTTCACAAACCAGTTTGCATAAATGAGGGTTCATGGTTTGCATAGAGTAACCTCTGGGTGAGTTATGTTGTCATCTCCCATGACCATTTTCAGGTAAACCAAGTTACTTGTAATTAAATACCCTGGCATTTGAGTTCAGGGCAGTCCACTTTTAAGGTTCCAAAAGAGGGCCTGAGAACATATGAATACAATTTAAGTCTGCTACTGCTCTGTCCGATCAAAGGGTAACTTGAACATAGAAAGTGGAGGACATTTTGTATGGTTTCTTCTCCTTGGGCGGGCCTTTGGATTCTTTATTACAGGCAAACAGGGTTACTAAATGCTCGTATTCCCCCGCTAAAGTTTTCAATAAGATTTTATCTTTCACCACACATACAAAAACAGAAAAATGAGTAAGATTGAAGGGTCCTTCCTGTCTAGCTGAGGTTGCAGCCTGCAGGGACCTCAAAATCCACCATCGGTGCTTGTAAATTAGGTTCGGGCCTTGATGGTCAGAGTGTCATAGACTCATAGGGCGTATGTTCAAGGGACCCGCCTATGGGGTTGGATCCTACTTCCTCCATAGCGGGAGAACTAAAAGTCTGAAGTAACGAGGGATTCCGGAAGTAATGGTCATTCCGTCACTTTTTTGCGAACCAAACGCAGTAATGACCATTCTGTTGAAATAACCATTATATTCCGACTTTCATTACAACGAACCAAACGTTACCTAAAAGTCTGAAGTATTGAAACAGCCCAAATTAGAACTCAGGATCTGAAATTGCCACATGAATGTCATAGAAACAAAAAAAAAAGTCTGATTCATCATTTTCTTCAGTTTCTGTCATTATTTGTTGGGGCAAAACATCTTCCAGGGTAAATTGGAGAGATTGTCTCCTACCACCTGCATTCTAGCTCTGTGAGGCACATTTGAGCTCAGCTTTGTCAGTGCATACCTTTCACTCTCAGTACTTTGCCATGATCTGGCACAAGTCCAATTTGACATTCATCTTAACTAGTTTATTGTTGAATTAAGTCTAAGGGCCTGTTTGTTTGCATTAGTATTATAATACATAGGAATTGAATACATATAATTCGTATCATAAGTAATTAATAGAAATACCATAAGTAGTTAACAATGAAGATCAAATGTGAAATTAAAAAACAAGCATCAAATAGCCTTTTTTTCTTGAGAAATAGAATAAAAAGTAGATAGAAAATGAACCACTATGGGGATGGCTGGTAAACTGTTAATTGAATGGAGGTTGGCATAAGCTGAATTTTTTCTTTCTCTTGACAATTATCCATCTTGCTAACTTTCCATCGTCCACACTTCAGCTGGTAGGCATGCATCTTAGGTGGGCCTCCAAAAGCTGAATTACAAATAAAATAAAAAAGTCTGATCCTTGGTGAAAATTGTCTTGTTAAATGTGTAAACTTAAGAACAGAGATAACGGATCTCTACCTTTTGGTGAAATGCCTATCCAGATTTGAGCCTATAAATCTACCTTTAGTAGGCCAAAAAGAAAGAAAAAAAAAAAAGAAATGGCCAAAAGCAAAAAATCAGACATGTAAAAATAACAAAAATAACTTTGGTCATTCCTTTATTTATATCTTTCTCATTTTAATAAAGATGATCTTCTGTTTTTCACAGTAAGTAACTGCATATCCTAAAATAACTAGATTAAAAAAAAATGGAAAAAGAAAAGAAAGAGGAAAACAAAAGAAAAACACAGGTATTGATCAGGTGTAGAGACAGGTCCCTGTGGCTCGACTACTACTAACTCACAATCAGATTACTTAAGAGTTCGGATCATCTGAGCCTTCCACTAACTATTTGTTCGTGAGGCTCCAGTCTCCACCATTGTGGCTGCTCACCAAATCTTAACATTGACTGAAGCATATGGCTCTCTTTTGAATACGCTCGCTAGTGGTTGGGAGTCTCATTCTCATTCAATTGTCAACTGTTCAATTAATAGATCGTTTACATATCCTGCATGTGCTGGGGTTCACTCCTACGTGAGTCTGTGTTTCAATGTCTATTCGAATAAGATCTTATAAAAATTCAAGTATTTTGTAATCGTCCAACAGTGGCCAGTGGCCCAGTGGTCCTATATTTTAATTTTATAAGAGTGGAATTCTCAAACAACATGTAGGTGCTTAGGTAGCTAGGGGCTAGGTAGGGCCCATATGAGGAAGTTGCGTCATTGAGTACGTGGGTGGGATAGCTTCAGTTTTTCAAGCTGGTGGTCTATGATCTAGAACAAAGGTCATTTCTATCATTTTGTTGTCTACGCTTCTGAAATGCATGTAATGACTTCCAGCAATAAAAAAAGGAAATACAGGTCCTGACTTTAGAAAATGTATATCCTCACTAGTCACTAGTTGTTTCATTCAACTTTTGGTCGGTGAGAATGTTCCACACCAAACTAGAACAACCAAGTTTTAGAAAATAGAAGACTTGTTGGCATGGAACCGTGTCGTTGAACAAGTTCTAGAAAATTGGAAGGGTTTTCCTTCTGTTTCCAGGCAACCCCATTGACCAAATAAGTAATAGAAGATGAGCAATTGGAAACAGATATCCTGTTTCGTATGAATCAGGGGCCGCCGCATGCAGGGGCGGAAGCTGCTTTTCTCTTTCCTCCGCCTGTGCGTGGCGGCCCTGATTCGTCCAACGAAACAAGGGATCCGGATCCATCCAGCAATTTGGACAGATTGTACTCCAGAGATATAAAAAAAAAAAAAAAAACTTTTTGGGATCAGCCGTTACTTCATATGATTACATATAGTGAACCATCATTTCCATCATATCTCTGATTATAGTGTTAATGGTGAGGGATTTGGGAACCATATCGGGACCAAACTTATTGCTCTCAAGCAGTTCACAATATCCATCTCTCATTCAATCCCCTCTTTTTATTTGTGAAATTTATGGCCTTCTCATTATTCTTATCAGGGCCGGCCTCCAAAAAATAAAACTTGTCAACTGTCATCCCTTTATTTCTCCCAAAAATATAAGGCCCATAATAACTCTCTCTTGAGAAGATCCTACCAAGATTTTCACGGGGCCTTAAAGTGTGCCTATTATATATATTTTCAAATCTGCCCTTTATATTTTTATTGTTAGGAGTCCAATTGATTTTAGAAATCTCAATCATTAATTCAGTTATGAACTTGCTTCATGAGCCCTTTTCATTATTTTTGTGTATCCTATGTCAATAGAGGCCCATTCAGATTTGATCCATGATGTGGTTGTATTAGAACCATAGCTTGGGATTTCAGCCCTAATAATATATCTTAAAATCTAAGATAAACAATGGGCCCTGCTATAATTTATTCACTTGCCCACAGTGCATACGGGGCACACCTCTGAAGTCCATCTTGGAATTTTATTTTGCGTTGGGGGGGGGGGGGGGGGGAGCCAAATAGGTTGTTGGATTTTGTTATCCAAGATTTCCATTTGAGTTTTGGGGATGGGCCCAAAACTTTCATGTGGGCTTTGGAGGTGGACTTAAGATAGGTTAGCTAAACTTTTAATATAAAAACTTAATTAGTAATTTTGCATCACAAAAAAACAAGAAAAATAAAATTTAAATAAAATATTTATAATAATATTAAAACATAGAAAATGTCTCATTTAGGATTGTTGCTGTAGGCCTCGAATTGTCTTGAGTAGGCCTTGATTCTTATATATATATATATATATATATTTTTTTTTTCATTATGTGCTCCTAAATTTACCTTTCTAAATCTAATCGTCTTAATTTTATTAAGGGTGTTAATGGCTGTATGTTTGGATAGAACTAGATTTCTAAGGATTCTATATTTCTAAAAGTGATAAAAGTTGAAAAACAAAAATAAATATTCATAAATGGCTATCAAATAATAAAATAAAATAAAAAAACATCCATGGTGATCCAAATCACACCACCTACCTTTCTAGTAGTTGTATTATTTTAACACAATTACCATCTTCCAGGTGAACTGCCCCTCGTTGCAGCTTTTATCTCTGTTGGGGTAAGTTGTTGTTTGTTGATATGGCACGCCCCTTCATGGGTGTCAATGGGTCGGATTAAGTTTGGTTCGGATCCAGTTGAGAACTGACCTGTTCAAGCTCAATACCAACTTGAACCTATCCTCTCATGAGTTGGCACTGTCCCAAGTTGACACTTAACTTGCTGTTAATTAATTTGTGACAAGTTGGAGACGTCCCTTACAAGAATAACATATATATATATACATGTTATATATGTATGTATGTATATATTCATTTTCAAAACATTACTTGTATGAGTGACATCGTTCTCTAACAGGACATTACTTTCAAAGACTCTTATCAATTTGAGCCACTTGAAGATTTCTCTATTGTGACGAGGGCATGAACATGACAGCAGGATAGATTCAGATTTGAGAAGGTTTGAAGTGTTTGGTCGAATTTAGTTGTCCAAAATAGCTGTCATATGGATATGGGAATACAAAGATATGAAACAAGCTGTAAATTGCATTAAAAACTACATGGATGTATATGTATTTGGTCTTTTAAATATAACTGATGCGAAGCTGATAGCTCCCTCGATCTGCCTTAATTTTTTTTCTCTCTCTGGTAAGAGAAATGAGTCCCATTATTCCAAATCCTTCTATCGTTGCATCTAGAATGCATTATCAAATAATATCATTATATGAGGTCACACAAATGGTTTTGACAGTTTCCAATCTTACCAATGAGAATGGACTGAGGAACATGGTTTCCAGTATAAAGAACTGGCTTGAGTCAATTCCTATGATTCTAACAATGGGAGCCACGTGAAATTTATTGGAAGTGCCTATTCCCTCTTGTAACTTCAATTTTTGAGTTGGAGACGCATCAAATATTTGAGTGTCATAACACAAATGATTAAAATACAAAGAGACTATATTTTTATGCATGATTAATCTAATGGTTGGCCTAATTTCTATTGTAGTGAGATTGGGTTTAGAGCTAAACAAGAGAATAATGTTGATTTTAAGTGGTTAGGATATAAAATCAACATTCTCTCTTACCAAGTGGTAAGAAGTGACAGTTCTTACCAACCTGGGCAGCCTTCCCTCACCCGAGAGCTACTTTCCTCGCCAGAGGGCTCTCTTACCTCACCAGACACCAGAGGGTTGGGTCCTAGCCCCATAAGTTTTGGGTAAAAAAAAAAAAAAAGAAGTGGTTTGAATATGTGTACAATAAAATATTTATGAATGGATCAAAATGTTGGCAGCTATAAATAAAATAGAGGTAACTTGAGAGGTATGCAGTGAATAAGTAGCCTGGAATGCAAAAGAAGGCTGAGACAAG
Organism: Litsea cubeba; assembly: GCA_012931725.1. NCBI lineage: Eukaryota > Viridiplantae > Streptophyta > Magnoliopsida > Laurales > Lauraceae > Litsea > Litsea cubeba. Next base: position 150,347,133 of record CM022944.1, on the reverse strand, counting down.
TTTATGCCGATCCCTTATTTTGTGTATTTTTATTTTGTATTTCCTCTTTGTCTGATCATAGGGCAACTCGAACTTGGATAGCTCGAGACATCTTATTTATTTACTTCAGATTTCTTTGTTAGTTGTTTCACGTTCTCATAAAGTTTAGGAAATGTTATGCAAGATTTGAACTTTGAAGTTATTAAAATCAAGGACCAGGATAACTTGATGGATCAAAATCAAGCTATGAAATTCCGATTTCATAGAGAATAATAAGTCTTAACTCAATGGGATAAGTTTTTGGCAGAATCATGGAAAAATCAATTCATATTTTGGCTTTTCCTTGTAGAAAAACGGCTACACTGTTAGAATAAAAGACAACGGACGGCTGTCATGTTTGCTGACAGTTGACAGGCAGCAAGGTAAAAGAAAAAAGTTGACAGGAGGAAGGAATTCGTTGCTGGCAGAATCATGCCTCGCTATAGCGAGGATGATCCTCGCTATAGCGAGGGTAGCGCTGGAAGCCCAGTTGGATCCGGACTCTTTGAGAATGTTTGAGAAAACTCTCTTTTCTAAGTGGATAATTACAAGGAGTCTTAAGCACGAATTTTGGGCTATATATTGGGTGTTTCTCACAACCCAAAGAGACATAGATCATCTCTCAAGTTCTGAATTTGTGATCTAATTGAGAGAAATATTTTTCTCTAGAGATTTTTGAAGAGTTGTGCTGCCAAGTACTCTAGAGAAGCAAGGTTCTTCTGCATCCCTTGTAGAAGATCATCTTCTTGCGTAGAGATTTGAAGAGTCAAGCGCTGGATCTGTTGTAATCAACGGTGTGATGTCGTTGAAGCGTGATGCGACACAAGGTAACTTCAGTCTTTAGATAGGGGATATCTAGGGAAGAAATCTGAGTTTCTTGTAATTGCGAGATTCATAGTGTTTGATTAGATCCAGTACGGATCGGTGGTTTTTTACCCGGTTTAGGTTTTCCACCTTAAATTTGGTGTCCTTGTGGTGTGTGCTTGTGATTTTATTTCCGCTGCGTAGATTATTATTTTTTGCACACCAGTGGGTTGATTTATTGAGTGGACCAATCTAGAGATCTCGAACCCTAAACCTTTCAATTGGTATCAGAGCGGGTTACACTAATTTTCTGTGTTTGATCTAAAGAGATTTCTAGAATGGTGTTCAATCGAGAAGGGACATCAACTTCTAAGCCCCTTTTGCTAGATGGTTCTAATTATGCATATTGAAAGCAAATGATGATTGGGTTCCTTAAGTCCATTGATGATGATATTTGGGATATTGTTGAGGAGGGCTACTCCAGACCAACAATTGTGGTTAGTGGACAAACTGTTCCTAAACCTAAAGCTGAATGGACTAAAGATGAGAAGCATGCCTCCAATTGTAATAATAAGGCAGTGAATAGTATATACAATGGAGTGTCTGCTGAAGAGTTCCGTAGGATTTCCACTTGCAAAACTGCAAAAGAAGCGTGGGAAGTCTTACAGACTGTGTATGAGGGTACAGACACGGTGAAGCAATCTAAATTGCAAAGGCTGACTAAAGAATTCGAAACCATCGTAATGGAAGAAGATGAGACCTTTGATGAATTTTATGCAAAGCTGAATAATATTGTCAATTCTATTTTCAATCTGGGTGAGGAAATTCAAGAAAACAAGATTGTCAAGAAAATTCTGCGGTCTCTACCTTCGAGGTTCGATTCTAAAGTTAATGCTATTGAAGAAAACAAGAATCTTGATACCCTCATGGTAAACCAGTTGGTTGGAAATCTTCAAACCTTTGAAGCAAACCGTTTGGATAAAAGAAAATCAAAAGAGAAAGGTATTGCTTTGAAAGCCCACTCAAAATCAAGAAAGAAGCCTGAAAAGAAAATTGCGTCTGAATTTGACTCTGAGGCTGAAGATGATTTGACTGAAATGTTCAATTGCTTCAAGGACTACATGAAGTCAAAACAAGTCAAGTGGAAGAGTTCTAATTTTACGAAAAGGAATTCTGCAAAAGGAACTAAGTGTTTTGAGTGCCACGGCTATGGTCACTATGCTAGTGAGTGTGCCAACAAGAAAAATATTGCATTGAAAAAGGCTCTCAATACAACTTGGGAGGAACAGTCATCAGAAGAAGAACAAGATCCTTCAATTGAAACTTCTGAAACTGTGAATGGCAAGTTTGTGGCTTTCATGGCTAATTCTCTATCTGACAATGATACTGATGAAGATCATGCTGCTGAGATGTCAGATCAAGAGAAAGATTATGAAGCATTGTATCATAAAACATATGCTGATTGTGTTAAGATGTCCAAGTATGGTTACAAGATCTCTATCAATTTTAAAGCTGCTCAAGAAGAAAATTCTGCATTGAAAATTGAATTAGAGCAAGCACTTGAAAAGATTCATCTCTTGGAAAGTCAGAAAATCTGCATGGCTGAAAATTTGAGCACTGAGAGTCAAAAACTTGAAAAGGCTGAACAAGAGATATTGAATCTGAAGGAATAGATAGTGGTTGTTAAATCTGAAAAAGAAGATTTACAAGGATGACTGAAGATCACTCTGTCTGAGTTAGAAATCAAACAAGCTTCACTAAACAAGATGAACACTGGTTCGAAGACTCTTACAAATATCTTGTGTAGTCAGAAGTCTCAGTTTGACAGAAGCGGTCTCGGTTATGATCATGGTGCATCCACTTCAAATGCTAAAGGTAAAACAATTTTTGTTTCTAGTGTTGCACATGCTACTCCACATACTGCACTTTCAAATAATGTGTCGAGTAGTTTCAAGAAAAAGAATGTGTCTCGCACTGCACGCACATCCACTTGTCACCATTGTGGAAAGAAAGGACACATTCGTCCCCATTGCAAGAAGCTGCAAAGTCTACCCAAGACCAAGCAATGGCGGAAGAATTTTTCTCCACCCAAGACAACTCCAATTTGGGTTAGAAAATCTGATTTGCCTAAGGAGTTTGCTCACACTGTGCTGAAAGTTCAAACTATAAAAGTGTGGGTGGCTAATCATAAAAATCCCTGATCAAGGAGGTCAAGTCCCCACCCCCAGTGCTGATACGAAGATCATATTGAGGGGGAGTCAAAATCGAGGGGGAGCTACTGCATCCAGATTGACGGAAGCTGCATGATTATTTTTGTTTGTCAATTATGGACAAATTCAGGGGGAGAAGAATGAAGCCCAGAATAGTTCTGCAAGCTAAGGCAATTCAAGATCTATAGTGCTAATTTTTTTATTTAAAAATTCATTCTATTTTTTATTTTTCTTTGGTAGATCTTATTGTATTGTTCTAGGAGATTTGTCCAAGAATTGCCAAAAGGGGGAGATTGTTAGAATAAAAGACAACGGACGGCTGTCATGTTTGCTGACAGTTGACAGGCAGCAAGGTAAAAGAAAAAAGTTGACAGGAGGAAGGAATTCGTTGCTGGCAGAATCATGCCTCGCTATAGCGAGGATGATCCTCGCTATAGCGAGGGTAGCGCTGGAAGCCCAGTTGGATCCGGACTCTTTGAGAAAGTTTGAGAAAACTCTCTTTTCTAAGTGGATAATTACAAGGAGTCTTAAGCACGAATTTTGGGCTATATATTGGGTGTTTCTCACAACCCAAAGAGACATAGATCATCTCTCAAGTTCTGAATTTGTGATCTAATTGAGAGAAATTTTCTCTAGAGATTTTTGAAGAGTTGTGCTGCCAAGTACTCTAGAGAAGCAAGTTTCTTCTGCATTCCTTGTAGAAGATCATCTTCTTGCGTAGAGATTTGAGGAGTCAAGCGCTGGATCTGTTGCAATCAACGGTGTGATGTCGTTGAAGCGTGATGCGACACAAGGTAACTTCAGTCTTTAGATAGGGGATATCTAGGGAAGAAATCTGAGTTTCTTGTAATTGCGAGATTCATAGTGTTTGATTAGATCCAGTACGGATCGGTGGTTTTTTACCCGATTTGGGTTTTCCACCTTAAATTTGGTGTCCTTGTGGTGTGTGCTTGTGATTTTATTTCCGCTGCGTAGATTATTATTTTTTGCACACCAGTGGGTTGATTTATTGAGTGGACCAATCTAGAGATCTCGAACCCTAAACCTTTCATACACTAAAGCAGTACTAAGTCTAACTCAATGGGATAAGTTTTTGGCAGAATCATGAAAAAATCAATTCATATTTTGGCTTTTCCTTGTAGAAAAAGGGCTACACCAAAGCCGTCATAAAAAAAATACATTTTCTAATTTTCACACTTCTTCCAGAAAAAACTATGTATATAAACATACCCCAACTCTTATTCTTGGTGAAAAATTTTCATCCTCTGCTTTTACTTATCCACTTGTATGTAGGTGGGCCTAGGATCTGAATATTATGTATTCTAAACTGCATGAAGTATAATAAGAGGTCAGGTGTAAATTGTACGTCTTACAATGTCTATCCAAGACTGCAGGGAATGGGTCTCTATCACTTTAGATGTTCATGGTTACCTAACTCTTGAGCCATCTTTAGCACAGTTAAAATATATATATAGGGGCAGGTTCTCCTAAGCTGCAGCTTAGGCTCCTAAGCTGCAGTGTGTAAACCACACATGTGTAAGCACATGTGTGATTCATTTTTACACTACTGCAGCTTAGGATACCCCTAAGCTGCAGCTTAGGAGAACCTGTCCCATATATATATATATATATATATATATATATATATGAAAAATAAAGATCCAATCTGGAAAGATAAACATTTGTACATATCTCCTTGTATAGATAATCTTTTATTTTTATAGGTCAGTAATGCATATCAATAATCATTACATACAGAAAAATCAAGAAAGCAAAAGGAAAAATCAGAGCCTTTTAGCTTTGATACTAAGAAAAGACAGAGGAAGCAAAAACCAAAGAAAAAGAACGGTCCCAATAACTCGACCACTAAGTACTGACCCATCATCCAATGATCAATTTCTTGCATAAATAACTCCAATTTTGAGTTGGGGACACATCAGATTGGTCTCATACAACACTTAATTAAAATACAAAGAGATCCACTAATGTATGTTGATAAAAAAAAATGTGAAAATTAATGAATCGAAATAGCAATACCAATCTCCAGTTATGTGGAGAATATTATATAGGCGGAAATCGATGGAAATCAACGGTAACAGCTCGTGGCTGAGGCACGTCTGCCCCTACAATAGCCTTCACAGACAACAAGGCTTCAATAAAGCAGCCAATTTCTATATGAAAATATGGGTCCGGGTCAAACCGGATTTGCTAGCGCATAGGGCTAGTGGTAAAAGGCTCAAAAGTTCCTAAAGTAATAAAGTGTTTAGACATGAAAATGCTTATAAAGCCTTCTAAAGAGTTGGAATTGAGCAATATGGGATTCCATGTATTCCATATATCATATATTTCCCACTTATAAAACAAAGTAAGGAAAAAGACAAAACATATTTTCAAGTAAATACAAAACGTCTTTTGAATTTTTTAAACAACCAAAAACCCAGCAATTTTATGCATGATCGAGATTGGGTTTACATGTCTAGGACATGTGAGATGTAAAAGATAATCATATTGGCAAAATTGAGAAAAAGCAAGGGCCTGTATGATTCTTTATAAACCAGTTTTATGCATAAATGAGGGCTCAAGGGTTAAATAGATTAAGCTCTAGCCTAGTTGACTAATTTTGTTATTTTCCATGCTCAAATATTCCATGTAAACATAGTTTAAACTAGAACTCAAGATCTAAATTTGATAGAGATAATAAAAAAATGAACCAAATGTGAGTCTACGCTAGGGGCATGTTTGTGGCTGTGTCTAGAGGAAGGTAATGTCATTTTCTCCTATAAAGGATAATGGAAGATATATCGCTTTCTTCACTTTCTATTATATTGTTTAGTGCAGCAAAACGTATTACAGGGTAAATGGACAAATTCCCCTCTCTTGACCTAACCTTTGCTCTATATACTCCCATATTTTTTGGTGCAATCTAGCACAAGTCAAATTTTATATAATTTTTTTAGTGGAGCAGGGATTCCAACTCAACTACTGCTACTTAAGTATTACATGTTTCTAACCAACTGAGCTGTGATTGAAGACGCATATGTAGAATCACTCTCCACCTTTTACTTATTCATGGTTACCTACTTTTAACTCTTAATCCACATCTATCAAAATTGAAAATAATATTAATAATAATTAAAAAAAATGAAAAACAAATATCTGATCTGGAAAGATAAACATTTGTACCTATCATTTCTTTTTACACTCAATAATCACATACCCAATAGTCACTTGATACAAAAAGTCTCTCAAAAAAAAAAAAAAAAAAGGAAAAAGTAACCTCCTTTTCCTTACCATTTAAAGAAAAGACAGAGAAAAGAGAAAAACAAAGAGGTCCAATGAGCCCACCACTGAGTCCTGAATCCTGATCAGTCCTGAGTCATCAAATTTTTGGAGCAGCGGTAGCAGCTCTCATTCGCCTTCCCCAAGAAGACGATGTGCTCTCACGAACAGAAGATCTTCTTATCAACTCTTCCAATTGAGACTCCCAATCCCCAAAACCATTCTTTCTCGTCATTGGACTCTTATGACTCAGCACCCACCCGTTCTTCAGCCTGCAATCATAGTCCTCTCGAAGGACTGGGTCGGACAGGACTCGGTAAGCCTCTCTCGCCATTATAAACTGCTGGGTCATCTGCTTCTTCTCCTCTACCTCAGAGGACCGGCACGTGTCCGGATGCAGCTTCCTCGCCAGCTTCCTGAACGCGGCCTTGATCTCGCCAGGACCTGCGCTCTCCTTAACTGATAAAAGCTCGTACATGGTGGCGGTGCTGGGGGCCGCGAGTGAGGTGGCGGCGAGGGAGACGCGGAGGCGGCAGGTGGTGGTGGTCCTGCTTCTGCTCCTGATTGGAGAGGAAGAGGAGAGAGGAAGAAAGTTGTATGCTTGTGCTTGCATGAATCTTGATTTTGATTTGATAAGAAGAAGAAGAAGAAGAAGAAGAAGAGAGGATTTGAGATATGGAGGTTGGGTTGTGATTTAAGGCCGGTATTTATAGGGAAGGGAATTTGGTTACGTGGAAAGTTGGTTGCCATTTTGGCAATTCGCTCCTTTTCATATTGTGGTCGCAATACCATGGTCCGGAAGTTTCTGCAAGTCAAAATTAAAAGTAATTTGGTAAAAAGTAAATTCAAGTTTTTACTTTAATATATTATAATTTGACCTTTGATCCAACCTTCTACTTCATTGAGATTAGTGCAAACCTATGGAATTTGAACGTTTGGGGGAAAGGGATCTTTAATGTGATTGGAGATACATGAACACTCCTAACAAAGGTGGAGGAACTCCAAGGGCCAGCGGCAACTCACTTGGCCTAGGCCCACAGTTTGCACTCGGAAGTTGTGGGTTCGAAACTGCATTATGAAAATTTTACCCGGCTTTTTCTTTCGAGCCGTAGCCCAAAGGGCCGAAACACCCTACGTTATAAAAAAATTAAAAAAAAACTACATAGGCAGTGGAAGTTTTTTTCTCCCTTTTTTCAAAAAAAAAGAAAAAAAATAGATGGGATGTTTTTTTTAACGACCCATTGGCCATGGCCCCCCATGACATGTGAGAGAGACCTTTTGGTTTGGCCATTTCATTGACTATGGCAACCATTGAATCAACTTTAAGGCACAAAATGGATAATTGTGATAAAAACAATGCTCTTTATTTGTAAATCATTCCTTGCAGGAACTTAGATCACATGAAACATCCAATATGAACCGCTTTTTTCACCTAATTTTTATTAGGTGGTAGATCCTAGGCCGTCTCAATTAGTAGGGTCAATTGGGGGCCCAAAAACTGTTGACATTTCTTATTTGAAAAGGCAATACAAAGCTTCATGCTCAAAACTCGAAAGAACATCACAATAGAAGCTTCTTTTGAAAATAAAATGGAGTTTATTTTAGACCTAATACAGTCAATTTGAATGGAGACAATTAATGCGGTGGACTGTGCCCCCATGCTTAGTTAAAATATCATTATTTCTTGCATGCGTCACTCCTCAGGTCACCCATGGAAAATATATATTCATATTCCAACTAGGAATTAATGTTTGGACTCTAATTAAGGTCGTTTTCAGCCAAGTACCATTGAAATCACATGAAAATAGAGGTGAGGTAGGGGTGGCTAATTCAAGACCTTTGATTGAGTTATGGTTACCTTACATGGGGGATTTCTAATTATTATATTAACTAAAGAAGATGAAAGCTAACTAGCTTATAATTAGAAAAAAACAAGAATATTATAAGTTGGGTTCATAAGATGTCCCTCTAATTCAATATTTTTCTTTGTATGGAAATTCAAGACGCATTGCTTCCTATAAAATTCAGCTTAACCTTTTATTAAGACAAACTCTTCTATTTACCCACCAAAAAAAAAAAAAAAAGAAAAAAAAAGACATACTCTTCAACTTATATAAGAAAATAAGAAAAGAGGAATGACAAGAGAATGATTTGAAGTTAAAATTCTAACAAACCTAATTGTTTTTATCTGACACCCTTCCACGATTGCATGATCCTAAACCATCCTACTAGGGTTAATATAAAAAATACAAATCAATTCCAAATTTTATTGGTGATCACATTTTTAATTTAAGTTTTTTCTTTTCTTTTTTGGTCAAAAGTAGACCTACAATAATGCTTGTTGGGGTAGCTGCTTTCCTTGGGCCTCGATCCACTTCCAAAACCTATATAAGAATTTTAGATTTGTTTCTAAAATTTATATGAAAATTCTAAATCCGCACTCAAAATCCACATGAAAACTTTGAATTTGCCCCCAAAACTCAACTACTTATTTCGGTCTACCTCTCTCAAATGAAAAATCTTAGATCTGCACCGCGTCTTTAACCAAATGGTACCAGACCCACAAAGCTATGGATTTTATTTTTCCCTAACCAACCAAACAGTAAACCAACTCGCCAAGAAATGGAAAATCGCCTGCAGGTGCGAAAGACCAGTTGCTTTTACATTTCACAACCTTCCGACGTATAACATGCATTCTCATCCCAACACACCTGCTTTTGTACTAGTTGTATTATTTTACTCCATCGCCATCTTCAAGATGAGCTGCCCATTGTTGCTTCTTTTTTTTCCCAACGCGAAATTCATTGTTGCAGTTCTTATCTCTGTTGGGCTGAGGTGTTCTTTGTTGATAAGTATGCCCCTGAATGGTTCGGGGCACATTGAGCACCATAGGTAACATGTATATGCTCAATTTGAACCAGACGTATGAAATTGGCTTGAAAATATCAAACAACATCCTGGAATTTAAGTTGGTTTGATGGGTCACAATGCAATTAGTGAGATTTGGTTATGTTTTTTTTTTTTTTTTTGGTAAAAAGAAATTTGATTGAAACAAAGCAAATTCAAAACAACAAATATAAGCAATGTTTGGCCAAAGCATAAGCAACCACATTCAAAGTTCTAAAAACAAAAAAGAAACTAATCGAAGAACAATGACTACATTGACTTTTAATCTCCAAAATAATTGGGTTGATGGTGCAATATGCTTGCTCATTGATGGAATCAATTACTTCTTTGGCAACTTAAAAAAGCGCAATTCTAGATAAACCACTACCTAAACCTTCCTTAGAGCATAAAGAATTACCCTTGCCTTTGCATCTATGCTCATTTTTTCTGGTAAAATAGAAAAAAAAGAAAAAAAAAACACTTTGTATTCACAACCTTAAATTAGGCGGCTGAAAATGCCTAATGACTTTGATTTCTTTTTCTTTTTCCTCTTTCTTAAAAAGGGAGAAACAAGAAACAATCCAATAAACAAAAGAGAGACTAACCCCCACCCAACCCTAAAAAATAAGAGAAGGCCTCTCCCAACTTTTCTAGCAGATTAACAAAACTCTGCAATCACATGTGCCCTGCGTATTTAGAGTCCTTAGAATAGAATCAAAGTCCACAAAACGGAAGAAAGAAGCCAAAGCATTTTATGATATCGGTTGAGAATAACTTAATCATCCGTACAATCACCAACGGTGTGGCCGGTTGCATGTCCCTGTTCTGACTTGGCTACTCGGGAGGCATGTTATGGCTCATGAGAGTCTGGATCCGCTGTCCCTTCTTTTATAGGCTTTCCAGGCCCACAGAATGCCTACAGCTCCAGTCCCACATGATGATAGATAATCGGAGGAGTGTTGAATTTGAATTCCATCCCCTCCAATCCTGGGGCGGCCAGTTTTGCAACTCTAAAAAGTGTAAATATATATATATATATATATATATAAGTGGGTTATAATGGTATTTTATTTTTAATTATTTATTATATAATTTTTTTGACTTTTTTTATGAAAAAGTGAAGTACTTTTGTATTTTAGTGGATAAAGAATTTTTTTTTATTTTTTTTAAATGATAAAAGAAGTTTTATATTAAAGTGATTTTGATGAGACATCTTGTCTGAAAAATGAAAGCTTTATTTGACTTTTACTATATTAGTGAAGTGCCAAACTTTCAGTTCACTCTATTCCACCCACTGTTCGAATGTGGCGTATGATTGTGCTAGCAATACATGATTAAGGTCTTTGATTATAAATATATAAGATTGTGCTAATCATGTTATTAGTCATGTGCACAATCTAACAATCGGACAAACTCCTATTGAATTAAGATATGAAGATATATCACTTGAAGTGATGAGATTCGAAATAAATTATCCTAATTATCATCATATGGATCCCGCCGTGGAGCTGGAGGCATCTAATACCAGGGTAAAGCCTGTGTATCAGACTAGATGGGGGATCCGCATGTGGTGATTTGGCGTCAGCACAAGACATGAGGCATGCTGTGATGGTGGATTTGGCCTCCCCACGAGGCGTGAGACCTGCTGGGTCAAGACTTTAGACCGGGGGTTTTGCTTTTCTTGGTGTGGTTGTTTGAATTTATTTCATTTATCAAAGAAAAAGAAAAAAAAGTACAAAAGGAGTACAAATGTTGTCACCGACTTTAAGGAGGATTTTTTTTTGTTTTTTGTTTTTTTTTAAGTACAAGGAGAGTTTTTTCATGAATTGGGATCACCTTCTGATATCTACCACAGTCATCGTTAATGGATCAATCACGGCCCGCCATGTCACCGTGGGTAGCCTCTGTATGGCAGGTTGTCCGCGTACATGATAGGCTCCTACGGAGATATGGCGGACCTTGATTGGTTCACTCACAGTCACCGTGGGGGAAATCCTCAGAGGATCGGACTGGTTTTTCATCTACACAGTCAATCTTTTCAAACGTTTTTACCAACTCTAAAAGGAGGTATAAGGGCAGGTTGATTCATCTACCCAAATTCAGTTTCAAGAGGGATTAATGAACGCTCACAGTCATCACCTTAAATCAAATGGCAAGCAATTATATTGAACAAAAATGAATCAGTCCTTAAAACTCATAAAGAAATTAAGTTTTCCCCAAGAAACGTCCCTCATATAACTTATATACAAGAGAGACTTTTTGGGCCATCAAGGACTTCTCTTATGGTCAAACCATTCCATCTCCTCGCATGAAATTGGCACTCATCTTACCATTCTTCACACTAGATTGAAACACTCTACTTTTATATGTTTTCAATGGTGTTTTTTTTTTTTCCAACGATTAGCCCCTCATATTAACTTATACTAGAGAAGTCCCTCACAAGATTAATACATATATTATGAATATTCATTTTCAAAACATCACCTGTCTGTATCAGTGACATTGTTATCTCAGAAGTTAAGAAGACAGTTTTTTCAAAGACTCTGCATCAATTCGAGCCACTTGAATTTTCTATTGTGACAAGATACACATGCATGAACGTGGAGGCACAATAGATAAAGATTTGAGAATTTTTTTTTATAGTTTGAATTGTTTGATCTAATTTAGATGGGTAGATTAGCTGTCATATGGATATAGGAATACAAAGATACGAAACAAACATATTGCATTAAAAACTACATGGATGTATGCTTCTTGATATTTAAAATCTAACTGGTGATAGCTCACTCTGCCTTATCTTTTTCTATAGTAAAAGGAATGAATCTGATCATTCCAAATTATTCTATTGTTGTATCTGGAATGCATAGTCAAATAATACCAGTAAATGAGGTCACATTAGTGATTTAGATATTTGCCAATTTTACACTGGGGAATTCAGAGGGGACCATAGTTTTACGTATCGGTATAGACGCGTATACGTATCAGCCAGAGGGGACCATAGTTTTACGTATCGGTATAGACGCGTATACGTATCACCAATACAAGCTGATACGCCTATATGGGCTTTTGAGTCGGGCCTTCGTTCAGTCAGGTGAATTGGAGTTAAGTTTACTTCCTATACATTAGACTGATGTCGAGTATGGGTACATCAGAGATGTACGGTGTTTAATACAGTAGGATGTACAATTTGAGCCACTCATCTTGTAGGCAGTGCATGAATTGGATCCTCCAGGCTCCAAGGCCCAGCTTCAGTCCATTCCTGCAACTCCAACAATGCAAGTCACATGAAATTTAAACCGCTCAAAGGAACTATTTCCTCATGTTTTAGCTATTGGCTAAATTAAACTCCAATTCGAGTGCGTCTCACATCAGATTGATGTTCTTAAATCATGATTAAAACAACACACAGTGTGAGACTGATGTTCATAAATCATGATTAAAACAACACACAGTCAAATCATTTTACGCGTAACCAATCTGTGGGCCATACTGATGGATTCATGTGGACTCATCTCACTCGGTTCACAACTCCAGATGAGTTGATTCCATTACTCATGTAGTTAATTCATTGGACTTGACTAATGGGATAAGACTATGATAATGATATCATGCTTATCAGAGTTGCCACCATTTGCTAAACCATAACTGCAATCTGCAATTTAGGTGACAACAATCCAGATATTTAGCGATTTATACAATAATAGATTTATATAATCATAATTTTTTATCTGCATAGGTTGAAAAAATACAGATCCAAAAGGGCCCAAGAATCAACGGCCTTGATGTTAGAAATATATGACCGCCTTACAATAAAATGAACAATAACAAAGGCACCATTCAGGATCTACTCCAGATAATAAAGCATAAAGCAGATAGATGTATTCTTACCGTTTGCATTTTGTATAGGACTCGCGCCCTCAATAACATCTACAGGCCTGATCCAACAAAAACAATTGCTGTAGTGAACTAACACAAACTCTGCATGATACTGTTCATTTAGATCACCATGGAAGAGCCCCAGAACATTAGTTTACTTTATACAGAGAATTCAATCATAGAGGTCGACTGTGAAATCAATTATATAGATTAATTCAATCCGTTCGGAGCAAATGCAACAGCCAAGAAAAAAGTTTTATCTTTCCAAAGACTACCAAGAAAAATACAGTTTGGGTATTCTATAACTGATTTCAAATCCCTGTGAAAGAGGAATGGTGTTAAAAGAGAGAAGATTTTATCATAGGCCAACCACAAACACTTCCTGTAACACTAGCAACCTTCGGAGCTTGGATGCTTCTACAAAATTGAATCATATCACTTGGGACATCTAACAGAGCTAGACAGGCTACCCTTGTTCTTCGCCATTGCTCTCTTTGCTGGTTTCCCCACTATCCTGTAAGGCATCAGGTGGGCCTGCTCCTTCTGGTTTTGCAGGACCTGGGCCAGCTGATACCTTCACCATTGATGGTCGTAACAGCCTCTCCCCAAGTTTGGACCCCTTGCGGAATTCTTGGATAATAATGCCCTCTTCGAACTCAGTGGACTCCTCACGCATGATTGCCTCGTGGAGCTTTTATAGAAGAATAAAGCTTTTGTTAGTATAAGAGTGAATGCAGAGCGGTTAGTTTGGATGTGGAGAACATGGACAGTTTTCAACATATTTTCTCCTCATCTGAAGGACCCAAATCAGGGCTTCTTTTTTTTTTTTTTTTTCCCAACTATGGAGTTAATTACAATAACAATAAATTATAGATCATATGAGCACATATTCAGTTACAAATTATAACCATCAGCAGAAGTTAACACATGAGCACTTATAAACAGCACAAGATATATCTACATATGAAATTTAATTTGAGGGTGATAATTATTCATATTAGTGTCAAATTAGAGTGAGTATTAATTCATGGAGTTAGCGAGTGTAAAGGGGTTGGATTTGTAATAAGATGTCCCACACGGTGGTAAAAAAGTTACCTCAAATGCAAATCCGTGAGAGGTGCCTCCTATTAGAACATTCTTCATATATGATATTTGGCAAGACCAAACAACTTACATATATGCACAGTTGCAAGCAGCCACTTTACATGTGGAGATAATAATGTAAATCCAAAAACAACCATAGTGAGGCCCCAGTTGTAAATGGGGCCGTCATCATCATCGTTGAGCATTAACGCATCTATCTAAGGTTGCTAGGATTTGTTCTTGAAGTGAACCTGACTGGTATAACTTTCATCAGAAAAGAGAACAAAGAATGAAACTCATTATAAAGGTCCGGCAGTCTGCACCAACTGCCATTTAAATAGACCTCTCTACCCATTAACCTGGGCTTGAGGCTGACACACAATGGAGCACAAAACATGTAGCGGAGTTCTCCATTGCAAATGGGGTTTATCCAAAAGAAAGAAAGATCAAACCAAACATATGACACTAACAGAGGCTATCCAATGGATGATTAAAAAAGAAAATAACCTATGATGACCAAATTCAGTAAATAGATGCCCAATAAACAATGGTTAGGACTTAGGAATAACCAATCGACATTTAGAATATATGCCACTTTCACACGGACGATAATCATTACTTTTTTCAGATTGTGCATCATTGTGAAATAGAAGTTCTTGAATATTTTATGAACATGAAGATTGTGTCAACAGGTTTGGTGCCTGGAATTGCATACCAATTATCCTTCTCAATCCATGTAACATGCAGTTTTGTTTTGTTTTTTCCATTTATGCAAATTACTGACATATTCTTGCACTGAATAAGTTCTATTAAGCCATGCTTGGCTACAAAAGTACAACATGCATGCAAAGAACAACTTCTACAATGTTGTGCTTCAATCTAGAAGTACAAAATTATGCCAAAGAATATCATATTCGTGCAGTGTGCAAGTTCCATTGGACTGTGCCTTGCCAAGTACATACAAAATCTGTGGAAATCAACAACCACAGAGCTTGTAGGTACCAATATACAGCCGTGTGATATCACTTTGTGCGACAGCCATCCATAAATTCCACTTCCGCAATTTTTCCCATCCAACGTAGAAACATCAGATTTTCATGATTTCTAAAGGTGCTCTGGCAAAAATAAATAAATAAATAATACCAGTTTTATAATGAGGGGGAATGACCAAACATATCTGAACATTGCTGGGGTAGTGGAAAAACTCACCAATGGATCAAATGGATTCCCAACAGTCTCCACAGGAACGACACCCAGCGAAGTCAGAATCTCGTTGAACTGTTTATATATGCTTTGATAGCTGTTGTTGATTTTCTCTTCTCCCTCTGTCTCAACCTTGATCTGAGCTTTAGCTCTTTCAAAATTGTCCAATACGGGCAAGAGATTCTCAACAACTTCCCCTTGAACATTGGTCACAAGCGAAAGACGCTCTCTTTCAGTCCTCTTCCTAAAATTATCAAAGTCCGCACTGATCCGGAGAATCCTTTCCCTTTCCGAAGACAGTTCTTGAGACAAAGCAGCTACTTTGTTCTCAAGAGATTTCTTCTCATCTTCAATGGATAGAAGAAAGGCCTCTATCTCGGCGACAGTTGATTTGTCATTATTTGCTAGTGCTTCTATGTACGATTCAAGCAATGTCATTATAACAGAATTTGGTTTTTTTTCTGTGTCAGCAATGCCACCATCACTTGCGCCATTCTCATCAACATCAGCTGCATCAGATGAGCTTTCCTGATATAGCAATACATTAGCATTAGAAGACGGGAGGCATGTATCTAATACAAGTATGGATGCATGTTGATGTAATTAAACTCACATTTGGTCTCAAGATTTTGGCAGAAAAAGATGTCTTCCATTCCAACATGCAATTGGTGCAGTACAGAATTTGGAAAATCACATTGGGAAGAACATAATCTTTTCCAAATTTACCATCCAAGCCATCAGCACTGACAATGATGATCAAGTGTTCAATGACAGTATCACGATAATGCAGTTTCCGTTTTTATGCTGCCTCAATGGCATAATGGAATGGATCCAATCTGCAAAAACATCTGTACTGCTTGCTTATTGGGAACATCCAACTGAAACCTAAAAGTACTAATTGAAATTGGAAAAAATGAATCCAAACAGTTACAAAGGGAAAAAAGGCACGGCTCACAAGTTCTGGTTAACCCAAATCGCTTCAAATACCATGTCAATGAATGACGGAACACCCTACTTCATCTTTAAGAAATGGAGAATTTTTTTTAAGATTTGTACACGGATATCAGCTTTTAAGATTGTAACAATAATTGCTAAAAGGGACAGTGTCTGTAGTCAGGGACCCATGCATTCTGAGTGTCCAATCCCTGTCGGCAATAATTCCATTGATAATATTATGAAGTAAATGCCATTTTTTTAACTGGTTGAAGCAAGTGTCAATTGCATGGCTCTGGTGCTGAAATCCAACTGGTCACATTTATGCAATGACCTCCAGTTGACAAAGACATCAACTCTCTTTGCTCCATAACCCTATTCCCTTTTCTCTAAAAGAGTTGGCCAGGCCTTCTAAACCCATCTCCATAATTCCTATGGTCCCTATGACTCTTCACTTCATATCCGTTTTTTTCAGTAAATTTGGCTGCTTTCGTTCTCTCATTTAGTCCTTTGATTCAATTAAGGGGATTGACAAAGGAATAAAACAAGCATAAATTTTCAGGATAGTCCAGCTCTCCATTATTTCTTTCTTTAAGCACCTTCCAACCCAAATGTCCCCCTTCTCTTCCTTTTTTTTAACAGCAAATAGAATGAATAAGCCAGATGGAAAGGAATTTAGCTTGGGGAAAAAATGGTCACCTCGTTTCTTTTCTCCAGGGACCCAGCTAGCATGTTATTGATTTGCGCATGCAAGTCAGTATTCATCTCTTATAGAGTATCTTTTTTCTTCAATGAGACCATTAGTCCATTACCATTAAAAAAAATAATCGTAAGAAAATATGGATAGCTCTGGTTCCTACTTTTCTTTATAAGCCGCCGAGATCAAATGACATAAATGGACAGCCAGGGAAGGATCTGGAGTGCTTAACAATGGAACACCAGAGACAGAGAGAGAATAAATACAGAAATGTTAGTGGCTGCAGATTATGATGGAAACTGTTAACTCTATCAGTCCTGTGTGATAGATTTCGTTTACTTCACTATCCACACATATGAGCGATGTAATGAGAGCAAGTAGGGTTTTAAAAAGCGCGCCTAGCCACGCGCCTAGGCTCAAGGCTCGTCAAGGCCCAGCAATTGCGCCTCAAGTGATGGGAGTCGAGGCGAGTTGAAACAGGCCCCAAAAAAGCCCCTGAGGCGCGCGCCTCTTGCGCCTTATTGTCACCCAGACTTTAAATTAAAAAAGAAAGAGATGTAGGGCTAAATGAAAATTTTATAATATAAATAAAGATGCCGTGCCCTGCCCTAGTTGTTTCTTGTATCATCCAACGAAAAAATAAAAAAAGGGAAGAGAACGGAGAAAGGAGAAACACCAGCCAGCGATCCACTCCAGCCAGCAGCCAGCGATCTGCCTGATTAGCAGCCAGTGGGGCCCATGCTGAAATTTTGGGATGACCTGCACTGGTTGGTCTGGGGCTTTTTTTTTTTTCAAACGCATCATCAAATCAGTGGGGCAAGAATCATATTTTGCTTATGCCATCACCGACTTAACCATCCATCAGTGGGGCCCATGCTGAAATTTTGAGATGACCTAGTATGGCTCGTCCGTGGGCTTTTTTTTTAAAACATCATCACGTTATCACCAATCTCGTTAGGTCCTCCTTAGGAGCATCTGTGTTGTTCCTTTGACTTTGAAGTTGTAATTGTTTTGATGGATTTTGGTACTTTTGTTGAATGTTTAATATTTATAGTGATGGATGCTTTATGACGTTTAGAATTTTTCTAATATTCCTTGCCAATTATCTGTCAGTCTGTCTAATTTGTTCTACTTTTGTTCTATTTTGTGAATTATCTATCTATACCAAAATATTTTTTTTTTTATATACAATGTGCGCCTCGCTTCAATGAAGCCCGCGCCTCGCCTCGCGCCTAGGCCCCAGGAGACCTTAGCGCCTTGATGCACCTCGCGCTTTTAAAAACACTGAGAGCAAGAGGGAGTCACTTTTTTTCTATCACCAAAAGGTATTGCTCACACTTTTCCCATACATAAAAAGCAGTGATTCATACAACCACCTTGGAAACAAATCGCAACAGAATAATGCATTACACTGTCCCATCCGTCAATCTTGCCACTGGCCGATATGTTTACAGATTCTATGCAGCCGAAATGCTGACAAGGGTCCTCAAATTACTAATCCAGTTGCTGGGATGCATTGAGTTTGCGTCCAATTAAGCAACTGAAGCAGATTGAACTAACCAATCCCTCTCTCTCTCTCTCTCTCTCTCTCTCAATAGTTTCAGTTTAAAAGAGCATTCTTAATTCTCAATGCATTTCATTGATTTTGTTACGAGTAATTACGATCATCTCTTAAGTAGCATCAGTCCATTAACCATCAGTAAAAAAACATTCTACTGGCTAATATTCTGGTAATTGCCCTTTACAATTGCATACTTTGGTAGAAAGGGAAAAGAAAGAGGAAAACATTTATTGAAAATAAGAAAATATAAGTAACTGATCATCTCCTTCCAATCCAGGATATTGATTTTGTATGACATCTTCTAAGAAACAAAGCAGAAAATATGCGAACAAAAGTTCTTTATAATGTTCAAAAGACATCATTTCCATGTGAACTCCCTACAAAATCAAAATACTACATCTAATTTTGAGTAAAATCAACAAAGTACATATTCTTTTGAGCTATTTTAAAGGATGCAAAACATATGATCATAAGCCAGCTTTGAAACAGAATCCAACTTCCTCCCAGAAAAGATGCAAAATTGATATGACTTTCAAAAAAAAAAAAGTCTAACCATTTCCATTTATTTTGCAATACATGTAAAATAAAAATAAACAAAACCTCCTTTATTGAAAAATTGCAACCCAGACAAAGAGAAAAATCTAAAATACAGAACAAAATAACTAACTAAATTACCCAGGCTTCATCCCTAAATTCAGCAATCCAAGTTAACTATGAAACTAAAAGCCCTCATCAGGAACAGGATCAACTTCATATCAAAAAGAAGAATCAACCTAAGAAACAAAAAACCATTTTCCCTTGAAACAAGCTGATGAAAGTAGAGAGGGGGTCCAACAAATACATTAAAAAAAGGTAACATTAATATTGTTCCTGTTGGTGAACAATGATAATACTTGGGATGGGTCCAAATATCAGCCTTTTACCGCTAACTACCCTATGCAATTAAAACCCATTTCTAAATGGAACTGACTTTACATATACATTCAATATACTTCAATACCGTGCAAGTTCTCCACAAAAACACTAATGTCGACAAGACACCAGAGATTCAATAAAAAGATGGAAAACTAAGATATTACGAAATAACAGCAATCCTCCCAAACAGGTTCTACCACTAAAATAACAGTTAAATTGTGTTTATACAAGCTCTAACTCAGACCTAGAAATAAATCAAAGGAATGTATTCAAATCAGGAAAATATAACATTGGTTATTCTATAGAAGTATCAAAAAGATTACCATCCACAACAAGGTTAACCTCCAAATACCAGCAATTACAGACAATCTACCTCATGGAGAAAAAAAAAATACAACAGACCCAATTCAAACAAACCAAAAACTCCAATCAATACAAAATGCCAATCCACAAAAACAAAAAGCCTATCCTTTTACAGCTCAAACAAAGGCAACAAATCCAAGAAATACAGTTTCAGCTAAAACATCATATAAAAAAAATCAATTCCATAAAACTTCTCACAAAGAAACAAAAGACCAACTTGCATACACATAAGTTTCAAATAAAATACAGATACAAATCTGAGGACAACCTTAAAAATTAGAAGTAAAATAATACCTGGGTTTCTGTTTCTTCAACCTCATCTGTCTCTGTGGTCTCTTCATAGGCAGCAAATGGAATGAAAGGAGGGAAATGGAGGGGTTTTTGGGGTAAATGGCAAAGCTTTGTTTTTGAAGATTTCAGGCCTCTGGGTCTGATTGATATGCTCAAACGCTTCTGGGTTTCTATGGGTTTAATGCTTAGATTTGATGCAGACAGAAGCAAAGGACTTCTCAGGATAGTAGCCATTGAAGAAAGAGTGGAAATAGTTGGAAGGTTCTTGAAAATGCAATACCTTCTCCAGAGAGAGAGAGAGGGAGAGAGACAAGAGAGAGGATAGCTGTTGTTGGTGGGAAATGGTTTTTAGGTTATGTGAGAGCGGTGGGTGTGAGAGTGAGATTGGGGTAGAAAATTTTCATGATCCTCAGCACTTCAAATTTTCCTGGGCCTTTTGACCGGTTACAGGTGGGCCCAGACCCCAGGGGGTGTTGATCAGGGCCGTTTGATATGATGGGGCCCACAGAGGGTATAAGAAGAACCAAAATATTTTTTAGTATACCTGATTTGAAAGATGGGACTAGAAGGCAGATATCAGCATTTTTGTCATTGCATGTGGGTGGGTTGCTTACTTTGTGGAATGCCCCATTTGGAAGGCTCAGTGGGAAAATAAATATGATGGGGCCCACCTATGATCATTCCTGACCTGAGAACACAGGTGCTTTTTTGTAGGCATCATTCCATCTGTACACTTGGATTTAATCATAAATGAAAATGTGCAACTTTTATAACTCATTAAAATTAGGGCTGGATATGGGCCTGCCATATTCTCATATGAGCCCAAGCTGGAGCCCATTTAGCTAACAAGGCACAGGCAGCTCTCAAGAACAAGCCCTGCCCATTATGCAAAACTAAAAGGCTATGCCCGCCAAGTGGCCTGTTAATGTTTGGGCTTTGGCTAGGCCATGAATCCATTTGGAGCCCTGTTTCATTGTGATGGTGTGAGGCTGGTTTGATTTGCCTCTTACTTGGGCGTGTTATCTCATTGTATGGCTGTATGGGCCCGTTAGGGAGCTGGCAACCCATTTTGTAAGGATAGTTTTAGTAATAATCCTAGGTCCTTTGAATAGAGTTGCTCATTTGGTAGCTAAAGTTGGCCAATCTCTTTATGATGTTGTTGACTAACGACCCAAGAAAGAATGTTGCTTTTAACTTTTTATTGAAAAAGAAGGGAATTTTAAATATGAGTATTTTTTATGTGACTCCTTATTTTAAAAGTGAAATGGAAACTTCAAATTACTTTTATTTTAATAGTAAATTTCTAAAGGAACCCTTAACTTTTTATATAAGTTTGTCCATAAGTGAAAGTGATTTTCTTCTCTACCTCCAAAGAGCCTCATGTAAAATCCAGTTTTACACCCACCCCCTCCAAATATTTGTTAGGGCATATTTGTGTAGTCCATTTCCATGAAAATGGGGGTAAATTTTTTTTATAGAAAACCTACTTTTTTATGTGTTTGGTGCAGTATTTTTTCATGGAATTACTTTATTGTCAGCTCAGCTTTTTCCTTCCTCACTATGGAAATGGACTTCCCATTGGAGGGTATGGGAAGTCTATTTCCTCATAAAATTGCCCCCCTCCCCTATAAACTTCTTTTCCTACTCAGTTTCCATCCAAAACCCGAGCCCACAGTTATTTCTTCTCATTCATCGAAGGGAGCTTGCTTGTGGATGGTAGCCATCGCCCCCTGCAGGTAAATCTCCCCTCCCTCCGACTCTCTTCTCTGCCCTGTGCTTGCAGCCATGCCCCAACCTCTCTCTGTATTCTCCTCCTAGTCCATCCTCTTTATTCCCTGCTCTCTTTTTTCCATGTACCAAACAACATCAGCGCCAATTCATTAAGGAAAAACTTTTTGCACCAAACATAAATGTTTTACTTCCGCTGAAAAACTTTTACGAAGTATTTAGAACCCATGGATTTTGCTAACGTGGCAATTTCTACTTTTCATATAAATTACATGTACATAAACGTTCCCTTAGATGGGCTAGCCAGAAAGAAAAAAAATGCCCACGTATACTTTTACGAAGATGCGAGTAGAAAATTGTTTGAATTTTCCTGGTTCCATGGGAAGAGCAGTGTCAATCAACCGGTCAAACTATGCTTTCTCCTTTTTTATATTTAGCCTTTTTTGACCATTGAACAACCAACCATTAGTTTTGAACACCCTGGACCGTCACTGTCCTTTCCTATATAATTACAAAAATAAGATCTACGAAATTAAAGTAGCTTACATTGCAGATGATGATTATGATCATCAGCAATCTAATCTAAGTTAGTTACAATTCACATGTCTAACTCATAGATCACCATGATTTGTGTGTGGGTAGAGTGCATGAATTATAGAATCCTCAATTATGGTTGAGTGGTGTTGGTATTTTAATTTCGTGCAAACTCGAGGTCCGCAAATTATAAGTATCACTGGTTTGGTGGCTGATTTGGATGAAAGGAAAAATTAAGGGAAGCCATGGTTGACCCATCCTCCTCCCAATAGAACCAAAGATTCAGAGCAAGGGGATTAAATAGTTTGGTGGTTGATCATAAAGCATCGATTGAAAACCACTTCTCAACGACACTCACTGCCCTATTGATGATCATCATCTGTTGCAAAACGGCTGAGAAATATGGGCCTCATCAATGAAGAAATGCTGCCGCCTTGACCCCTGTTCATATATTCTCTAGCCAGCATGGTTCTTGGCTGATTTCTGGTCGTCTTCTTGCCACATTTGAATTCTAATCCTCGAGGTGCAGGCCTCAATTCACTGGCCTCTAAGATTTAAACCTTATAAAATCACTGTCACATGACATCTAGTATTAACTCTTTTGAAAAAAATGAAATCGCCCTGATTGGAGTTATGCAGTGTTTGTTTAATCACTTGTTAATCATCTCTGATAGAAATAATTTTAATGTCAATCTGTGATAGATGAACAAGGTTGGGTGAGATTTTGCTGAGCTGGCACAAGTGCAAAAGCGATTTTTGGCTGTTCGATCGTGAACAAGGGAGTTAAGTTGATCCGACCCTGATGGCATGGCTCAGGCTAAATCACCTTGGCCCTAACCCTTTCAATCATTTTACTTTAAATCTATGTATTTTAATCATTAAACTACATATAATTAATATATTAGAGTTCATAAAAAATATTTAATAGTTATAAATGGGGTGTGACTTGAATTCAACCAAAACTGGAACACATCCTGAACTTGACTTGCATCTCCGTCCATCCTTAAACTCACATCTAGGGGTGTTAATTGTCGGGTTAGGCTGGGCTAGGGCATATTTAGGCTCAGCTCAACTTTAGAAACATAGGCCTGCATCCTACAAAGCCCTACACAGGCTGCATGTGTTAGATCTGGATCTGCCCATTTAGTTAATTGGGCCGGGCTGGGCCTGTTTCTCTTTTTTTTTTTTTTTTAAATTATATGTTCAAGCTTTCTAGCATTAGTTTGGACAAATAATCCTTAAATTACAAGCACTCTTACTAATGCTCGGTTGGGTTGGACTTTGGATTTTGTATCACCAAACTTAAGCATATTCATAATTCCAATTGTTAAACTTGAAAGTCATCTACTCCAGTACGATTTCGTAATGCTACAAAATTTAAAATACAATTGATAATAAAATTGATACATAAGATTGTGCTAATTATATTACAAATTATGTGTCCAATCTTATGGTGGGACCAAATCCTATTAAAATAAAATTTGAGAACATTTAGCTAGAGGGTACTATTACATTCAATTTCAATCATTTAGAATATCAGTTAGTGAGGGTGAGGTTCGGGATAGAGTTTTACACTTTCCAAAGACGGCAAAAGTGTGAGAGACTTCTCCGTGCTTAACTTATTTTACCAGTGCTACGATAAAAAGTCATGTCATGAAAGAGTAATTTTTTGACTTTTTTAATAAAAAGAAGAGAGTTTTTTTTTATCATTCAGTGACAGAAGAAATTAACTTTTTGAACTAAAAATAATAATTTTTTTTTAAATTTAGTATATATATATTTTAAATTTAACCCCTGCTTCTTTTCTAGTATTTTGAATCGACCCTAAAATTCAAACCACTATGTCCACGATTTCACCTGAATTTCCAAATTTCCACCGATTCCCTGCAATTTCCCGGAAATCTCTCGAGGCATTGCAGGCCATCTCTCCCTGCCCCCTCTGTCACGTGACATAGGCGTGTCGCATGTGCGTGACTTTTACGCCGAGCATTCCCCCCCTCGTATAAAAGGCCACGAAGGCCCTCCTGCTCTTTCTCTGCTTCGTTGCTCCTTCCCTTTTTCTTCGCCCGAAACCTGCACCCTACTCTTCTTTTTCTCCATCTCCAGGCGCCAATCTCCCATTTTCAAAGCTCCGGAGATCCGATCGCCTCTCTCTATCTCTCTCCAACTGGTAAGAAATCAAACATCTCTCAATCTCTATCTGATCTGATCTGATCTTCGATTTCTCTGTTTGCCTCGTTTTTCTGTGATTTGATCATGTTTGGAGCGTTATCCCATCAATCTGATCTGGTTTTGTCTTTGATTTCTGCATCGTTTTTTGAGCTATTTGATCAGATCTAGTATTCAATCTCCTGGATCTGATTGTTTTCTCTTGCGATCTCTTGAGATCTGATCTTTTATTCATCTGAATCTCTCTTTCTTTCTCTTTTTCTTTGTGATTTCATGAGATCTGATGTTGAACTCTTTTTTTGTTTTCTAGGTTTAATTGGAGGAGAAAATGGGTCTTACGTTCACGAAGCTGTTCAGTCGCCTCTTTGCGAAGAAGGAGATGAGGATTCTTATGGTAGGTCTCGACGCGGCTGGTAAAACCACCATCCTTTACAAGCTCAAGCTCGGAGAGATCGTCACCACAATCCCCACTATCGGTATTGTATTTTACCTCTTTCTCTCTCTCTCTAGATCTCGGTCTTGTCCTTTGTTTTACTCTTTTCCTTTTCATTTCTGACGATTTTGAAATCGATTGGATCTTAACTTCTGCATCTGGATGTTTACGTGTTTGTTTATTGATTCAAATGCGTAATGTTCTGTTCTCCCATGAACACATGCACACATGTGCGGAATTTCTACCCTTTATCCATCGGGTAGATCGATCACTGGATGCATGCCGCCCTAGCCCCAAATTAGGTCAGATTGGTCATTGGTGATCCTCGAGAGAATGTCTGTCGGCCAATTGTGGCTACCAGCCATTGTCTTTCCTAGGTACGGGCATCATTGGGCTGAATTGTGTACTAGTCTCTTTCTTTTGGGGGTAGGGTTACAGTTGTTGTGGGATCCAGCTGATGGGTTGCCGAGATCTAACTGAGTTGTGCCACATTGGTGCTTTAGAAACTCCCAATAATGGGTTCTGTTCTAACCTAGGTTGGTCGATCATCACGTTTGTGGATCTGTTTACATGTTGCGTGGATTAAAAAATTAGTGGGATTTTTGTTTTCTTAATGGTACACGTGTAGATCTTTGAATCTATTGAGTTGGAGAAGTTTGTCTAATAGAATGATGGTGTGTCATGTTATAGTGAATCAGAATCTGAATATTATGAAAGAATTTTTTTTTTTCCTCATGACATGTATACCATCTATTAGTTCTGAGTTTGAATGCTCATCCGAATTGACTTATTGCATGTTTATTCATTAGCCTGGTGGCAAGCCCCCAATTGCATTGACCACCTTGTTTGCTCTATCTTGCAATGCTTATAATCAGTTGGTTCTTGAACCCACTTTGGCCTAGGCTGTCAACTGGCTGTGACTTAACACGGACGGATCCATATCTTAATTTCAATCCATTCAATGGGTCTGGATGCACATCTGATTACCCATGCTTTTTTTTTTTATAACACTGATTACCCATTTACCCATGCTTTTGCTGGCCAATTAGTACATCTTCACCTCTTGAGGATCCAAATATGCTCATATCTGGACCTCTTTATCCATAGTCTGAACTCTGGGTGGTTGTCATTATATCCATTAGTAGTAAGAATGCATTGCATGAATACTAGTTTTATCTGCCAACAAACTATTTCCCGTTTGCCCTCATATGTGGGTACTATTTGTTCTATTATTTTGGGGTGCTTCCTTTAGAATCCTTGGCTGGTAGAATTGAAGTCTTAATTTGAGTTCACGATGGAACTCTCACTTGGGTGTTTCCAGACCTAATTGGCAAGTGGGACTCAAATAGAGTGGTAGGCTCAAATTATTAATTCCTTGAAATATCCTGTAGCAGAAAAGGACTTATATAGTGCCATCTGGCGGGAAGTTTTAAGGGGCTCTATCTTTGGCAACTTATAATATGGGTTGAGGGAATTGCGGAAGGGGGTGCATTGCGTTTGATTGGGAGTGGTGGGGGAGGAAAGGAGGTAAAAAGACCTATTTTTGAAGTCTGGAGTTTGATGTAACATAGGAGAAAATTGAGAAAACAAAATGAACTCATAAAAAGCACAGGAACAGACCTGCTCTTTTTTAAGCCTCTTCTAGTCATTTTGACATGTGTGAGCCTGTTTTGTTCAAAAACTGACTGCACTGCTAATCTAGCCAAAAGGTTTATATCTCAGACTATTATGCATTTGTTACCTATCGGGGTTTATATCTTAGACTGTTATGCATTTGTTACCTATCATTTCTTTTCTTTCATCTGAGTGCAGGCTTCAACGTGGAAACTGTGGAATATAAGAACATCAGCTTCACTGTTTGGGATGTTGGGGGTCAGGATAAGGTAGGGTTCATTAACCAGCTATGCTCCTGTTTCACTCTTCTATCTCCTCTTATTATGGTAAACTTTGATATGATGAGATGCTTCTGTTCTTATTACTCTCCTCTCTCTCTCTATGAATCATCAATAGAATTATTTCATAGCAAAATGCGAAAACCATATTGATATGGTATCAAAGCGCTGTAATATACTAATATAGACAGCAAGCATGGAATAAACAAAAAGGGAAAATTAAATTGAACACCAATCTGTGAGTTCTCTCTATCAAACCCCTTACCAAACAAATGTGTTTCTTTGTTTGCCTCTGTTTTTGTCGTGGACTGAGCCAATGAAACACACAATGCCCTAATTTCAGTCAATATGGAAGTGTTCCTTTGATATTGAATTTGGTCATGAGATTATGTTCAAGTATTCTGGCAGGTAGAGGATTTTTTTTGCTGCTGGTCATATTAAATTATGTTAGCCTGGTTTGATCATTTTTCTTTTTAATCTGGCACTGTAATTGTTGCGATCCTTTTTGTTTTAATGATTTAATGTGATCCTTTTACACAACATTCTACATGGCTGTTAGAATTTTGAGCATTTAAAAAGTAATCGTTGGGCACATTTTATTGCTTCATTTTTATAGAGTAGCATTTTAAAAAATTCAGCATTACTTTTTATTGGGCGGTGAACCATATGTTTTACATTCTTCATATGATAGACACGGCGGAAAGGTTTCTCTCTTTTCCATAATTTTGATTTGTGAAATTTGGATCTGTGTGCTTTAGAAATTGACTGAATGCTGTGTTGTATAAAAACAGATCAGACCACTATGGAGGCACTATTTCCAGAACACACAGGGCCTCATTTTTGTTGTTGACAGCAATGACAGAGACCGTGTGGTTGAAGCAAGGGATGAACTTCACAGGATGCTGAATGAGGTAAAAAAAAATTCTAAATAAGTTGGTTTTTATTCTGTTGAAACCTGAGAATTAATTGGGCTTGGAAGCTCATGTGTGTAACATTAAACATATTAATAATCTCCAATTTGGATTATTGCTTGTGATCCTGGATAAAACCTCATTTGTGTAAAATATAAGAGACCATAGGAGCAGCTCCCTACATTCTGTATTATTTCTTTTGTTTAAATATCATTAATGTTCCTTGAGATTAGGCATCCAAAAGCTGCCTTGCCTATTGATCTCTCATGATTCTAACTGGAACTTGATTGCATGTTTCAGGATGAACTAAGAGATGCAGTGTTGCTTGTTTTTGCAAACAAGCAGGACCTTCCAAATGCTATGAATGCAGCGGAAATTACTGATAAGCTGGGTCTCCATTCCCTGCGCCAGCGTCACTGGTAAATTGCTTATTATCACTTTTTGGTTGGTTTGGGAACATGATTTGAGCCCACACCGCCAAGGTCTTAAAACACATTGCCACAAGCTCTAATGTAGGCCTCTAGAATTAACTGGAGTTACTGGACAGCCTTGACTCCTTTACCCCCCATAACCTTTGTTTCTTCTCTCTTCGATTTTGTGAATAGTAATGATAGTAATAATAAAACCCAACACATTTCAGAGAGGTGGTGGGTAGCTGTGAGAAGTAGGAGGTATTTGGTTTTATAATGACGCAAGCAATATGTACGATTCTAAGGTTGAAATAAGCTCTTGCAGTACCTTTCAAGATTCAATATTGTCTGATACCTGGAATGATTTCTTCCTGCTGAAGATATAGCCTATATGCTGATTTTATTGTCAGCTCAACATTATAGCTAGGCATGTCAAACGGGCCGTGCCGGCTAAAATCTTGGCCCACCCGTGCCGTGGGCCGGGCCGGCACGGCCCGCCCCAGCTAACGGGCTGGCACGGCACGGCCCGCCAGGGGAAAACCCCTGGCACGGCACGGCCCACAGTGGGGCGGGCTGGAGCGGGCCGTGCCGGGCCGGCCCGCGGGCCAGGCGTGCCTTTTTTTTTTTTTTTTTTCTAATAGAGTTATAGGCGGGTTGGGTTGGCCCGACCTGCGTAATTTGTATAGATTTTTAAAAATAAATGTGTTTGGGTGAACTCGATCTCAAAACCTAATGGTTGTGAAAGATAAACACAACCACTAGACTACCTAACTTTTGTATACTAATATGTATTCAAACAATATTAAAACTAGTTAGATGAGGATGTGAACCTAACCATGAATATTAAACTATTAGTTACATTAGGATGAGAACTTAACCACTTTAGATGATGATGAGAAGCTAACACCTTTTTTATCCAACTTTTTACTCTTTCATTCAAACAACCTAAAATATAAAAAAAAACATATCATGGCCTTTTTTCTACTCATTTTTCAGCCAAATTGAAATGCCATGGTTAAGGATATTTCAATTGAGATGGCAAACTCAATTTCTATTTTTTGGCTGAATTATCATACTTTAAACAAGAACTTAGCGCGGTTAAATATTTTTACTTTTATCAATAATCATCTCAAGTCTTCCAAATGACCCACCATGAAACCACAACCTTGGACTTCATTTTATTTAGATTTGCATCAATTTCTTTATTTTTTAGTTATGGGTTTTTAGTCTTAGTCAATAATTCTCATTATCTTTATCATGGTTACATATTTTTTACTTCTTTTTCCTAGTGTTCATATCAATGTAAATATATGGCTTCATGTGATGTGATCGAGAGTGGAGTTATAGGTACATGTGACGAGATTATATTGAACATAAATGACTGAATTATGAACATATTCTTGTGTTTAATCTTAATCCTGAGCTTTCCAACCTATAAAGAATCTCAACTTCTCAAATGCTCAGGGGTTCTTGAATATAGATGAATGCAGGTAGGGAATTTCATTTGAGATTCTCAAATATCTCTGAAGAAAATAAAATTATTGAAGGCAAGGGGCCGGGGCAAATTTAGTAAAGGTAAGTGTGTCACACCAAAACATTCTCCTTATTACTTCTCCCAAAAAACACATTGCCCCTTTTTATTAGTGTGACTAATTTACACTAAAGTCCTACCTTACCAAGTTATGTAAGTGTTTTTTTTATTAGAAAATGCCTAGGGTTGTTAGTTGGATGGGAATTAGATTTTTATAAATTTAAAAAAATATATAAAAAAATAATTTTTTTGGGGGGCCAGGCGGGCCGTGCCAGGCGGGCCGGGCCTGGCGGGCCGATCCTGGCGGGCCACAGGGGCTGGCCCACTAGGCTGGCGGGCCTGGCGGGCCGTGCCTAACGGGCCAGCGGGCCTGCGCGGCTCGGCCCAGCACGGCCCGCGTCATGGGCCGTGCCCAGTGGGCCGTGCCGTGCCACGGCCCACTTGACATCTCTAATTATAGCCTTTAGTGACAGTATTTTTGTAACTGTGCACTAATATTGAATATTAGGTTTGCAAAAATTTTTGAAGGTTAATATTTTCAGAAATCTAAATAACTTAAGCTTGTTAATGTTCAACATATAACTCTTGACTTTTTATTAGAAGTGTGAAGATCATTTCAGGAATATAGAGAAATTATTGAAGGTTTGAGACGTTCAGAATTTTAAATTACTGAAGCTTGTTAACTTTTTATTAGAAGTGTGAAGATCATTTCAGAAATATATCGGACTTGTGACGAAGACTCTCAAGCATTCAAAATGTTGATTTGGGTGGGAAAGGAAGAAAATCTTATCATCCCATGTTTAACACACTTTTCTGTTTACTCCATGGTTCATTTAAACAGTGGAACAGATGACTAGCTAGCTGTTCCAGCCGAGTTTACCATTCAAATTGCATTTTGTTGTTCTTCAATGCACATCTAGGAGGCGGCCTGTAGTTCAAAGTTGAACTCCTGAGATGAAGTTGATGCGACAATTTATGTTTTTGTTGCAGGTATATCCAGAGCACATGTGCCACCTCTGGAGAAGGATTGTATGAAGGGCTTGATTGGCTCTCCAACAACATTGCCAACAAGGTCTCTCATGTTCTAACCTCAAAACCTTATTAGGATATACCCTTCTGTACCACTTATGCCATGCTATACATTCTGCTATGCTTGTGAAAATGATTCAAGTGAATTTAACTTGTAGTCTTGTTTGCAGGCTTGAGCAAAATATGGGCATCATCTATCTGGGGACGTAATTTACTGGCATCCATCTTTGAGAAAAGCGAGTAGACACTTGAAAAATGCAGGCTTGATTGTTTTGGTATACTGTTATAGTTATTTTCATTTTTTTCCCCATGTGTTGTGTTCCGACATTTTCCCACATGCGCTGTGGCGATCTTGTTCTTTATTCTATAGGGACTTGAAATCTGTTATGAGTTGGCTTGGAAGTTAGTTTCTCTGTATTTTTCTTGTGATTTGTGTTTCCGTGCTTTTTAATGTCTGTATGATTCTGTTGAGTATGACTTTTTGTTTTGGGGTCTAGACTCTACACTTGCTTATTCATACCATTGGTCGCTGACCCAAGAGAGAATTAAAGATATATATATATATATATATATATTTTGAATCGAACGAAAGATCTTCTGACATAGGATAATCCCAGACCAGTGGTCCTTGAGTTGACATATGGACTGGAAAGAAGCTTGATACCGAGGAAGAACTCGTTTATAATAATAATAATAATAAATATATACCCGGCTTTGGCTTTTTATTAATAATCCCCATCCAATCAGTTGTTAATTGTTATTGCTGAGCATGCAGTGGAAAGAATGCTTATGGTGGCGGTTAGGTTGAACCTGGTCCTGTATAAAAATAAATAAATAAATAAACAAACAAAAAAGGCTCCATTGGTTGGGAGTGAGTGGCACTGGGGTTTGAACAATGGACCTGGTCGCCCTGGAACAAGTAGAGGAGGCAGGTATGTGCAATTCTTCCCTAAATAGCCATTTCTGTTTGAAAGGTCACAAACAAGCGGGACGCGGGACTACATTTTTTTTTTTTTTGGAAGATTGTTCTTTTTGAGTTTTTTTTTTTTTTTTTTTGGTAGTGCAGTGGAAGGTTTTTTTTTTTTTTTTAATCGTTGGGAGAAAAGGTGAGTTGACTCTTAATTGTATCCTTTTTTTTATTTAAGCGTTCACATACAACACAGATTTTCCCAATTTTTCGAGTTTTGAGTGAGAGGTGCCTTCTCAGCATAGCAGATATTTGGGAATCATCATTTCTAGAGTGTAAATGTAGAACGGTTCATATTAGAAATGTAAAATCTTCACGTATCTCAAAATAAAGTATTGCATAAGACAAGTTTTTTTTTTTTTTGGTGGTTTAATGGATCAATAAAAAAACTTGAATGGAGCCAACAAAAACTAGAAGGGAGTTTGATGCCTCGGCAGATAAGAGATAGTATAAGCACCTTCTTAACCAAGATTGTTATATGAAAATGACCTTTTTTACGGTAATAATTTCACAACTCATTTATGCATGTCAAAGGTAAATGAGCACAAGTAAAAAAGTAAATGAGCTCAAGTGAAGAAGTGTATGCTTAATATGTAAATGGGTGCAAAAAAAAAAAAAACCTTCCAACTGTTGAACACTGAGTTGGTGCAAAGGCTTCAAAGACGAACACTGAGTTGATGCAAAGGCTTCAGTGATGAGAGTCAATTAAGGATTCTCGAAATGGCTCTGTCACAGCTAGATTCAACTGATTGTGCTGGGCATTTTAGGTTTAAGCCTATTCAGACCCAACCAATTAACATCCTTAAAAAGTTGTTTTCAGAATTGAACCAGGGGTCAAACAAACTACTTGATTGGATGGCTCAGTCAAAACTAGTTTTGACACTTGTTTTACCGAGTCTGACCCTGATATCATAAACAATGAAATAAAAAAATCAAACTCATTACAGCTAGCCAAAGTGCCACTTCATACTGGTTCGACCATGGTTTTTAAAGGTTCAGTTGACTAGTTTTTAATTAAGGTTATGGGCTAGTTGAGAACGGCCTCTTACTTTAGTGGTAGGAGAGGTGGCAGTTCTCATCTGGCTGCCTGCGTGGACATTTCACCTTCCCTCACTAGAGGGATTTAAAAAAAAAAAAAAAAAGGTTCCGGGCTAGTTGGCAGGTTTATGCTGGACTGAACCATACATGGCCACAGTTCCAGGTATACCATGTTTAATGAGTAGTTAGTTGGGTACGGTATTCAGAAAGCTGATAAAAAGGATAAAAATGTATCCACGTCAATTGGCAGTGTTCTTAAAATTATCATCTTTTCAAATAAAATTTTCCTACAAGACCATTGCAGATATGCACAACAAAACCCCCTATGCATCAGATTGCTGTAGAGCAGTAGAGTAAAGCAATGGACCATTCCATACTATGCCTAGAGAAAGATCTGGTTATTGTGCTTCTAGAGCCTCTATTTCATATCTGACTTCCTCCAAGTGCTCATTTATGCTCGTCACGGCAACCTGCACCCCTTTGATTGCTTCCTTAAGAGTGAGGTCATACTCTGCATCTGCCTCAGCATCCTCTGTTCCTGTGGCTTCTGTTATCTCATGGACATGTATACAATTGTGCTCAGTTGGCTTGTTAAACCTACAGTGCTCATGGCTCACCAGGCGCTCCGACGGGCGGCCTGCCTTCTTCAAAAGCTGAATCTGTACTGTCTTTGGAGAGGAATCAGATCAGTTCAAAGTTAGAATATTCGCAACAATAACATAAAATGCACAACATTACTTCTACAGTTGAAAATTGAAAATAGAAAGAACCAATATCAAAAGTTGGAAGAGTATAGAAGGAAAGAAAGATGACAGAGTCTCTATAAGCATTCATAATCAATTCAGACACCTAGGATGGATGATCAGAGTTTGGGGAACAGAGTGAAGCATTGAACATAAAATAGAGCCTCCAATAGAATTGGTTAAACTTGTTTTGTTTCGTACCAAAGTACATGCATACCTAATGGCATGGTCAGTGATAGTTGCCCCTATTTTCAAAATTGTGAGTTAAGATTTGCATCATGGTTCAATTTAGCCAATAACAACACCACAAAAAGAATGTCTGTGAACGAAGAGGTTGAGTCAAACAAATCAGAAATAAAATAACATCTACCCAAGAACTTCATCTTGAGTTTTTGCTACCAAGTTAGTAAGTTACAAAGGCATATAAATAAGGGCAGGCTTGAGCAGCCCATGGTGCAGTTTCAACTCGGAATTTGATATTCTATATGTTTGCATATGTCAAAATAACCATCAAGAACGGACCGTGTTCAATCCTTGCTGAATAATTATCTCCACATATGATGTAAATTATTCTCCCCTTCAAGCTTTTCCATAAGCTGTCTTGTCTCAACTACAGATTTGGCCATCCTAAACATCTAAACAAACATTAGTCTATCTGAATATTATAATATCCACTTCTGAATATCATGAAGAGTTCTTCTTTTCCCCCTCAAAACATTAATATGATGATCGGTTACTACATCTGATTCTTACCACCAAAATCATGTCCGCCCATTTGTAAGTTAAGTTCTTCTCCAACAATTATATTTCTCTAATGGGCATATCTCGTAGTACACATCTATCAAGCACCAAAACTTTTTTAACATAATATTAAATAGGAAAACGAAGGACAAGATTGAAATCTAAAGAATTCAAAATAGTATGCGAAGTTTACAATTTCACGTGGATAACATATACCAGATGCAATTTCTGTTTTTCTTGTGCTTGGACAGCCTTCAACAAATTAGCAAGGTCATCTCGACAGAAATATGGGTTCAGAAGTCTGGACTCCATTTCAAGAACCTGCATCAATGTGGTTACTTTGGTGCAAGTTTAAGTGTTACAACAAAGGAGTGTATTAGGGGAAAAGAGAAGCGATGACCTACTTGTTTTGAGCAATCATTGAACTCTATGGTAATCTCACCACAAAGTTGTTGGTATACCAACTCCCCTCCACTGACCATATAATCAGAAAAACCCCTGAAAAAAAAATAAAATACAGAAGAAAGATTACTCTCATCAATGCTTCAACACCTTGTATTCAATAAATATCAGTTCCCAAAATGTACCACTCATTATCCAACAGAAATACACTTTAGACTGAAGCACGTTTTCAAAACTATGGACTGTAAGCATATCCCCCAGTATGTCACCACAAGGTGATAACACTGAAAGCTCACAAACTATTGTTCTCACTTGGCCGTCTCTTGGTCTCTTGCATAAGAAGCAAACAAATATTTCTTTTAGAGCACCTTATATTCATTTTAACATTAGGGATTAGTCCGGTTCAAAGGGCTGGGACACCCTCCGTTATAAAAAATATATATATTCATTTTAACATCTTTGCTAATATTGCCTCATTGCCCAATCTGAATCTCTGTAACATTTAAAAATACAGAACTCACACTGGTAATGCACCATATTCACTGTGTCACATCAGAGTAATCATCTCTCCTAAAGAAAAATCAGGTCACTAAAATAGAATCTCTTGGAAGCAAGACTTATTTACTCTAGGCCATAGGAAAGAAAATACTCTCCAAATTCTTTCTTATCAGTGAAAAAGTGTTTCGATTTAAGTTCCAATAGCATGGACTAAACAACATACTAGCAGCCTATAGGGTGTATAATACGTGCACCATCAATGATGACGCGTGAAACATCCAAACTGTGAAAGACAAACTTTGCCTATTCTACATGAATGTATACAACATTAATACCAACATGAAGTGGACAAAAATCTTCAAAATCCATGTTCCATAGGGTTGTGTGGAATTTAATTATAACACATAATCTATTCAAGTTGAGAAATATGCATCATCTTCATCATCATTGACTCGTCATCATTGTTAAATCATTATCACATAGAGCCAGGTCATCTAGCTGAGTAATATGCACACAGACCATAATTTTGGCAAGAAGATTCCTATAACTTATTAATGAAAACCACCAAGCATACTAGAGATCTTTTGCATTCATAATGGATATTCACTTAGTCAATTCAGTTAGGGGCACAGAATGATAATTGTCAAGTTCAGCGTTCCATAAGTTCAGATCTGCAGTGGTTAGGGACGGCAAAAGGTGGGATCCAGCCATACCCAGCCCAAATAACAAAAATGTCATAGGTTCCAGGTCAGGTCCAAGTTGAGATTAAATCAATCACCCATACCCTAACCCAATGAAGACATCAGATTTGGGTCCAGGTATGGCTGCAAGTGGGGCTCATCAAGGGGCGTGCAATTTATAAAAAAAAAAAGCCCATGTATTTTGTATTTTGACTAAAACCTGCCCAATCTGATAGTGAAACAAAAAACTATTAATTTTTCCATACAAATGACAAAAATACCCTTTGTTTAAGCTTCACACATCTTACTAACTCAACTCAACCACCTGGATGAATATGGCCAAGGGAGGCAGGCATTGCAATGGAAAGGCTTAGATATAGACTGGGAAAATATGGAACATTAAGCCGATCATACAATCCTAGCCCTTAGTTCTTTTTTACATCTTCAAAGTTTAATGGCTATACATTGTCTAAACTTCTTGTGATAAATCCAATGGCGATTTTTTTTCCCAAAATTATGTGAAATGGGATCAGTTCCAATCAAGGATCCCGGTATGCGTGAATGAGTTGAATTGATCAAAGGTGGGCCCCCTATATGAAAGCCCCAAAAGGAGTGTCTGTGAAAAGGGGCATTGCAGCAAAACCGTTACTTGAGTCATTTGAGTTTTTCTCAGGGGTAAATCAGAAAAAAATAAAAAAATGGAGAATATAGCTACTTTTTTGCATAGTTTGATTGTTAGTCAAGGGAGCTTTTAGTTAAAACACAAAATACAGGGGCCTCTTGAGTTAGGCTAAAACAGTAGGGACCTTTTTCTAAAAATTTATAGATTTATATATAATCGATGCAGTGTTACTGAGTATATTATATATAAAAAATATAAACCCTCTACTGAGCACATGAGCTCACCATACACAAGCACCAAGTGGGGCCTGCCTTATGATCCATCCAAGTGGGACCATAAAACAGGGACCCCCCTTGATAGTCACCAAACTTGGGTTTGGCACCCATCTGAATGGAGTGGACTGTTGGATTGACTTTGAACTCATTTTGGACAGTGAAACTTGTGGACTGTGATCAAGTGCTTAGGATATTCCATCACCATACACAGGTAGGTGGCCGGGATATCGTTCTATCCCTCCCCGTCCCATTCCCAGGTGGGACCCACAAGGAAGTGACCTCATTGTAAAGTGAGCTCATGTGCTCACTAGAGGAGGGGCCCTATATGTATGTATTAAGTATATATAATTATTATGCATATATACATATATATGACATCCATATTTATTTTGGGCCTAGGTCTGTATCCATGAAATTAGACCTAGACTTGACTTAGACCCAAACCTAAATATTTTTTGCTCCAATTCAATAGATCCAAACCCTGACTCAAAATTTAAATGGGTCCAAAACAAGTACCAGACCCTAATTACAAGGGTTGGGTCCAGCTTAGCCTCGATAAATGAGTACCCATTGCCAACCCTAGCAGTAGTGATTAGTAATTCTCATTTGTTGGGATAGTTCACCATCATTTTGTTGTGATTCATGGTCGAATTTCAATAACCTTGATTCATGAAGTTTGACTCAATGAATTTGAAAACCCTAAGCACTCCCTAGTCCCTAAACCCTAAACCATGTCATTTCTTTCTCTAAATAAAAAAATACTTCGCAAAAACATAGGACAACAAAACTTATCAAATCGATTCTTATTGTTCAAAGCACACAGGTTAATTCAATGAATTTGGTAAAATTAAGCCTATACTTCCTCGCATTTAGTCATACACCCATATGCATATGGGTCCATACCTTAAAAAATAAAAGGACTTGTTTGTGTAAACTGGGGAAATAGTAAAGTAGAATTTTTCTGCTTTGCGATTTGAAGCGCTGCAGGCAATTGGACAAGTGAAGGATTCTTGTGATGTGACGCCTTATTTTTCTGCAATCCAGCAGAAATTTCGCTTCTGAGGGGGAGGGGCAGGAATGA
Organism: Litsea cubeba; assembly: GCA_012931725.1. NCBI lineage: Eukaryota > Viridiplantae > Streptophyta > Magnoliopsida > Laurales > Lauraceae > Litsea > Litsea cubeba. The sequence goes on along the minus strand of CM022944.1, from coordinate 150,309,330 downwards.
GGATTCCACCCTCCACAGAAAGAGCTAACATGGCATGTTTGGAATCCCTGATTCACAAATGACCCAACACTTGGAAACATTCAAGGAGAAAGAAAAGAGGATAATAAAGACATTAAGTTGCACGCTCGCTTATTATTGCGTTGATACAAAATTATTCACCAATGCTAATTTCACTTAGAGCATGTCCTAAAATTGCATATAATTGCACATGGCATCAGAAGATAATTACAAGTCTACACTCCTCATATTTGCAATTATGGCATAAAATGTTACGAAGAGAAAGAATGGCACTTCCACAAACCACAAAAAAAAAGAAAAAGAAAAAAAGTCCTGCCATTTATTCCAATGCAACAAGACATCTGGGGTGTGAAAACCAATAGGTTGACAATAATTTTCGAGATACCAAAAATCTGGATCTGACAAAATTGGGGGAAAACCAGTAGAATAGAAGTCTGTTTTATTCAATTTGGTAGTATATGAAGCATGGCCTACCGAAAAAACGTTAAGATCACAATTCCCAGATCATTTATAAATATGTGATGCAAAAAATATCTCTAGGGCCTGTTTGTTTGCATTAGATAACATAAGAATTCAAGGTCAAATGAGCTTCATGAAGGACTATTAAAGAGGTAAGGGGTGAAGGATATAAGGTGGGGTAAAGCCGTGAAGGATATGAGGTGATGAGGGAAGGAAATAAGGTGGAGATTTAGATGAGACCGTGATTTTCAAAGGTATTAAATTACTAGGGTGATGGCTGAGTATTCCTTTCCCATCTTCCCTTGATTCAATTTCCATTTCAATTTCCATTAAAGGGGAGGCTATTTGTTGGGCATTTATGGATATTCTCACCTTTAGTATTCATTTTTTACCAACTATGGGCTATGGCATGAATTATCCCAATTCCTATGTATTCTAATGCAAACAAACTTGCCCTAGGGGATCTTAACAGTTGATTATCTGATAGATGGCCTGCAAAAAGGACGCCCCAAAGTTGTTCCTGTCAATACATATCAAACCAATTGCCCAAATAGAAAAAGGAACCCACTAAATACCTTGAACGATCGAAAACACCCAAAACCAAAATCCTCAAGTACCTTCCTAATATGAGGAAAAAACCAGGAATCTAAACAGAGACGCAAAAGAGACACAAAAAAAAAATCTACGGATTCCTCATCAAAATCAAACGCCTGATCAAGGGATACAAAAACCCAATTAAGAACTTGTATTGATTCAGAAAACCCAGCATCGGATTCTCATCACTTCAACTAAAAACGCAACCTTTAGAAGAAGGATTGAAAGCCATACGAACCCAGATGAAGGAATAGAAAAAAAAAAAAAAAAAAAACCCCAATTAAGAACTCGTATTGATTCAAAAATCCCAGCATCGAATTCTGATGAAAAAAAAAAAAACGCATGGGCGAAGGACGATGAGAAGGGAATTGAAGGAAGTTGATTGAATTGGATGAAAAGAAAAAGGATAGAATACCTTCGAAGCTTTGCGTAGGCTTCAGCTCTTCGCTGCTGGATGGAGAGAAACCCTCGAAGCAAATCGATGAGTTGGGCGGATTTGGAGGTTGAATCTCCGTCGATATCCATAGCTTCCTCTTCTTCTACTCCTTCCTTCTCAATACCCTCCATTCTCTCCTCCTCCTCCTCCTCCTCCTCCTCTCTCACACACACTGACACACAAGAATGTTGAAAATTTTGTAGTAGAACTTGGAGGCCTCGTTCGATGAGAAATGATCTCAGGCTGCGTGGGTGTAAAATGGGCCGTGCGCAGGCCCATGGCCATGCTGCCAACGGGCTAGCCCATGCCCATTTTATGGTTTTTTTATATAATTTGAAAGGAATTTTATAAATTTTTAATTTAAAATAAAATTGAAACTATTAAAAATAAATACACCAACACTTATGCTAATTTACAAATAAAAAACAAAAGAGGATTTTATGAAAAAAAATTCTGATACGGATAATTCATTTGATCCATCAACCGTAATCATTAGCCTGAGAGATGATGTGAAAGATCAGATACATGGACCAAATCACCAACAGAATCTTTTGAACCTGTCATCAAGCCCGTGCGAGGGCCCACGCACCCTAGCCCTATATGGCATGTCCAATGCTTTGGTGTGTCCCGCCCATTGGCCATGTCGGGCCACGACATGTTGACCTGCAGGCCGGGCCCAATTTACACCCTTAAGTGAGGCCTATCTTTCCTTGATCATGCACACTTTTTTTTTTCTTTTTCATGAGAGAAATGGAAAAGTATCCAAATTCCATTTTATGAATAAAGCTAAAAGATGACCGGCTCAAGTAAAAAATATTATAAGACAAAATTTTACTTCTCTCCAAGTTATTATTAGCCTAAGAAGAGTAGAACAAAGTGGCAAAGTTGTAGGGTAAAACTCTTACGGTTTGTCACATCAAAAATTCACTTTGACTCCTTTATTTTTCTCATTCAAACACTCGTGATATAAGAATTTATAATACATTAGTTTTTATTCTCTTATTTCTCCCAACTTAATAACATTTCTAGAACTTTATGTCACATTAATCATTTCTTTATACTCTTTCTACTTTACTCTTAATAAATAAGGAAAATATTCAAGTGAAAACTAGTTCTCACCTATTATATGAGAACTTTCTTGCGGGGCCCAACTAGCAATCCATCCAAACCTAACAACCAATAGGGAACCCCCTGATAGTCACTAATCACAAGGATTGGCACACATTCGAATGGACTGAACCGTTGGATCGAGGGTTGAATATTTTTTTTTAATGTGAAGCCATTAAACTTGTGGGCCATGGATGAAGGAGTTAGGGGCATGGGTTTGGGGCCAAACTTGATACTTGGGATGGTCTCACATATATCTTTTCATCCCCCTGGTCCCATCCCCAAATGGGACCCACAATTGGGCCCCACAAGAAAGTTCTCATATAATATGTGAGAATTAGTTATCACATGAATATTACCCAATAAATAAACAGTCCCAAAACTAACCTACACTCAATGCTAATTGTTGCTAATGTAGTCGGCTACTTGCTCGTTACAGTTGCTCAGCCATCGGGCCTTCACCTCCGTGCGCACGCATCGGAGGTTTCGCAACGGTCAATCCCTAGCACTAGGTAAGATGAAATGCTATTTCCCTTCTTTTTGCCCTTATTTTTTCTTTCATTTTTTGGATTTTTTTTGAAAAAAATTAAACGTAAGCTCTTAAAAGATAAGATAGTAATGAAATTCTAAAAATCATCACGAGAGTGCTTCATACATTAAGTCAATATTTTGAACAAAAATACCCTCTGCTGATTATTTTTAGAATTTCATAATTGCCCCATATTTTAAGAGTTTAAGCTTAATTTTTTTTTATATCAAAATCCATTCCTTTCTTGGAGCGTGGGGGCCACTTTTTTTTTTTTTTGGTGTTAGCGTTCTGCTTGGTTGGCAGGGATTGGATACCCTGCACCACACAAGTGTGAAGCTCTCAAAGGTGAAAATACTGCAATTCTTTAGGCTTAGTTATATCAAGTTTAAAAAAGATGAGACAAATAAATAAAAGAAATGCTTCTTTTACCGTGTAACAGAGGATTGGGCGAATTAGATATCTATTGAAACATTTTAGTTGATCTTAACATTCACCATGGTTCCATCATTTTAGATGGAGGCTGTCACATAATTTAGCCAGTAGGAGGATGGATCCCACATAATTTCATCAGTAGATAAGCAGAGGCCACTTTGATTCCTTCATTTGATTTGACTCACCAAATGAAGGAATTATGGTGGGACCTAAATGCACAAATAATTAGACAGTGGGTAGGTCTCACTATGATTACATTATCAAGTGAGGGGTAAAACCCACAAAATTTGATATTCATATTGGCGGGTCTACATGATGCTAGTGCAGAATATGCAGCCAAGGATTGATTCCCCGTTGTTTCTATGGAAAGGTATCTCGCCATGGAGCTACCAATAGTTTTATGTTTTTTATTTTACATATTTCAATTCATTTGAGCAAATCATAAACTCAGGTTAAACCAATCCCATTTCCTAAAAATGATGTTTTTGATTGAATATAAAAATGGAATAAAATAAAATACAAGTGTAAGATTCTGATATATGCCCAAGCTCACTTAAAAGGAAAACAATAAACTAAACAAAAAAAAAAAAACATAATTTTATATTTAGCTAGAGAAGAGGTTTTTTCAGGAGTTAGGGGGAGACCATGTTTTTGGGTGAAAAAAAAATAATTTTATATTTAGCTGGAGAAGAGGTTTTTTTTACAGGAGTTGCTCCCCCCCCCCCAACACACACAAACCAAATCACATCCACACAAAATTTTTTATTTATTTTTATCTTAAAAGCCATTGATTTTATCCATTTAAAACCTTGTCTGGGAATCAGCAATCATTAATCATTAAACAAAATGGCCTTCTCCACACTGGTTGCGCAGCCATCTAATGGATTCATTGCAATTTCAATTCAGATTATTTCTGTTGGTGCTGGACTCATATCCATCTTCTCCATATCAATTTTGCCTTCAGAGACTCAGCTTAAGTGCTAGGGGAGCGGTCACCGGACTCGGACTCTGGCACAAACCACTTGTTTATGCGTAGTCGAGCAATTTCTACCTACAAATATGCCAACAAAATTTGGTTCATCTAAGCTCAAATGGAAATTTATGTTACAGAACATGCATACAGAAGCCCATAGAAAGAAATGAAAAGAAAGAAAACTGCCAACCAATTTTGAAAGTATGATAGCTTTTGTGTTGGGCCAGTGTTACCAGGCTTAAGATGAATGCAGGAAATGTGTCATTTTACCGCCAGAATTTAATGAGAAATGTTAAAAACAGAGGGGAGGAGGGTACAAGTTAGCATCATGACATGTTACAATGGAGCATTGCATATGGTCCAATCCATGATAGGCCACTACAATCTACTCTTGTATCATGATGGTCTTGGGAGTTGGGATTTCTGGACAAGAAACCTACCAAAATTAGCTCTATCTGATATCACTTGGTGTTCAATCCAAGGTTATGATAGTCAGCTATTCATTGATTTTTATTAAACAATCTATTTCAAAGCCTAAAATCTGATAGTCAGTAATGCGTGACGGATCTGATTTTGTCGATGGCAAATCCACAAGCCCACCCTGAATTCAGTGGACCTGCTTACTTGGCTTAGGTCTGACTTGCCAAGGTAGAGGCTGGCACACTTCTAAAAGTATTGGATGGTAAATGGAACCTTTCATAATCAGGAACCACATGCAAACCAAAAAAAAATGCTGAAGCAAACTTTAAAAATGTGCTTTTGGAAACCTGAAATAGCGATGAATGGATGCAAGAGGGGGGGTGGGTGGGGGGGAGGGGGGGTTGGGGTTTCCAGCTACATTGCTGAATGCCTCACATGGATAGATGGATAAATTCCACATGTTGAAGGCATGAGAAGTACAGAGACCTTCTGTGCACTGCAACATAAATATCAATGTAAATTATAATCTAGAATGTACCTAATAAAATCCATTTACCTGCTTATCCCAGTCAGTTCTCCAGGTGATGTACAAAAGTACAAAAGTTTGAGCAGCTGTTCCAAGCAACATTCCAATCCAAACTCCCTACAATTAAATGAAAAAAAAAAAAAACAATATAAGAAAAACTTCATGAAACAAAATTCCTAAAGCTGCAACTAAAGAAGCTGTTGAATGGAAAGAGCAAAACTTATTTGAGACAGGATTGATAGGAATTAGCAATATCATCCACTTGATAGAAATTAGTTCCCAACTTGCATCTGAACACAGACTTTGGCAATATATTGCACCATTTAGATATCATACCCTCCATTTTGTTTCCTTTTCAATTTATCTAACAGCTGGATAACGGCTTTTACTGTACTTTTTAACTTATTGTATTCATTAGTAGGTTGGTTAATTGAACATAATATTTCAAATGAGAAGAAAAAAGGAAAAGTATCCCATGATTTCTCGAAGAAATAAAACCTTTATTTCGAGCCCAACTCCATTCTAAAACTAGCAATTGCTACTATCCTTCTAGGCTTCACATTCTGTCTTTCCATATCATAGAGGTCACAGTCCCATCCTTGTAGCTGGGTTAAGAAGGAACCATTGGATCTAATGCAGCAATGGTTGCATCACGGAGTTGAATATTATTGCATGTCGGGTCTTAAAATGAAGCTCTCAGATGCCGACCAATGTAACAGCATTAAAGTAATGTGGTATTGAGGTATTGTGTTATTAGGCTCTTCCTAGAGAACACTCTAAGGTCAGCTTATGTCTTATCGGCATGAACATTAAGGCCTGTTTAGTTTGAAGAGCTTGCATTCAGTCAGGGTGGCATCATGTGAATAACAATCGTAGTATGTAACAGAGAATTTGATCTATATTTTTGTGTGTCATTCATTGGAGATTCTCTCCCATTTTATAGAATACAGATGCCTTATAAAAGGCTACAAATCAGGCTACAAATCAACTAATCAAATTAAATCTAATTAAGAAAGGAAAGAAATCTTTGCTCTAATTACAATCTAATTAAATTAAGGAAGGAAAGAAATCTGTGCAATATTTGACTAAATCCAACGAGATTGGATGTCACCATATTGGGCCCAAGTGGGCCTGAGCCACCTTGTATTTGACACCCCCCCTCAAAGTGATGCTGGGGAATCCACTAGCATCAATTTGCTAACCAAGAACTGGTGGCGAGGTCGCGGAAGTCCCTTAGTGAGGATATCAGCAATTTGAAGTTCAGAAGAGATGTGAGGGAGGCTAAGGACATCACGCTTGTATTCATCGCGGATAAAATGGCAATCAATCTCGATATGTTTAGTGCGTTCATGGAAAACTGGATTGGCAGTAATACGAATTGCACTAGTATTGTCTGCATATAGAGGAGTGGCACTATCAGCAGGAAATCCGAGATCAGAAAGCAACCCGCGAAGCCATAGAATTTCTGAACAAGCAGCAGACATGGCACGATACTCAGCTTCAGTGGAAGATTTGGAGACCTTATCTTGTTTCTTACATTTCCACGAAATCAAGCTATCTCCCAGATACATGCACCATCCTGTGGTAGAGCGACGAGTATCCGGACAACCGGCCCAATCAGCATCTGAGTAGGCTTTGAGTGTCAGGGAATTGTTGGCCGGATAGAATAATCCACGGGTTGGTGTCCGAATTATGTATTTAATAATACGGCGGACTGCAGCCAAATGAAGATGTCGAGGATCAGTCATGAACTGACTGACTAAATTGACTGCATAAGAGATGTCAGGACGAGTGATCGTCAAGTAGATCAAGCTGCCAACAAGGCGACGATAAAGTGTAGGATCAGAGAGAGGATCCCCACTGTCTTGTTGAAGTTTCACATTGACTTCAACTGGAGTATCGACGGGAGCAGATCCTTGAAGTCCAGCCATTTCAATTAATTCAAGAGCATATTTATGTTGATGAAGAACGATGCCTTTAGCAGATTGATGAACTTCAAGACCTAAAAATAGTTTAGAGGGCCTAGATCTTTCATGTGGAAAGATTCATGAAGAGAGGTCTGAAGTTGTTGAATCATATGTGCATCTGTACCAGTAATGATGATGTCATCCACATAAACAAGAAGAATAGTAATCCCCATAGAAGTATGATGAAGAAATATGGATGGATCATATGGACTGGCATGGTAACCCAAGTGGATAAGAGCATTTTGAAACTTTTTCAAACCAGGCCCTGGGGGCTTGTTTGAGGCCATAAAGAGAACGCCGAAGTTTTGCAACAGCACCCGGGATGTGAGAGGAAACCCCTTTAGGAAGACGTATATAAACATCTTCTTGAGATCACCATGAAGAAAGGCATTCTTGACATCCATCTGGTATAGAGGCCAGCATTGAGATGCGGCAATAGCAAGAATAGTGCGAACGGTTGTCATTTTAGCGACAGGAGCAAAGGTCTCGTCATAATCAATACCATATTCCTGCCGATTACCCAGAGCAACCAGACGCGCCTTGTACCTATCCAAAGTCCCATCAGGTTTAAGCTTTATAGAATAGATCCACTTGCAACCTATCGGCTTAACAGAGGAAGGACACGGAACCACATCCCATGTATGATTATGCGCAAGAGCATCCAATTCTTCCTGCATAGCGTTATTCCAACATTCATGCTGCACAGCCTGGGAATATGAGTTTGGAATTGAAGTAGAGGACATGGTGGCCATCAAGGAAGTGTGGGTAAATCCATAACGAGTTGGAGGTACTGAAATCCGAGATGAACGCCGTAAGGGGGGATCTCCAGTTGGACCAGATGCAGTTGTGGGATCATGAGGGAGACTATGCGTGGTCGCAGCTTTACTCCGCCGTTGATAAACACAATTAGGATCAAATTTGACAAATGGTGTTTTATCCGAAAAACCAGGTAGGGAAACAACATATGGTGACTTGAGAGAATCAAGATGTTGTTGGAAAAAATATTGATTTTCGAAAAAGACAACATTACGGGAGGTACGAATGCGCTGTATGTTAGGATCATAACAAAGAAACCCCTTCTGATGACTCGCATATCCGAGAAAAGCGCATTTAGCAGATTGGGCAGTAAGTTTGTTACGCTCAGAAGGAGGTAAATGTACAAAACAAACCGATCCAAAAACATGTAGATCATCATAGGAGGGTGTAGTTTTGTACAATCGATAAAAAGGACTCTCATTTCCTAAAGAAAAAGAGGGTAATCGATTGATAAGGTGGACAGCAGTGCTAAGAGCTTCGGTCCAAAACCGTGGAGGAACAGAGGAGCCAATAAGAAGAGACCGAGTAATATCAAGGAGATGCCTATTTTTCCTTTCAGCGACCCCATTTTGCTGAGGGGTATAAGGACATGATTTTTGAGAAATGATTCCTTTTTGTTGTAAAAAATTTTGAAACTCAGTAGACATATATTCACCTCCCGAATCAGAACGTAAAATTTTAATGCAGGTGGAAAATTGATTCTCAACATATGCTAAAAACATCTTGAAAACATGAAATACATCAGCTTTAGAATGAAAAAAAATATACCCATGTAAATCTACTAAAATCATCAATAAATGTCACAAAGTATTTATAATGAGCATGAGACAAATGAGGTGCAATTCCCCAAACATCACTATGAACTAAATCAAAACTCTGAATGCTTTTGGAAGTAGAAACAGAAAAAGGAAGGGTCTTACTTTTTCCCAATTTACATGGATCACAATCAAAAGAAACAAACTTAGATAAGCCTACAGAGTTTAACAATCCAGAATTAACCATGTGGGACATGGTTTTAAAATTAGGATGTCCAAGCCTACTGTGCCATAATTGACAATTATTTTGAACAGAAAAACAAACATCATTCCTAATTGGAGTAGAAAGATCAAGAGAAAATAAGCGTCCATGCTTAGGCCCCCTCGCGATCTCCCTCCCTGACATCTGGTCCTGCACAACACATCCAGAAGAAGAAAATGAAACATTACAGTTGTTTTCAACAAGTTGGCCAACAGAAAGAAGGTTTGAAACTAAATTGGGACAGTGATAAAACATTTTTTAAGGGCAAGATACTGGAAATATCCCCAATGGCAGTTATAGGAAGATGGCCGCCATCGGCTGTTTGAACATGATTATGGCCAGTATATTTTGTCAAGCTTGAGAGTTGTGCACTGGAATGAGTTAAGTGATTTGATGCTCCAGAATCAAGATACCAAATGGAAGAAGGGGTTTTAGCTTTACCTGTGATGCCAAGTGCAGAAAATGCATGATAATCATTTGTTGAACTAAGTCAGGAGTGAGAGCAGGGGAAGATGAACCAGGCTGTGACGGCACAGATGTGGATGCAGCATCAGCAGTAGAATAGTCTGTCGTGGCAACATAGGCATTTGGAGTCCGAGTTTGAGGACGACGGCGACATTCACTAATGATGTGTCCCTTCTTCTTGCAGTAATTACAGAATTTCTGGTTACATTGTGTTGCCAGGTGGCCATATTTTTTGCAACAGTAGCATTGAATTTTGCTCATATCCCGAGTCTGAGGAGGCGGAACCAATTGGTGATAGGAAACTGCACACCCGCACAAGACTATAACGCGGCATGGGGCTTTTTTGCCCTGCGCATTTTGCGCCCGCACAAACACACAATGCGGCATGGGGCATTTCTGCCCTGCGTGGTTTTGAACTCGAGACCTCAGGCTCTGATACCATGTCAATCGTAGTATGTAACAGAGAATTTGATCTATATTTTGGTGTGTCATTCATTGGAGATTCTCTCCCATTTTATAGAATACAGATGCCTTATAAAAGGCTACAAATCAGGCTACAAATCAACTAATCAAATTAAATCTAATTAAGAAAGGAAAGAAATCTTTGCTCTAATTACAATCTAATTAAATTAAGGAAGGAAAGAAATCTGTGCAATATTTGACTAAATCCAACGAGATTGGATGTCACCATATTGGGCCCAAGTGGGCCTGAGCCACCTTGTATTTGACAGTGAATACTTCCCTACTGATTACAATGAGATTTACTTCCTTTTGGTTGAGATTTCTTATAATATTAAACATTTCCTAATATATTCAACGAAATATAAAAAACACAACCTTCCTAATATGTATTCTGTCATTATGTTTATTATAGAACATAGGTTGGCCAGAACTAAGAAGAGCGGTGATATTGAAAATTTGGCATTATGTATCTTACCATGACTTGAAAACCGAATATGTACCCAAGAACAGCTCCAATAGGTATCCCTATCGCGTAATAGCAAGTTAAGTTTACATATGCAACCACACTCTGCCAACCAGCACCAACAGCAACCCCTGATGATGAAAACAATACAATAAAACAAAAACATCTTGTTAAGGCATGGATTTGAGGTGGACCTTTTCACTTTTTAAAGGAAAAAAAAAAAGATTTAATGTCATTGTCCTTATAAAGACTGAAATCTTTGTAACAATGGTACTCCATTTATGCGCGGCATAGTTGCCATGTCAAACATTGATATCAGCGCTGCTGCTGCTGCTAGTACTCTTACTACTAAAAGAAGATGGATTTAGATTTGGAAAAAGTGCCTATTTCAAATCTGCACAGTGGAGCTAACCAATGGCTATGATCAATCTACATGCTCGCAAGAGTTCCACTTAACACTGATCAGACTATTGCAAACCATTGGACACAATTAAAAAAGTATAAGGTCATCTAAATCTTATGCTTCCTACACATCCTACCCACCCTCATGGACATGGACATGGACATGGACCCAAGCAAGAGGAAGCATGGCGCATCGGGTGGAGTGGAGTTGAACTCTCTCCATATATTAATATTTACCTTCTATTCTATACGGTCATTATACTTATACTTCTTGGCTGCATTTCTTGTTTATGAATCAATAGGAGAAGATTATAATGTGCATTGCCATTTGCAATCATTTCTTGAATGGAGATAACATACACAGAACAAGTAGGATACCTATATGCACATCTACACCATCCTAGAGGCCCTGGTGAGGATGGAATATCCCATACGATTATGGATAATCTTAGTTAACTGTCCATTTAAGAAGAACCAAATTTCTGTGAGAATCATCAAAACTGTATAATTTTAGGTGCATTCATTGACAATTAAGCCTGCAATTTGGATGACTGAATTGAAGTACCAAGTATATTGCATCAAACAAAAATAGCAGATAACTTGTACCACACCATCCAAGTCTCATCACATACAAGAACAGAAATATGATAGTAATGGAAGAACTAACCCGACAGAACAGGTTGAATACTATTCAGTAGTATGGAGACGGCCAAGAGAGGAGAAAGATGCCCAACTGCTCTAGATACCGTGAAGCTATCTGTAAATACATAAGAGACTACCCCGCGGAAAAACAGAAAAGCAATAAAGAGCACAAATCCAATGGATAACGATGTAGCCACCACCACCATGATTGAGAATATTGCCGCTTTCGCACTCCCCCTTCCAAGCTCATTCGAAATGCGAACGCTGCAAGTTTGTTGTATAACAATGCAAATCTTAATTGAAAGAGAACTCATTTTGTATGAAAATACCAAAGAAGAAAATTTGCATCTTATGAACTACTATACACAGATAGCTGACACTTCTTTCACTAAGGGCACATTTGTGTAGAGGCAACTTCCATGGAAAGATGAAATTGCCACATTAGCAAATTCTATGGTTTTTAAATACCTCAGAATTGGTGCAAAAAGTTTTTCCTTGATGAATTGGTGCTAATGTTGTTTGGTGCAGCTGCGGATTTCTTTAGTAAAAACTATTGTTTAGTGAAAACTACTGGGTGGGTGGGGTGGGGAGGGGAGGGAGAAGAAAGATGGTGGCTGGGTGGAGTGGGGGTGGGAGTGAGGAAATGGGGGTCAGTTTTCCGTGGAAATGGACTTCCCATCCCACCCCTCCACCCCCCACCGGAAGTCCATTTCCATGCCTAGGAAGGAAAAAGCTGGCATGGCGAAAAAGCAATTCCGCGGAATACTGTCGCACCAAATACATGAAAAAGGAGTTTTCTGTAGAAAACCACATCTTTTTTCCGCGGAAATGGGCTACACAAACGTGCCCTAAGAGTTATAACAGTTCAACACAATGTACTAAGGTAATATGTGTCCAATGATTGAGACAATTGACTTGATGGTGGGGTTCACTATATTAGAGGCTTATCATAAATGTGTTGTAACTGCAAATGACTTATTCAACAATCTGATCTTATTCAAACTTGTTATTCCTTAGTTTTAGGAATTAGTTTTCAACAGTCCTATATTGTAGGATCTCAACCAATGAATTGTTAACTCATCTCTGTATTTAACTATTGTTAATGTTAATGGAAAGATATACTTCTCAGCATTTTCTGTTATGGTATCAGAGCAGTAAACCGATCCACAATTTTTTTTAACTCACTTTATCTTCCCTGTTCTTCAACTCATGGCCACCGAAACCACTAGTGCCACCATTCTCAATACCAATGACCCAAACCAAACTCTTGTCAGCATTAATGTTGCTGCACAAACTCCTCTCAAATTAACCTCCACCCATTACCTCTCCTGGAAACTCCAGTTCCAAACTCTCTTTATTGGCTATGTTCTTCTTGGCTATGTTGATGGATGCCACCCATGCCCGACAGCCACCATTACACAATCCACTACAACCATATCCAATCCCAGCTATGTTCTCTGGACCCGTCAGGATCAGTTGATCCTTAATGCAATCATTGGCTCCATCTCACCCACCATCATTCCATTCATAGCCCAAGCCAAGACCTCTAAACAAGCCTGGACCATCCTAGCCAATACCTATGCCAAACCATCCCGTGGCCGCATCAAACAAGTGAAAAATCAACTCAAAAATACCATCAAAGGTTCCCTTACCATCACTGAATTTATGCAAACCATCAAAACCAGAGCAGATGATCTTGCTCTTCTTGGAGCCCCAATTGATGAAGAAAAAATCATTGATAAAATTCTTGATGGACTCAGCGACGACTACAAAGAATTAGTCCGAGCTGTCCAAGCACAAGACAACTCCATTACCTTTGAAGAACTTCATGAGAAACTTCTAAACTTTGAAGTCTCTCTTCAATCAGTCATACCCGAGCAGCATCCCTTTCCAGCCACTGCCAATCCCACATACAAATCTAACAAACCTGGGCGCCCCTTCAGTCCTCAACAAAACACCAACACAAACTGGCGTACCCCATCTCCTTTTGCCCCTCGCCCGCCTGCTGCTACCAACGCAGGCCCAAGACCTCCTCCCAGACCATATCTTGGTCTTTGTCAGATCTGCAGAATCCAAGGCCACACTGCCAAGCGATGCCCTTCCTTTCGCCTAGTACCCGTCCAGCCATCTTTCACATCCAACACATCTCCAACCAACCCTCCATGGCAACCACAAGCCCATCTTGCCACCAGTCCTTCCACCAATCCATCTTGGCTTCTAGATAGTGGTGCCTCTCACCATGTAACTTCTGACCTCAGTAACCTCTCGTTGCATACACCTTACATTGGCAATTATGGCATCTTGCTCTCTCAAAGGAGATACATCTTGGATATCTTGGCTCGAAGTAAGATGACTGAAGTCAAACCTGTGCTCACTCCGATTCCGACAAGCCCACCTCTGATGTTAAAGTCGGGTACCCCTTTAACTGATCCCACAGAGTACCGAACCGTTGTTGGCAGCCTCCAATATCTCCTGATTACAAGACCTGATCTTGCCTTTGCCGTCAACAAACTCTCTCAGTATATGCATGCACTCCAACAACTGACCACCGGATTTTTGTTAAATGCCTACTAAGGTATCTCTGTGGCACTATCAATGAAGGCCTACAGATATACCGTGATTCACCATTCCAACTTCACGCCTTTTCCGATCATATTCATAATGATCTCCCACTGCACTTACAAGCCTTCTCTGATGCTGACTGGGCATGAGACAAAGACGATTTCTCTTCCACCAGTGCCTATGCGTCTACCTTGGTCGCAATCCTGTCTCTTGGAGCTCTAAGAAACAGAAAAACTGTTGCTAGATCGACCATTGAAGCTGAATACCGGTCGGTGGCTAATACAGCAGCAGAACTCAACTGGCTCTGTTATCTTCTTACTGATCTTGGCATCCACCTCCCTTGCTGTCCGGTTATATACTGTGACAATGTAGGCGCAACACAGCTCTGTTCCAATCCTGTGTTTCACTCAAGAATGAAACATGTTGCAATTGATTTTCACTTCATTCGGGATCAAGTCCAAAATGGTATCCTTCGTGTTGCTCATGTGTCTTCCGCCGACCAACTTGCTGATGCACTCACCAAGCCTCTTCCACGTGCTCGTTTTCTTGATCTCAAATCCAAGATTGGCCTTCTCTCTCGAGCTCCATCTTGAGGGTGCATATTAGAGGCTTATCATAAATGTGTTGTAACTGCAAATGACTTATTCAACAATCTGATCTTATTCAAACTTGTTATTCCTTAGTTTTAGGAATTAGTTTTCAACAGTCCTATATTGTAGGATCTCAACCAATGAATTGTTAACTCATCTCTGTATTTAACTATTGTTAATGTTAATGGAAAGATGTACTTCGCAGCATTTCCTGTTACACTATGCATAGGGAATGCGAGCATATTCAACATTCAAAGATCTCAACCATTCAGATGTTAGCCTTCTCCAAGCCATTGCTGTGAACTTCGTTTTCTTCTCTTTAACATCTATTTAAGTCCATATATTTGGCAGATAGGATCTTGCAGCACAGATAGTTGTGGAGGCTTCTAAATTCATTGATGGGTTTGATCAAGTCAAGGGTCTCAATAACCGAGTCATGAGCTCTACTGGTGTGAAATTTTGTGTCCAGACCAGACCCTGTGTTTGTTCAATGAAAAGATTGAAGTACAAAATATGGTCAGGTGTTAAAATGATCAAATATTATGGTCAGATTTTTTTATTTTTTATTTTTGAAAAGTTATTATGGTCAGCTGTTAACTGATCAAATATAATGTAGTTCTATACTTCTATATTATATACCTAGTACCTACGTACAAGCAGTTTTGGCACAGGCAATGGTCATGGACTATACATGGTTTGAAAAACAAAGCAAACCGAGTTACCAGTATGATTAACCTAAAGATAAAAGTTCAGAGGCAGAAAATTATGGTCAACAAAGACTACCTTGCTGCAGCCAAGAAACCAACAGATATCATCATTTCCCACCCATTGATGGTAAGGCTGCAAAAATGGATCAAATAGTAATTATAAGCCTGAGATTGTTTGAATATTGATTCCTTAAAAGGAGAGAGATGATTTTTCTAATTACCAAATAGAGAGAGCATCTATTGCAACTTCCGCATTTTTCATATGTCCCGTTAGTAAAACCAACACAGTATTGTACCACAACTCTAGACTGCAGAAAACATCAAAACAAAGAGAAACATAAGACTAAAATTTGCTGTGTAGTGGTTGGCACACTTATATACTCACAAGTTTGAGAGCCTTCAGAATGCAATGTTCTATTGACCTCTTTTCATCATTATCAAGCAAATTCTGATGCACCATAGCCATGCAGGTTATTGTCAATCTTGTTCGCTTGAGAATTATACAGTCCAAAAAATCATGCCTAACCATAACATTTTTCCTTTTGGCCATGTTTCTTTGTAACCATCCATTTGGTGACCATTGTCATGGTGTCTCCACCAATATGCCATCGGAGTCATGGGATCAACATGATATAGGTGCAATACCCAACACATTGGGCGACATAATTCAGACGACCATGATCAACTCAACATGCTTTCCGGCAGCCACATTTACAGTAAGCAGGTGGTTCTAATTTTCCCTAAAAAATTTTGGCCAAACATTTCATTTTTCACATTTGTCTTCTAATTGTTGAACATATACTTATTCTATATAGCTTTCCCAAGATGAAGATATGATTTTCTTTCTGCAACTACGAAGATGCATTTACTGAATTGCTGACACATATATCTGGAACAAAATTACACAAAGCATTGCAAAGAATAGTGTGCACTTGATGCTTGCTATAATACGAAAACTATCAATTTAAAGAAACAATTGCCTGAAGTTTCTAATTTTGATTCCATCTAGTGTCAAACTAAACTCAGATAAAAAAAAAAAAAAAAACCAAGTTAGCTATGAATCATTCATGCAATATTTTTTTTTTCTTCTTTTCTGTTTCTTTCATAAAAAAAAAAAAAAAACCTGGTGAAATGGCAGTTAAACAAACATAAATCATGTTCGGGAATCACAGGGTGTTGCTGTGGGTAACAACACCCGCTCCCGCTCCCATAGCCCGCTCGATCCCTGGCAGGGAGGTTTAAACTTTCTTCTCCTGGCCACTAGTCCAACTCAGCAAAAAAAAAAAAAAACCATGAATCATGTTCCAACAATGAGCAGTTTCTCAAAATAATTTTGGAGTTCTGTAAACTTTGATCTTAACTTGATTTAAATTCACCACCAGATTCGACCCAAGCTGAAACTTATTATCATATATTTATATAAATATTATATTATATATAGTAATACGACGTCACTATTAATTCTCAGTTTCTCTAAGTACTCAAAATATCATCCTTCACTAGATGATAATACGCGCTGCAGCGAATCAATGGGATGCCAAGAATAACTGAATCTTTTTATTGCTAGGCTTAAAAGTCCATCAACGGAGCCATAATCTATTATATATTGATGACCACATGGTGCGGTCAAGTAGTGGCAGACCAAAGAAATTCCATGAGAAGGCCACTATTAAAAAAAAACTTTCAAGAAATTCGGGGGACCTTGGCCATCCCTGCCCCTTGTTTGTCCCCTGTTGTCAAGTAAGGTCAAATCACACATAAATGCAATTTTAAAGATCTAAACTATTCAAGTAACTGGTCCACCATGTTTATGCATGGAATTGGAATGCATAGTCTTTAAAAGGAAAGTGATATTGATAGCTACATTGAAGGAAACCCTGATTAAAAATTAATTCAAAATGATACATACATATACATACAAATATATATATAGTGGACAGCAGCCCTTGTTTTGGAATAAACATAAAAAATTTCTCCAATGTAAACTTTGGGGCCCAATCAGAATTATATTCACCGTCGAGGATCAGTAAATATATTTTGACAAGGTTATGACATGTGTCTATCTAACAATTAATATTATTCTGGCGGAACTGATATTTGGGGTTGTGAATCAATGAGTGATTTAGGATTGAATTGACGGTTTGGAGCCATGTTAGATGGGCCCCAATATGTGAAAAATCTGATTATGTAATTGAATCACATTTTTCAAATTTGTCCAGACCAAATGGCGACTGATGCAATGAATCATAGGGTGTGAATGGCAAACATGGGTTTGCACATATTTTGAATGGATTGGCTCTACCCAGAACTCATGCTTATGTAATCATTACCCTTACTTACAATACAATATGTCAATATAAATTATATAAACTAGCATCCATACACTGGCAAACACACAAGTCTCATATCAATAATGACCCAATTATGAAACCATATCTTATTATATTGTCGGATAGTAGACTCCTGCAGTCACCTCCAGACGACAAGGCTCTGATGATGTTAAGTTTAACCTATAAAATGAACTAAGTTAGTTTAGAAGATGATAAAAATGAGTCATCTGATGATGTAGACTCCATTATCAATCTGGTCCTTAAAAAGGGGTCCACAACCAAATTTTCATGTCCTGTCATTTGGACAACAGGACAATTGAGGGACCAGACCACTGACCTTTTTACCTGAGAAGTGTTGAAGTGTCCAATTTCAGAGAACCAAAATCAAAGCACTAACACATGAAAGATCAACAAAAAGAAAGAGCAGAGATGAGCAAACCAAAGCATGGCACCAGATGACAGAGACAGCTTGAAGACCGGGCACAAATCTTTAAAGGCCATAACCGAGAACCCCTTCCATGTATCCGAGCACCGCCCACTTAGAACATAACCCATTTGTCCAAACACTGGAATCCAGTAAGCCAAAATGTTGGAACACATGACACCTGCAACACCCCACTTGAGCTTCATGGACATGAACCATGAAAGAAAGGCGTGGAGCGAGAGAGAGACTGCTGCTAAGTAGGCTATGACGTTGTTCTTGCTTTGCGCTTGGAGATACATCTGTATGGTGAAGGAGAAGACGAAGGCGAATATAACAGGTATGAACCACACAGAGAAAGTGCCTGCTGTCTCTGCTATGTGGCTGTCTTGACCCAAGAGGCGTAGGATGGGAGTTGTGAAGACGAACACAGGGAGGAGGAAGAGGGCGCAGGTGAGAAGGACGAGCCATGACCGTTGAAGGTAGATGCCCAGCATGTGGTATTGTTTGGCTCCAAAGGCTTGCCCGCAGAGGGTCTCGAGGGCACTAGCCATGCCCAACTGTTTGTGATATGACACAAGGAGGGAAAATCAAGAATTTCAAGATTCAGGACATCCAAAATGTCTCATTTCTCATTGAATTAAGAAACTTGAAATGAAGAGTATTTTTAACTCTTGTATGAAACATACAACAAAGTAGTTACACTCTTCAAAAGTTTAAATAAAAACCTGGGTCTTTTTTCAATTTTAAAAAAATTTTGGGTTATTGTTTGCACCCATTTTCTTTGATACCCCAATGCATAGGAACCCACAACACACGCGCACCAAGTAAATCTAGAGGATGTCAAGTGATATTTAAAGTTTAAATTTGACAACATGAGCATCCATCTTGTTTGGAAATTTTCTAATAAAGTAAAAATAATGTAAAACTTTTATTTTTCAGAGAAGGGGTTACATCAAAAGTACATATCTACAAAATTCCCTCCTTAAAAAACCAACATCCTTTCTCTACCGAAAGACAAAAACACACATACTTTTTAACATAAAAAAGTCAAAAAGATTTCGTACCAAATAACTAATCATAACTCACTTATATTTATATTTAATTCTTTCTTAATTTAAGGCTTTACTTTGTTTTATTCTACATGTAAAGTTCCCTAACGGAATACATTTATGTGAAATCAATGTGTAAAGACCTCTCAACCATGCCATGGTGGGTTGGTCCATCCGGCCGAGGTCCAAAAAGTTGTGAAACCCAAAAATGTGTGAAAATGCCAGTTGAGTGCCAACTGCCCACACAACTTATAAAATAGGTTGTCCCAATTTCAACACTGGCGTTTGATATTTTGCAACTTTCATGGTGCCAAACTGTTAATTGGAACAAATCAAATTTTATCCTTAACTTCTTAAACTCCAAAATATTTAGTTTCAAATTAAATCTTTATAGATTTTGAGATATATGAAAATTTTACATATGTGATGTAAACTGTTTAACAATTACTCATGTGAAAAAGATGTTTCCAAACAAACACAATAATATGATTTACATGTATTCAAATATACAAATCAATATATAAAAACATGATTTTCATATACCCTGAGACCCTTTTATTTGCATAAAATTGAATCACCAAGAACTCACTGATAAAATGAGTTCCAACAAACGATATTAAAGAGGGTTTGATTTATCAGTGTGGCGTCCAATAATCATGTTCCATTAGGAAGGAAGATTATTTGATCATCATACATGGATTTTTGCCTTTATTTTTAAATTTAACATTTTTTTTAGAAAAAAAATCTATTCCGGTCAGACAACAACATCTTATACAAAGTGTGAGGACCGATACATATAAAATAAGACACATTATCTCCAAAAAAAAAAAAAAAAAAGTACAAATCCTAAAAATATTCAAGTTCTAATTTCTCACCCACTCACAAATTTCATTTCACATTTATTTCTTTTACCGTACTATGGAGTGTCATGCAACATGCCATTTTATGTCATTGCATATATCGCCAACATTTTTATGGTCAATTACATTGATTTTGCACCTACCGTTTTGGAATCTTATAATTATCAGCTATTAAACCCATTTATAAAGTCGGTGCCCCTTACTGTTCAAGCCATTTCTTTAACCATTTAATGTTAAGAACGAAATAAGAAGTGTTAAGTTCTTACTTGCCTATCTAGGGATTTAACCCCAAGCAAAACCCTAACTAAGGCATCCTATTTTCAGTTATCTGACCTCTTGGGAGTTGGGAGGTCTCTTTCCATCACGTGAGGGCGGGTCCCAGCCCCAACACTGGGTAAAGAAGAAAGAACCCGCTCTCTGTGGTCCGTGACCTCGACCAAATGACAGCAAATTGATGTTGAATGGACATGGCCCATGGCCTATGGAGTGGGGAACAATAGAAATCCTGACCCTTGTCAGGAGCATTTGAGGGTGGACGCGGTGGGCCACAATGTAATGACAACATACTTATTGTCACCATTCACCATCCACTGCTTCCAGAATGGATTGATCCTTGCCATTCACCCACACTCTTAATTACAGGGTTAAGCATTGATTACATGCATTTAAATCCCAGATTTTTTTTTTTTCAATTTTGTTTTGTATGTTTCTATTCTTCAAAGTCCGGATATCAATAGCAAAAAAAAAATTGAAAATTGGGTCAATCAAGTTGAGATTTGAACTTAAAAAGATTTAGCCATTTTTCCAATGTGATCAATAAGCCCGGCTTTGATCAA
This sequence comes from Litsea cubeba, assembly GCA_012931725.1. Taxonomy (NCBI): domain Eukaryota; kingdom Viridiplantae; phylum Streptophyta; class Magnoliopsida; order Laurales; family Lauraceae; genus Litsea; species Litsea cubeba. Next base: position 150,288,244 of record CM022944.1, on the reverse strand, counting down.
ACTGAAATCTGATGCAACACTACTACACAAATAACGTGTGATTTTGAGTGGGTTATACTTGGGTTTGGGGGGGGGGGGACGCTGGCATAGGGATACCACTTTAAGATGGTAGAGAGGTGGACCCCATTCATCCATTTCACTTGGAACGGGCCGGACTTGGTGTTTTAAGCGGAACCCAGATTTGGTATCGGGACACAAACGTGATCTTTAGAGGCCCACGTTACGAAAGGGCATAAAGAGAGAGTAACGGTTGCGGAACATACCAAGATGCCATTCGCGAATCTAAAGAGCACGGTGCTGACGAGAGCGAAGGCCGCGAGCTCCGTAGCGCCGATATGGCCTATAAAAGCTTGGCTGATAACCGTCACGCCGAACGTGGAGAATCTCGTGAAAATCGCGGGACCCGCTACGATCCAGAGCCTCTTGCTCTCGCTCCATATCTTCTTCCCCAGTCTCTCCTCTTCCTCTCTTCCCGACTCGAGAAGCTTCTCCCTCAGTCCCTTTTCCATTCCCCGTTACGATACGCTTTCAAATCTAGAGTATAGAGACCAGAACCAGACGTTACGAAGAGGAAGAAGGTGATGAAACCGGAAACGAGCGGTATGAAGCGATGAAATAGAAATCGATCGACTTGTCGCGACTTGCGTTTTTATTCCTCCTACCGCCACGGACTTTTCTAATGAGCAGAACGTCCACGTGTCGAAAATACAAAGCTCCTAATTCACTTGGACCGAGTTCGGTTTTCAGGTCTGGGCCCAAGGGACTGACCCAACTCACATGTTTATTAAATATACAAAATATTATCCATAAAACTTAATATTTTCTTAAAACATAATTAACATAAAATTAAGCCGCTAAGATCGTGTATATGTCTATGAAAGAGAAAATAAATTCTTAAATATCCATATTTATATAGCATAGTTATATTTTAGGTACAATTACCAAAAAAAGCCTCAAATATTTTAAAAGATCCAAAAAGGTCCTCAAACCATGAAACCTAAAAATATGTCTTGGAGGTAGGACAAATTTTTTTTTTTGTACACAGATATTACACACTTGCAAGACTGCATATCTTCACTAGGGGTGTAACGGTTCGGTTAACCGGTTATTTTGGGAAAATCGTTAACCGAACCGTAACCGCGGTTTTTGGATTTGATTAACCGTAACCGTAACCGTGAAGACAAAAACCGTAGAAAATCGAACCGCGGTTAACCGTATTAGACGGTTCGGTTACGTTTATTAACCATGGAAAAATCTAATCATGCTTAACCAGTAGATTAGCCCTTTTATATATTAATTAATAGACAAATGGCTAGAATATAATGCCAACTTTTAAATTTCAAATTGCAACAGGGCATGTTGAATACTCTATTGAAACTGTCAATGGATGTGTATCAAAGAAATTAAAAGAACATGAAAAAAAAAAAAACAAAGACCACAAAGAACATCTTAAACTTTCAATTAGGAAACATTCATAGTCTCAAACATTTATCATGCATAGGACGAGAGGGAACAAAATAGAAAAACAAAGAAAGAACCCACTGATTTTAACCAAGCAAAAAATTAATTAAGAATTCAAAAAAAAAATCTAATCTAGATGGATCAATTAATTGGTGACATGGATTGAGGATTAGAATATGAGTTTCAGATTAGGGGGTTTGGGTTTAGGCGAGAAACTGATGAGAGAAAGGATTAGGTTTCTTTTATTAACGTAACACTTAAAGAAATATTTCATTCGGCCCTTAGTTTTTTTCCTTTATTTGTATAATGGTATGGTTAACCGTATACGGTTTTACGGTTCGGTTCGGTTAACCGCAGTAAGTTATTATAGAAAACCGTAACCGAACCGAACCGTGTGGTTTTTTTATTTCATTAACCATAACCGTAACCGAACCGTGAAACACGGTTTTTAACCGCGGTTCGGTTCATTTCGGTTCGGTTAGACGGTTTCTCGATATTTTTTTTTACACCCCTAATCTTCACAAGATATGCATGTGCGACTTGTATATCATGATTGTAGTACACGCGCAAATGAAAGTTATACATTTGCCTAAACTTTGGCGGTGGATGGGAGATGTCTCACCACTTGGACTACAAGTGGATTGACATGGATCAAAGATTAGGATGGTCAAATTATGTACATATCTAAATAGGGTGCTCACAAAGAACGTGGTTAGGAAGGGCATGCCATTGGCTAAAATGGCAACCATTTGTAGGGGTGAGCAAAAACCGAACCGACCAATTTACCAAACCGAACCATAGCCGAAATTTAATTTCGGTTCGGTTATTTCGGGTAATTCGGTTCAGTTCGGGTAAATTTCCTGGCAAATTCGGTTATATAATTTCGGTTCGGTTAATGATCTTATTTAACCGATTAACCGATTAACCGAAATATATGCAATTTTTTTTTGAATATTTTTATTACCCATTACCCAGCCCACTAAATATTTTTAGACTTGTTAGTTGGAGTGTTGTTTATGGTTATTGTCTATTTGTGTAATTGTGTTTAATGTATTTTCAAGAACTTCTATGATATATCATTTATGGATAATGGATTTATGGGCCAATTATTAAGCCCAATTTCACAAATGAAATATATATAATATAGCAATCTAGTTCTAAATTTTTAAAAACTTGGACAATTATTAAGTCCAACAAAATGCATCACATTAACCGAACCGACCGAAAACCGAACCTAAATAATTCGGTTCGGCTCGGTTCGGTTAAAAGTTTTACAAAACAAAAAATCGGTTCGGTTCGGTTAATACATTAAAGTGGTCAAAAAATCGGTTTGGTCAAAAATTCCTAAAATAACCGACCGATTAACCGATTGCTCACCCCTAACCATTTGCCCACAACTAGAAAAGTGGACATGAGGGTTCTTCCTAACATGACAACATGATTAAACGTGTTCAAAACCCTCTCAGTTTATATAACGGGGTTTTATCAGTGCCTACGTTTAAAAGAAAATGTTTTAGATTCTTTGAACTTTTTAGAAAATCCACGTGTTTGGCATCTCTTTTTGAACTATTTTTACTTTAAATGTTTATAATTTAATTTTAATAATCAATTCAATCAAATGGCCGACACATCGGCCTCTTTAGATTGTGTATAATATTATAAATTCTTGATGGAGAGGGAAAGTGTTTAGATTTTTCATGTGACTCAGCTCGATTTCTCAATATTTAATTTAATACATTTTTTTGCATGGAAAAATCACCTATTTTGAACTTATTTCCTGAACAGAGAGAACCTTAAATCCATTGGGATAAGAGAGAGGGAGGGAAAATCCAAGAAACACAAAATCCTTGTTTGGGAAAAACACGCCCAAATCCAGTGAAATGTCCGTTTCCTCCACATACCATAAGTCATTGTTCAATGCAACTCAATCATTCGCAAAAAGACATTTTATTTTGAACAGGTTTTTAGAAACACGAGTCGTCCCCTTCATATTTCCATTTTTGTGGGAGAAGAAAATGGATTTCCACTTACACAAAAAAGCCCTTGATCAGAAGATGACCGGTAACATTACATCAATTTTTAATATGGTGTGGTATAACAAATTTCCTTCTCATAGACCTAATCATTTTATACTAGTTAAAAGTCATAAACATAGTTACTTGATTCGTAATTCATAGTTTGTATGCCTTGTATTTGAGTTCCTAATTCGTAGTTTGAAGCTTACCTCAACTTGTAACTTCAATGGGGTAGGCTTACTAAATTCATTTTTTG